>CM064511.1:15387350-15629850 GCA_032716605.1 Paralithodes platypus | reverse complement strand
AGCTACAGTGCAATGTTACTTTATTTATAGGAAAGGGCTGAGATTTTTTTTATAATAAATGAGAAGTATCAAAATCACTCTCAAGAAAGTTATATCTTATTACGGAATTATATTGCTTGAACATATGCTACGATAACGAACCGAACTTAGGAATTCGTGTTACTATATTTTTCTTAGGTAAAGCAGAGTAATAACGTAAATTTAATAAGAGTAATAGGTAGTTTATTTGGTCTGCTGATTGGTATTAATTAGGTCAAGATGTAATCTTCAATATTCGAAATTAAGACAACACACGAAGATAAGCAAAATAACAAACTGAGTTCCAAAAGACTCAGACTTGAATGAACACTAGTTTTAATCTCAAAAAGGTAGAACTGACTGATTAACAGATATCGATCGGTAGATTATACTTAGTAATTAAATTGGCGCTAATGACGAAGTTTAGCTCATTGATATTTAACGCAATATCAGATCCGCTTCTGAACGAGTTAACGAGGCGAGGTAAATAAAATGTACAGGCACAATTAGTACATGGGCGTAGGCGATGAAGTCCTACTCATTGATACTTAAAACAGGCAGTACCAGACTCGGGCCTGAACGGGTTAACAGGGCGAGGTGAATAAAATACACAGATACAATTAGTGTATGGTGGATGAAAATGACACGAAACACAGAGGAAAGAATTCCTAAACACGGTATTCGAATACAACATCAAGATTTACAAGAACATAAAAGCATGTCTATAAGATAAATTTCATATGCGATTACTGAATAGAGAAGTTAGGAATTACACTGAGCACTCGTTGGAAAATTGGGCGTAGGTTCTAGGTAAAAAGCGATTATGTAAATGGATTGATCACAGAATATATTGGGACTTCAACTCACAAATAATAAATCAATATACACGTAGTCAGTAAATCTGCGAGCAAGGGGGCCTGAATATATGTTAATGACACTGATATGTAACGTATGCGTAAGTTATGAATTAAATAAAGTCTTGAACAAGAGTCAAGAAATGAAGGCAAGATTAACACAGAATAACACAGGTTCAGAAGGATGAACTTAATACGCACACATAGGATCTTGGGCACAGATCACAAATAAATCAGGACACAACACGGTTCACATATTTACATAATCAATACCTCACAACAATAACCAACAGAGAAAGACACAGACACACTTAAGTATTTGGGAGGGCAGAGGGACTAGAGTGTTGGTCTGGCTGGCGTAGAGGGTAGTAGCCAATCTTACACAGCTGGTTACCTCCTCGAGCAGGGGTCCTAGGTTCAGGCCTGGTTACGTAATTCGAACAGGGGTCCTAGGTCCAGGCCTGCTTACGTAATTCGAGCAGGGGTCCTAGGTCCAGGCCTACGTCCATAGCTCGAGCAGGGGTCCTCGGTTCAGGGCGCCAGGCAACAGACAGGTGGCCCTTCAGCAATCAGGAAGGAAGCCAACGTCCAGGGGGCACTCTCGAGGGCCAGGGGGGCGAGGGGGCACCGTAGCAACACTGTCCCAAAGAGCTGTATCCTGAAGGGAGTCCGCCTAGTCGGTAGGTGATGGTTTGCATGCTTTCCTGAGGTCCTATTCAAATATTTTCTTACTTCAGGGGTCAATGAACTCGGGGGGAAAAAAGGGTGTAGAGGAAAGAGGAAAAATGGTTGTTGTGAGGTACATATACATTCCAGCCTGGGAACTCGGGTATTATTATATGGGCCTGGTTCCAAGGTAATATTATCATACTTAATGGGGCAGCTGGAAGGTTCAGGGCTGCTATGAAAAATAGGAAACACTTAAAGCTAAAAATGGAGCAACCGTCTTGCAGGTCTTCTAATTATTCTAGGACATATACATAGAGGATTGTAGTTGTATCTTCGGGAGCATGGATTGGTCAGGCACTGTTCAGGTCCATTTGTTCCTATAGTCCTCAGGTCATTGGTGTTTATTTGCATAACTTCAGTTTATTCTTGTCTTCCCTATCGAGGAGCTGAATACACGTAGCCCGTGCAGGTATTGGGCTGCGCGGAGGCGTGACCTGAGCAGGTGGCTAATGAGAGTGGGGGACCTCCCATACCTTTGTCTGGTCATAGAAAACGGTGGAAGCAGGGGTCGCTTGGGTATTTGTCCAGGATTAGAGCATGGGAGAATTGGGGTGTCTCTGCTATTTCCTTGTGTAGATTATGGGGGTCTTGGAGTTGCAGACTGTAGCTTTCAGACCGGGCATCTCAATTCACAAAAGAACAAGTAGAGGGATAAATGAATGCGTAATAATGATCATAATAGGAATAAAAAAATACGTGACCTCTGAATATACTTGACTTGACTTTATTCAGATCTATGGATTAGTCATTTACCGATTCCAAAATGTTAGATAGTTAGTATATACCTTAACCCGTACTGTACCGGTGACGTCCTTTATATCATATTCCGGCAACTATTAGATGATTGCATTCAGTTTAGGAAGGACTTCTAACATTCAAAAGGCTGCAAATTGTCTCAATTAATCCTTTTAGCTACCATAAATCCCTCCTAAGCCCCATAAATCCCATAAATCGTTTATCAGTTGCCAAAATATGACAAAAAGGACATCGCCTTTACAGAAAGGGTTAAAAGGCTGAATAAATGTAATACCCCTCTGATTATGTCAAACCAGTCAACCCAGTCATAGTTCAGGGTCAACTCCGAGACGTACTGTAACAGGCTGGTGGTTTAACAACTTCTGTACCAGCGACGTTTGTTATATTGTATTCTAGCTGTATTCAGGCGATTGTATGCAGGTTAGGAAGGATCTGTGGTAGTTAAATGGGTTGGTTGAGATTGTTTGAAGCCATATAATTGCTAGTGATCTTTCCTAAGTTAAATGAAATCGTCTAAAAGCTGCCAGAATATAATGAAAGAGACGTCGCCGGTACAGAAGGAGTTAAAACTAGCTGAGACGAATTTTTTTGGGAGGAAGTAAAGTGTGTGTGTGCAGGGGGTAGCTTTTGTTGAGAGTTTTGTATTATTTTGTTTATTTCAGAGAGGATTTTTTTTTTTTTTTTTTTTTTTTTTTTTTTGCCCCATTCACAACTTCTCCCGATACCCCATATCAACCTATACCAAAAAAAAAAAAAAAAGGCTCCCAACATAAATGTGTACATGTTTCGGTATAAATACATTCCGTCAGTCGACCGATTTCTCCTTAATTGATATAATTGCAGGTTCGCTATCGCTATATGATCGCCAAACTAATGGGGAAGTATATCTTGAAATCGCCAAACTAATGAGGTGAAACAAGGGGGATCCAAAACAAAGACCACCCTCGTCGTGGATAGGATTAACCCCTTCAGCACCATGACGTATTTTTACCTTTGATTCTGGCTAACACTAGATGATGTTATGCAGTTTCAGAAGGACCTATGTTACTAAGAGGGTTAATTGAGATCGTATTCACCCATTTGAGTCGACGATGTAAATACTAAACTAAATTTAATCGTCTAATGCTAATCAGAATACGATGAAATGTATGTAATGGTGGTAAAGGGATTGAGGGCTAAGGAGACATAATATTTACTGTATCGATTTCACCAGTCCCGTGCAGGTACCTCTATAGGGCGAATTCCACCACCTCTCTCTTATTAGCCGACATGAAGTAGACCTTGTATCTGCCTGCCTTTTAGGGTTCACATACTCTATGGCGGTCATAATTATAGAACAACAGAGAGACATATTATATACAACTTACTTAATAATATATTTCCACCATCGTAACCTGAATATACTGCACCTAACATAATTAAGCCTATATTCAGTTACATCGGTCTTTAACCCTTTGAGTACCAGCGACTTGTGTTATCTTATATTCTAGCTATATTTAGAAGATCTTAAGAAGCTTAGGAAGCATCTGTGATAGTTAAAAGGGTTGGTTGAGATAGTTTGAAGCCTTATTATTACTAGAGGTCATTCCTAATCTAAATCAATTCTTCCAATAGTTGCCACAATATAAAGGCAAGAAAGTCACCGGTACTGTACGGGTTAACCCCTACTGCACCGGTGACGGCATTATAATTTGACGATTATATATGCAGTATAAGAAGGATCTGTGGTAGTAAAAAGGGTTAAGTGAGATCATAATTATGAAACCTGTGTATTGCTGGAGGCTTTTTTTAAACTGAATAAAATCGTCTAATAGTAGCCAGAATCAAGTTAAAAGGACGTCACCGGTACTGTAAGGGTTACGTATTGCGTACACAAGACCCCCGCGTCCGATGTTAAGATACGACGATAGCAGTGATACGATGTCGTAAATGTTTGTATTTGTATACAGTACTTAGTGTATGATATTGCAATTTGACAAACGCAACAAATCATGAGCAAGGATTTACAAATATTAACAGGTAGAATATAGGCTACCAATAGGATTTTTTTTTTTTTTTTTTTTTTAGGAGTGAATTAATTTTAAACATGGGGAGAAAATTATAAAAAACTCGAAGTTTTGTAAGTGTGTCGGATGACTGCCACGGTTTAGCTTACAATACCAACTTTATCTTATATATTATGTTGCTAACCAAACAACACATGGTAGCAACTAAGAGCAATATATATAGGGTAACCCTTTCAATAAAATGGTGTTACACAAATTTAATTCTGGCTGAAACTGGAAAAATGTACTCATCTTACGAAAAACTTCTAAAATAATAACGGAGTCAAAGCTCTATTAGTTAGCTTTAAGACCCCCGACGGTCCTTCCTAAACTAAATAAAATCGTTTAATGATAGCCAGAAGTCTCCCTACTCACGGCTGGGGCTCTGGGTAATCCATCAACATCTCATTCCCGGAACATGAAGGCTGGAGTGCTTTGTTTACCTATCATTCCCCAACCTCGGCCCATCGATCTTCCTGCCCCGTCAGTTCACGAGATCTTCGCCAGTTTTTGTTACTTTTTTCGCATCTTCTGGTTTTAAATAGTTGCATATACAAGACTTAGTTATTACATATGTACGGGCTATTTATTTATTCAAGGTCAGCTATGCAACAGAGAATGGGTTGGTCAGTTTCTGAAGCGATGTCCCACCATAGGACAAATATGGCATAGGGAACCTCACAGGGCTATGATGTGGTGATGCTGTCAAAGGCATTGAGCTTGGAGATCTCTGGAATAGCCCATCGATATCATAGTCGAGTAGGCAGCCGTCGTCATCGATGAATTATAACGATTGTCTGTTGTGAAATGCATAGAGTTGCACACACATACAGTAGTTACGTCCGTGGCAGAAGTTCCTATTAGCAAGTGGGAAGGCTGGTGAGACACACAAGAATTGTTGTTTAGTAAAGTAACTGGGGCCTGAGATTGTTGAGTCTGTCAGGACGTTGCAATCCTGCTCAAGTTGGGGATGCTGGCAGGCCCATTTAATTTAGGTAGAATAGGAATAATTTACTACAGAAGTCACCCTAACTCACCCCTTAACTATCTTTCAAAAATGCTTCAGAATTTGTCTTTAAAGGTTCAAAGATGTCAATGGGTTTATCCTTTTAAATGTTCACGACTGTACTTATTACAACACTGCATCCATTCTGTCATCTTCCTATTTTCACAATACCGCTCTAATTGTCATTATTATTTAAATGGTTATATTTATATTTGCATATATGAAGCAGGTTAGAATTATATACAATTATATTTTTCGATTGATATGGGAGGAGCTATATGAAAGAACTACACTAATTTGTGTTAGACAAAGTTAGTGTTTTGGCGAAGTTAACCAAGTTTAACAAAACAATCCTAGCACTGAATGATACCAGTTACCAAGACGAACCTGAGATAAGTGCTGTGCATGAGTGACAGGATTTAATGTTGTTGTTGTTGTTGTTGTTCCCTAAGCTGCCTGGCCGAACAGCCCCGAGTCCCTGAGAAAGGCCATGGCCACGATCGGGCTTTCCCACAGAGCTCTCATTGAGTGTAGATTGTGTTGTTGGCGTAAGTGGTTGTGTGAAATGCAGTCTTCTATGATGTGTTTAATGGTATGGGGTGCTGTGTTACATCCCGGGCAGGCGTCGACAACGGAGTCATCCAGTCTCTTCTGATAGCTCAGGAGAGCTGGATGGTGTCCGCATCTCAGCCTGGCCAGGTGGACTCTGTCCTCGCGAGGAAGGGAGGATTCGGAAGGATGGATTTCGGGAGGTCGTGCATGCAGCTGTGTGTTGTCTGTGAGTGAGTGGATGGATCGGTGAGAGATATGAGTATGGATGTGCTTCTGGATGTTGGTTCGGGGTGGGCAGGGAGGGAGAGAGGACAATAATTGTGTGTGATACCGTGTGCTGGGTGTTGTTTTGATATTTCTTGGTGTCTGTGGGTGTGTTGCCATGTAGTTTAGTGGGTGGTCTTGGTTCGTGGAGGCTGCTGCCAGGAATTGAGTGCCTCTCATGTCCAGATGGTCTTTGACTTTGAGGATTTTGGTTTCTTGATGTAGGTGATCTGTGGGTGCAGTAGCTGTGCAGCCTGTAATGATCTTCAGGGCTTTGTTTTGAATAGTCTGTAAGGTCTTATGATGTGTTTCAGCTAGGTTAGAAGCCCAGGCTGGGCTTGCGTATTCCATCACTGATCTTATGTATTGTTTATATACTGTGGTGGTAGTTTCTTTGTTGTGTCCAAATTTTGTGTGAGCAAGTGACCTGAGGGCGTTAAGTCTGGGTGTCAGTTTCTTTTTAATGTTTGTGGTGTGCTGTTTGAATGTCATATGAGTATCATATGTTACTCCTAGGATTTTGTGTGTGTATGTGTTAGGGGTGTGTTGTTTATGGTGAGTTGAGGGATGTATTCGTGTTCTCCTGTCCAACTTGTGAGCAGGGTTGCGGTGGATTTGGCTGGGGCTAGATTAAGTCTGTTTGTAGTGCACCAGCCATGTAGTGTGTTGAGATAGGGTTGAAGGAGATCTGTTGCTCTTTTTGGGTCATGGTGTGTGCATGTGAGTGTTATGTCATCTGCATAGGAGGCTAAGTTTATTTGGGGCGTATTGGGTGTAGTTATATCGTGCATGTACAGATTGAAGAGTGCGGGCGATAGGACGGATCCTTGTGGGACTCCGTTTGGAAAGTTTCTGATTTTAGATGACTGACCGGCAAAAGATACGTGTGCACATCTGCCTGCTAGGAAGTTGGCCAGTCACCGTTTTGTGTTGTTGTGCATGTTTGTGTTGTAGATTTTGTTTGTTAGGTTGTGGCGGGGGATGGCATCGAAGGCTTTACTAATGTCGAGTGTGGCTAATAGTGATCTGTGTGGTGGTCTAGCTGAATTGATGCCGTCGAAAGCTCTTTGTGTAAGGTCTGTGAGAAGAGTGTTTGTGGAGTGCAGTGGCCTAAAGCCATGTTGTGTTGGAGCTAGGGGTAGGTCAGGTGTAATTAGTTGTAATACTAGGCATTCCATGACTTTGGAGGGGGAGCAAAGGAGTGTGATGGGGCGGTGCGAGGAGGGTAGCGTGGGGTCTTTGTTGGGTTTGGGGAAAGTGATGATGATACCATGCTTCCAAATGTCTGGTATTGTGTTGTGTGAATAGCTGTAGTTTGATATGTTAGTGAGTGCTTGTATGCCTTGTGGTCCCAGGTGTCTGAGGTGTATGTTGCTTATGTTGTCTAGGCCACAGGCGGGTGAGTGCTTGAGATTGTTGATGATATGCTTTGTCTGGTGATTGGTGAAGGGTGTATAGTCAGGGTCTGTGGGGAATTGTCTCTTACGTCGGATGACACGTCGGTCGTCTTTGTGAGGTTTTAGGTGGCTGACATGTGAAAAGTGATTGATGAGAGTGTTTGCTTGTTGTTTACATGAAGGAGTAGAGTCTGTTGTTGTGATTGCAGCATGTGATTGTGTTGTGTTGCTGTTGGAAAGTGTGATGCTGTTTAGTGTTTTGTATAGTTTTTTGGGGTTTGTTTTGTGATCAAGTGTTTGTAGGAAGTTATTCCAATTTAGTTTTTGTTGTTCTTGTATTTTGTTGTTAGTTTGGGTGTTGAGTGCTTGAATTTGTTGTGTGATGTCTTGTGTGTGGGGTGCTGGGGAGTGTTTCAGTATGTCGCGTTGTCTGATGAGGTTTTGAATTTCTGGTGTGAAGTTGGGGTTGTGTCTTTTTCTGTTACCTCTTGGAATGTGTTTCTTGTCAGCGTTTTGGATAGTTTTATTGAGTATGTGTACAGCATTGTTGATGTTAGTGATGGGTGTACTGTTTAGAGTTGTGAAGTGTTGTTCTGTCTCATTTGTGAATGCTTCCCAGTTAGCTCTTTTATAATTGGTGTATGTGTGTTTGTGGCTAGCTGGGGTGAGTCTGGTTTTGGTGGTGATAATGATCGGGAGGTGGTCAGAGCCTAAGGTTCTGACCACCCTCCAGGATGTTGTGGGGGCGAGTTCTGGGGAGCAAAAGGTGATGTCTGGAGATGATGGGTTATAGAGGGCTTGGTGAGGAATATGGGTATGTTGATGGATGTCGTTAAGGATGATGAGGTTATCGGTTTGGTTTTGTAGTACCAGCCCTCTGTCTGTGTCGGGGTTGTCGACAAACCAGGCCGACGTCTTGGCGTTGAAGTCACCACCCAGGATGATGTGTGGGGTGTGGGGTGTTTGTGATGTGTTGTAAGTGTGGTCTGTATTCATTTGGTACTGTAGGGGATGTTTGGGGAGGGATGTATGTGTTTATGATGGTTATGTTGGAGTTGTTGCCAGTGCGTATTTTAATTGACTGTATTTCTGTTGTGTTATCATTTGGGGGGAGGAGTGATTTGGTTTGTACACTGGTTACTATGTATGATATTTCTTTGTGTACCAGGGTGATGAGTCCACCGCCCCCGCCGACAGCCCGGTCTTGTCTGATGGTGGTGAAATTATGAAATGTGGGTGTTTTTTGTGTTGTGCGGAGTTTTGTTTCTTGTAAGATGGCAATGTGTATGTTGTGTTGTTTGATGAAGTGTGAGAGTTCGTGTTTCTTTGTGTTGATGCCATCTATGTTCAGTTGAAGAATGTTAATGTTATGTGCACGATGTACGTTGGGTGCTGCTGCACGAGGATGGGGTGGGGTGGGGGTGATGGGGGGGGTGGGGGTGAGGGAGGGGCTGGGGGTTGGGATGGGTGAGGTGGGGGTGGGATTGGGGAGCAGGAGATGGGGGTTGGAATGGATTAGGATGGGGTGTGGTGTGTTGAGTTGAGGATGTGGATGGTATGGGAAGATTAGGTGGGTTAGGGAGGAGAGGTGGACGGGTTTTAGGGGGGGGAGTGGATGATATGGGAAGGTTAGGTGGGTTGGGGAGGAGAGGTGGACGGGTTTTAGGCGAGGGATTTGACTGGGAGAGGGAGGGGGCATGAGGAACAGGTCCAGGTGTTTGTGTAGTGTTTCTTGGAGGCAAGTGTTGTGCAGGTGAAGTGGGTCCAGTTCCCACATGAATTGCAGAGAACTGAACCCTTAGTATGGCGACTCGAAGTGATGGGTTTTGAGCAAGTTGGACATATGTATGTGAACGTGGGTCCTGGGTTGCTCTCAATGTCTCCGGCTAGAAGAAGTCTTCGAGAAATGACAGCCGGAGAGTCATTTCTCGGTGTAGGAAAAACTGTGTGATGTGTGTGTGTGGTGTGAGAGGTGTGGAAATTCCCGGCGCGACCGAAGCCGCTCCAAGGACCCGTGCCCCCAGGGAGGGGGCAGGGGATGGTTGTGACGGTTTGGCTCCCGAAACTGCTCCCCGCGGCCGGCATCCGGTTTTCCTCCACTGGTCGTTGATTTTGTCTTCGGCTGTGGAGGGTCGGCAGCCATCCGCGGTTGGCAGCCTCGGGAGGTGGCCCCACGGCGTAGACGCCGCCACATCAGGACCAGGATTTAATGTTCTTTCAGGTTTATTTGTGCAGTACATTGATGGTATTTTTTGTAGTGTATCCTTTTTGAAACACAGGTACACATGGAAAGTGGTGTGGACGATGAAGGATAAGACAGTGGTGGAACGAAAGTCACTGATTGATTTTATATGTGTGGATGAAAGAATGAAACAATCTGTGATGGATGCTAGGGTGTATAGGGGTATTGGAGGGGGTCTGTCTGATCATTATATAGTAGTAGCTAAGGTTAGGATACACAAGAAGTGGGTGAGGAGAGCTGGAGGGAAGCGAGAGGAAGGTGGAATGGTGATGAGGGTGGAGAGGCTGCAGGAGGAGGAAATCAGGGAAGAGTACAGGAGAGCAGTAGAAAGACGACTAGGTGGGTTCGACCAGGAAGATATGGAGGAAGTGGAGGAGATAAGCAAGGTGTTAAAGGAAGAGGTCTGTGCAGCATGTGAAGAGGTGTGTGGAGTGAGGAGAAGAGGGAGGGGAGTGAAAGGTACAGCATGGTGGACAGAAGCGGTAAAAATAGCTGTGGAAGATAAGAAGAAAGCGTATAGAGAGTGGTTGGGTAGTAGAGGGAATGAAGATTTGGAGAGGCAGAAACGAGTGAGGTACGTGGAGAGAAAGAGAGTGGTGAAGAGAGTAGTGAAGGAAAGTAAGAGAAGAGGAGATGAGGAATTTGGAAGGAATCTGAGTGTAAAATGGAGGGAGTGTAAGAAACTGTTCTGCAAAGAAGTCAAGAAAGTTAGGGAAAGTAGCAAGGGAAACAGTAAGAGTGTGAGAGATAAGAATGGGAGAATGCTAGCCGAGAAGCAAGAGAGAGTCGAAAGATGGAGGGAGTACATCAACGAGTTGCTAAATGTAAGGAATGAAGAGCCAGCAAACACAGTTGGATGGGGTATGGGAGGGAGAAAAAGAGAAGTAGTGGAGGAGGAGGTGGGGATCAGGAGGTCAGAAGTGTGGGAAGCCATGAAAAGAGTGAAGTTGGGGAAAGCACCAGGAACAGATGGAGTGTGTGGGGGAAATGTTGAGGTATGGTAGTGAGATAGTGATCGAATGGGTATGGAAAATTTGCAAACTAGCATGGGAGAAGGGGAATGCACCCGATGACTGGAAGACTGGCATAATAGTCCCCCAGTATAAGGGCAAAGGGGAAAGAGGAGTGTGTGGTAACCATCGAGGAATATGTCTTTTAAGCGTAGTAGGGAAGGTGTACAGTAGGGTAGTGATTGAGAGAGTGAGAGTTAGAACGGAGAAATGGATAGGCGACGAGCAGGGAGGTTTTAGGAAGGGAAGAGGATGTGTAGATCAGATTTTTACCCTGAATTGTGTTGTGGAGAAATATCTGGAGAAGAAACAAAAGGTGTATGTTGCCTTTATGGACTTGGAGAAGGCCTATGACAGAGTGGATAGAGAAGGCATGTGGAAAGTACTTAGAATATACGGAGTAGATGGAAAGTTGCTGAAAGCAGTGAAGAGCATGTATGAGGGTGCAAAGGCGGCAGTACGTGTGGAGAATGAGCAGAGCGAGTTCTTTGACCTGAGTGTTGGGTTGAAACAGGGGTGTGTGATGTTCCCGTGGTTGTTTACTGTATATATGGATGAAGTCATGAAAGAAATACTAGGAAGAGCAGTGGATGTTGGTGTATCGCTGAAAAGGGAGGGAAATGAGTGGAAGCTGCCTATACTGCTGTTTGCGGATGATACAGTTCTGATGAGCGATAATGAATGGGAGTTGCAAGGTCTGGTAAATGAGTTTGGATCAGTGTGCGAAAAACGGAATTTGAAGGTAAATGCGGGGAAGAGCAAGGTTGTGGTCTTCGGAAGGGATGAAGTCACAGAGTGTGAGGTGAAGTTGAACGGTCAGGCTATGGAGATTGTCAGCTCTTTTAACCCTTAAAGATCAGGGGCGGACTTAAGTCCGCCTCCAATTTGCAGCAAGTTAGGAGCATTATTAAGGCTTTTAAAGGGTTAAAATCGAGTGCAAATGGTCGGGAGCGCAGCAGGCCAGACAGCCGACTCCCAGGGCTTACCGCCGCCCATTAACTCATGTTCCCTGTGTTCTCGAGAGGCCGGCAGTGTAGCCAGTAGTGAGCATATATGGGAAAAATATGCCGCTATATGCTAAACTCCCATGTTACTGGCACCACTGTATGAGAACCACGAGTGCTACGTAGCTCGTTCTGGTCTCATTTTGAAGCTTTTAGTGCCTAGTTTCTTACTGAATACATTTCTTTTCATGCAGATACTTGATTTATCATTCAGGAGGGCCTGAATATGCCCAAATAAGCCCCAAACCCCCCGCTAGACAAGGGTTAAGTATCTGGGCAGTGTGTTGAGTAAAGATGGGACTATGGATGAAGAAGTGCGGGAGAGGGTGCAACAGGGGAAGAGGGTTGTAGGAACGTTGAAAGCAGTAACAAGAAATAGAGTGGTCAGTATGGAAGTGAAGAAGTCCTTGCATGACAGTGTGGTAATCCCGACACTAACTTACGGAAGCGAAGCATGGACTCAGACCAAGAATGAGAGCGGTGGAAATGAGTTACTTGAGAAGTGCGTGCGGAGTTACATGGAGGGATAGACAGACGAATGAGGAAGTAAGAAGGAGGTGTGGTGTGGAGGTAGATGTGCTGGAAAGTGTGAAAAGGAACAATTTGAGATGGTTCGGCCATATGGAACGTATGTAAAGCGAGAGATTGACGAAGAGGGTGTACGAGAGCGAGGTGGAAGGACAGAGAGGGAGAGGTGGAAGGATGGAGTGAGGAAGTATATGAATGAAGGTGGTGCTGGTTGGGAGGAGGGGCGTCGACTGACTGGGGACAGAGGTGCATGGGGGTGGTTCGTTCGTGGCCACACCTTTGGGGATCACGGCGTCAGGCAATAGATAGATAGATAGATCCTTTTTGAGTAATGTTTTTCGAAATGGATACGACCAATTTTTCTCAGAAGATTTATATGCTAACCTGGTATGATGGCTGAACACAATCAACTCCCCCCCCCCCCTCCTCCTTTCCTTAGGATAATATTTGCTAAATCAGGGTTCATAATTTGCTTGCTTCAACTTAAATTCCGTAATTACTATTATGTTATGCTAATTTACAAGTACTATGCCATAATTAATCAAACAATAAATTGGGGCATATGCCGCTACAACACATAACTGCACTCACCCTCCGACCTAACTCCCTGGGGTATCTTTAAGAGAAATTCTTGGCTGCGATTCTGTTAATCCCAAGCACTTCCCGATTTGATAGCTCGACTTTTCTCATTCATGAGTTAGTGATATATACCAAAGTCTTCTCCACTCGGGGTTGTCATCCACCAATACCATCACATGAACAAGGTCGCTCTCAGAGAAGTGAGCCACATGCCCACATAACCGAAGTTGTCACTCATAAACTATGTATCCAGAATGCCTCAAATCAGTTTCAGAGAGTAGAGATTGATTTGATATGTGGACCTATCAACGGTACCCCATGATCCTGCAAAGACACTTGATTCCGAAGGAGTAGTTGCAGTTGAGTATCCATTTCTCGCAACCATTTAAGAAGAAAGCGAGCAGTAATGAAGATTCACAAATTGGCCGTTCACCATAGTTATCAACATCACCATATGCTCTTGTTGAGGGAGTCCCAACACTATTATGGATCTGACCAAGATAGTGACTTTATCCAACACCACAATGTTTTACCCACATGTACAGTATATACAAACCGGGTGGATGAGACTTCCGGGTGGATAGGACTCGTTAGCCTTGGTCAACAACCCATCTAGGTTAGACCTTATAAAAATCCGGGTGGATGGGACTTGTCAGCCTTGGTAGGCAACCTGTCTAGGGGAGTAAACCTTACACAAATCCGTACTGCCTACCTTTGGGTGAAGCAGGTTAGTGGATGGACTAGCCACACACCACTGTAGAAAAATAGTGCCAAAAAGAAACATAGAGGCCCTCGGAGTTAGACGGACCCTAAGTTGAGTGGTCAATCCTGTAAGTCCTTTAGTAAACTAGCACGGGTTGTCCTTATCACAGGGGATAGGTCCGCTTGGAGGCATTTTTTGTATGGCCAACCTCATAAAGGGGAGTAAGGCATCCGGCAATAGATAGATAGATCTACAGTACAAACCACATTGTTTCAACCAACAAGCCATCAAATACTTGAGCTTAGTCTTGACCCAAGAGAACATTAGTCTCAGGGACTCCAACTACTCATATACTGTAGTGCGTTACGAGGAAGTGTGAGAACTTCCAAAAACTAAGATAGAATCACTGCATCATATGCAAAATCAAGGCTCCTTAGATTGCCGACTGATACTCTTCATCAACTATGTCTTAATGTCCAGCTTTATACCCAGTTCATACAGGTGTTGAAAGGTGACAATGCCAGTATACACCCGTCTCATTATTGTGTTCACAGGGAAAAAGAGGGAGGCTTGCCCTTCTCACTTACAGCATTCTTTGTAACAGTGTAAATCCCAAGCGCCAGTTCAATGATTGCTGCTGCTGCAGGTATCCCATGGAGTCGAAATAGTGCACAAAGCCAAACAAGATTCACATAACTGCAATTAGCAGCCCCTCTCGATATCATGCTGATACACCACGAGGACCTAGAGCACCAGATGTTGGTTATTATCAACTTCCTGGTCATGAACCCAGAATGATCAGTTATCTAAGCATTGAGTAAATGGTTTTGAATTTGCATCAGTGAGATATAAGGAAAAACCTTGCCTGGCACACTGAGCGCTGTAGCTCACGGTAGTTGGTGCAGTCTTGTCGGTACCCCATCCCTTACCAGATAGATATGATGACCAATGATCTATTTTCAGTCAAGGGAAACAGTACCAGTTTGCTATATAGCAGACAGGATCGCAGGCAATCCATGGATAATTGACTCACCCTTGGCTTTTAGAATGTTTCCAGAAATGCCACAGATACCAAGTGTCTTCCATCCCACAGCCACCATTACCTCAGCAATGGAGGGTGGGTCTTCAGACTTTTCACTGCTGGGAGGATCAGGAACCCATGGTTGATCATATACTGGTCGAATTGATATACCAGCAAAAGCTGTCAAATACTGCTGCTCAAAATACTCAGCCCAACGGTCTCTACGTTCATTAGCACCCGTTGCAACTGTGCCATTTGGCATCCAAATATAGACATCCTGCGAAGCAGACTTGGAGCAGAGCTTCTTTAGGCTTAGATAAATTACCCTCAACCTCCTCAGAAATTTCCTTGACTTAATTACCTCTCCTTATCTCTTCATTTTACAGCAGTGTCCTGTGTTGGACCCAGTCTTCAGTCAGTTTGGCAGCGTGACTTTCCTCTATGATGATCAATGCATCACTTAATAATCTTAATATATAACTACTCCTTCACCTTAGCTTAACCCCAACACATTCAGCAGCTGCCAAGAACTTCCAGTTTCAAGTCAATCCACAGTTCCGGGTGGCTCTCCAGAGAACCAAGTACTTCAAACCGATTTGCGGCCGTCACTGAGTACTCCCTTGCGCACCCCTTTTCCTTGAGCTGCTCACAATGAAAATCTTGCGAATAACATATTTAGATTTATCTGGTTTAAAGTTGCAGCACTAGGGTAGCAACAATGAGCCCAATTATACACTGTTCAATTAGTTGTCTAGTTTTCTCAGTATTCAAAACAAACATATAAAGCATGCTCAGTGTCATTCTATTATAGATTAATATTTTCTAATTTCGCCATTAATCTGATAAAGAGAAACATCCATGGAGGTAGTGGCAGATTGAGGCACATGGGGACCCTATTTACCAGGAATGTCCCTTGTATCGATTAATATTGCTATGATGTATTATTTACTATATATATTTACACGTCTTTGTAGCAATAATGTTTATGTCCATGTTGGTTTCAAAACTGTACTAGACTGCACAATAGAAGAGAGTGGATAGTGTGTGAAAGATAAACCAGTTTGTGAGGGGACGGGACGAGAGGGTGTATTATGAAGTAAGAAGGTCCAGAAAGGTTTATACAATATTTGAATAATGTCCTATGATAGATGAGGCCGGCCTTTGTACGTGTACACGGTCTACCGGGTTCAGATGAACAGAGTGCGTCCAGGTTTGATTCAGTAAAGTAATTGGACTAAATGGGCATATTCGTGAACTGATATAGTGTAGTGACGGGGTAAAAGATTGTGAGGTTGTATACTGTATTACATTGTAAACACTGGAATGCGATTCAACATATGGATTACTGTAATAAGGATAGCGTTTGTCGTTGGGTTATGTACCGGTATGAAAAATTATGTTTGATTAAGAGGTGTGTAAAAATTGCATCCTTTTTTTCTGACAGGCCTACATTTATTTCGAATCAGAAACAATAATGTCAGTACATTGTATTCATTGTTTCTGAAGGCAAGGGCATAACAATAAGAAACTGAAATATGACGGATGATTTTTTATTTTTTTTTTTTTTTAGAACTATATAAAGGATGTTATGATAATACATATTGAAAGGTGATAAAAACATCAAGTTTGTATTAAAGTAGTCGATTTGTGTTTGTATGTGTGTGTGTGTGTGTGTGTGTTAATGAAAGGGCTACTTTAATTAACTCTTCATTCATGTTTTGTATATGTGTATGAAAAAAAACAAAAGGCAAAGTTGCCTGTAACAAGTGTCTCCTCCAAAGTTAAAAGAGTGATAGTCCGTATTTTAAAGTATTTTTGTTTTTTGTTTTGTGGTTTTCTATTGGAAAGAAGTGTGGTGAGTTTGTTTAGTGTAGTGAAATGAATAGAATGAGGAGGTGTTTGTGAGAGCTAGCTGGATTACTCTCTGTGTAGGTGGGATACAAACAGATACAGTGAGGGAAGCCAGACAAATGAAACAGGAGATCCAGCTACTTCCTATCACATGCCTATGAGGTCTTCCTTGGGTATTGCCCTGCTCGATTGGTGTCTACAATCCTTCAAGTTTTTACATATCTGAGATAAAACATTGTTAATCAAACCATTTGTGTTATTTCAGTAACTATCTTCAGAAGGTAGGAAATGTTGTTCCAGGCACCCTTGCCATGGCCTTCCTAGTCGTGTGTCTTCGGTGTGTCAGGTCAGGAGAAGGTGTTGAGAACGGCTCCTCTCCTTTCCAAAGAGTGTTGAGAGGGGAGAAGGTGTGTGAGAGAGAGGAATCTAATGGAGTGGCTTTGTTGTGTGTGTTATTAGGCTGCATACGTCGTAGAGGTGTCCCCCGACTAATGCGAACATATGAAACACGATAGGACTAACTATCACACCATTTGGCAGGGATCGAACCCAGGCCAATTAGATTCACACGTCAGCGTGCTATCCACTCGACCGCCGCGGCTCTTGCTATCCACTCGCTCTGGCTTTTGTGTGCTAATTCTTAGACACAGAAGTTTCCCACTTTAAAAATGTGTTTTGTAAATTATTTTATATGGGTCCCCCACCCCCCTTTGAAAAACTCCTGGGTGCGGCCCTGCAACAAGGTTTGGCAACTGTACGGTAGCACTGGGTTCAGGTTCAGGTTGTTGAGTGGGTGTCATGTGTTCCACTAAACCAATCCTTGAGTCAGATCTGCCTAGAAGTAATATATTTTGTGCAACCCAGTGATACACGAGTATCAGGCAAATTAGCCTAACCTGATTTTGTCTAATGTATGGCAACGTGATCCTTGGGCATATACAGTATATATACTGTATATATATATATATATATATATATATATATATATATATATATATATATATATATATATATATATATATATATATATATATACGTACTAAATCAATAAGAATAAAGAACATCTAAGTAGTATTTTATGCTTTAAGAGAGTAGGTAAGACATAAAACGTGGTATTGTGATATGGATAGTCAAAGTGGAAACGCTGTCGTATATTTTTTAAACTATTCCATTAAATGTTAATGTCTGATATACTGTATGCACTTCACAGTTTCGCTTAAAAATATGAGTTTAAAATGATTAATTACCGTGATTGTACGACAGGTTAGAAGTGTGTTGCATATACTAAATGGTGTGCTCGGGTATACTTGTGAGGCGGGGGAAATATAAGTCTCATATCATCACTCCTTCTTGACGTACTCCACCAAGATACGCTTCATAAACTTGACGCCTGGGAGCAAAGAGACTGATATCTTGACGTTGAAAAATGCCTGCATTTTACAGCGAGGGGACTTCCACCAGATCTTTACTTAACTATTTCAATCTGTATTATTGTATTTCTTTAGTTGCCATCCAACGACTGTATTTCCTCTATCAACAGTCTGTGTTATTATAGTTAGTGCTATATCATTATATTATAGTTAGTGCTATATCAATATATTATAGTTAGTGCTATATCATTATATTATAGTTAGTGCTATATCATTATATTATAGTTAGTGCTATATCATTATATTATAGTTAGTGCTATATCATTATATTATAGTTAGTACTATATCATTATATTATAGTTAGTGCTATATCATTATATTATAGTTAGTGCTATATCATTATATTATAGTTAGTGCTATATCATTATATTATAGTTAATGCTATATCATTATATTATAGTTAGTGCTATATCATTATATTATAGTTAGTGCTATATCATTATATTATAGTTAGTGCTATATCATTATATTATAGTTAGTGCTATATCATTATATTATAGTTAATGCTATATCATTATATTATAGTTAGTGCTATATCATTATATTATAGTTAGTGCTATATCATTATATTATAGTTAGTGCTATATCATTATATTATAATCTTTATATTATAGTTAGTGCTATATCATTATATTATAGTTAGTGCTATATCATTATATTATAGTTAGTGCTATATCATTATATTATAGTTAGTGCTATATCTTTATATTATAGTTAGTGCTATATCATTATATTATAGTTAATGCTATACCTTTATATTATAGTTAGTGCTATATCATTATATTATAGTTAGTGCTATATCATTATATTATAGTTAGTGCTATATCATTATATTCAAGCTACACCTAAATAGTAATAACACATTTTCAGAAGTTGACACAGCGGATATAAACATGATTTTAAGAGTAACTTTATATCAGAACGTTTCGCTTATAGTGTCTTCAGAGCACCATTACTAACATGAAGAAAATACATGGAAATCAAATGATCTTACCCAGTTGATGTTTATATCCCTACCGCTAAATGTGTGTTGTTGTACTTAACCAAACAATTGTTTTCATTCATCTTGTACGACCTCTTGGAACAAATAAATTAAATATGTCAATATTCCACATATTGCTTACAAATGTTGATAGTTCCATAAAAACTATCTAGAAGTCCGAGAACCAACAACGTTATATGTGAAGCGAAGTCGGAACACACAGTCGGAATTTACACAGTTATACATATTATGCAGATCCTTCCAAGCCGTGTTGCATCTGCACCAACAGTTTCTACCACTTGGCTCTACATTTTCAGACCTGCACAAGTGAAAAACTCGTCCCGGTCTTCTCTTTCATACCCCCCCCCCCCATCCCCTTACCTGCAGCCAGATCTACACCTCCACTTCCATCGACCCTACTCCAGCTTACTCTGTACTAGCGAGAAAAACAAATATATTTTGAATGAATCATGATATCTATCTATCTATCTATCTATATATATATATATATATATATATATATGCAATCTTCTATAGGCGTTCTTGATGTTCAGTTGGATAAAGATATATCACTTGATTTATATTTAATGTAATAGTTAATGCAGTCAAATACAAAAAATCGGACAATTATGTTATAAGGATATTGTTATACTATTATGGGTAATTATAAGGAGACAATAATCTAGCATAAGAAATGGGATATTATGTTTGTTATGTGTTGTACTGACGATTTTTTTTTTTTTTTTTGTTCTTATATACAGGTATTCTAACTACTCCCTCTCGAGCATAGGATGAGAGCCTGTACATTCAACCTTACATTGAACGGCGAAGCCCGTGAGGTCTAGTTCCAGTCTGGGGAGTGAGACATGTTAAGCACTTTGGGATACAACCAGCCCCCGATAGCTTGCCTTCGCAAGATGCATGGTTGCCCACCCACGGCTCGAAGCATAGCTACTGTTTGTTGTATATCAAATTATTCCTTTTTTATAAAGATATAAATTATGAAGGACGATCGACGGCTCTGTATTGCGGAATATTTGTGTACACTACAATATCAGATAATATTACAACCCCAATTCACTGATTGATCTACCAATAAAATCCGTGGCAACATTCCTCGCACTCGGAAGCTAGAAATTAAATATATTGCAGTGGGGCCAAATATGCAATAATATTCCTCCTTTAGTATAACCATTTTCATGTGCAGTTATAATAATCTTAAAATATTTAATGTAATATCGAAAAATTATTACACGACTTAGATGTTAAGATAAGGTTCTGATCCTATGTTTTTCTTTAATTTTCGTATGTTGAGAGCTTAACGTCTGTGCTATTCAGTAAAACTTCTTCTAACCCCTCTTGTGATATAACGGCTTTCTATATTTTATTAGCAATGCTATCCGGTTGCAGTTTCAACTCATCCCGACTGGAGGGTGCTGGGCCAACTTCTCTTGTTATCTGTCTGTTTATCCGTAAAACTCCGCCAACCTGGCTTAACGAATAGTCACGAGCTTCACTAATATATATATATTATGCAGTTGGTCAACATGAATACGTCAGTCAAGAAAAACAAATATTATAAGGTATAATTCATAACTCAATATCAGAGTGTAACGTATATAATCAATGTTCACATATAATGCCATTCTGTGTTTTTTTTTGTTTTTTTTTGCTTTCTTCAACATATTCATTGTTTTGTGTTCTTACTTGAACGAGAAACATGTACATAGTTCAAAGAACACGGTGTTGTATCTATCTCTCTCTCTCTCTCTCTCTCTATATATATATATATATATATATATATATATATATATATATATATATATATATATATATATATATATATATATATATATATATATATACTACTCACTACTCTCTATATAATCTACTCTCAGATCGCCAGTATGGCTTCCTTAAGGGTTCGATCTACTGGTGATCTTCTTTCATATCTTACCAACTCTTGGTCATCCTCCTTTCGGGACTTCGGTGAGACCTTTTCTATTGCACTAGATATATCGAAGGCCTTCGATAGAGTCTGGCACAAATCTCTAATTTCTAAACTACCCTCCTTCGGTTTCTATCCCTCCATCTATGCTTTTGTCTCTAATTTCCTTTCCAGTCATTCCATTGCTGTGGTTGTGGACGGCCATCGTTCACTTACTTATCCTATTAACTTCGGTGTTCCTCAGAGTTCTGTCCTATCTCCCATTCTCTTTCTAATTTTAATAAATGTACCTCCAGCCCCATCTATTCATATGCAGATAACTCTACCTTACACTATTCAATTAGTTTTTCAGAACGCCCCAACAAGCAATCCCTCAAAAACAAACATAATGAAGCCATACAACACTTATCTTCTGATCTAACTACTATTTTCAATTGGTGCAGAGATAACCTTGTTGCCTTTAACCCATGGACAGCGAGCGTCCTCATATGAGTCTGTACTGGGCGACTGCGAGCATCCTCATAAATTATGAGCCAAGGCCTAAAAAAATTGTTTTAAAAGGCCCCAGTAGCACTTAAAACAAGTGAAATGGTGATTAAGTGAGATAATTTCCCTCCACATCACTCCTCCATATGTGTCAAGATCGCCTCCTTCCCCCCCCCCCCTTCAATTTTCACCTATTTTTCCTCTTATTACCATCTTTATTGGTGTATTTATTGTGCTAACATCTCCAATCCAGTTCCAAGGCGTGTTGCCAGACCTAGCAACAGCGTGGTGTGCTAGAGAGTGTGAGGGAGTGTGTCAGTCTGGCTTCAGGCCTCGCGATTGGAGGGTGTGATTCGCCTCAGCTCCACACTTCATGAATGACCGGGTCGGCGATATTGATCATCCAAACACTTTTCTCACTTGTTTTATTGTTGTTACATGTTATTATCTTAATATTAAACTTAAAGTAGGCGCATATGAATAAGTAATCACGATAATAATGGTAAAATTACGATTTTAGTCAGGAATGAACCAAATTACCTTCGCCTACCGCTACGTTTCAAATAACATTCCTACATACTTCTTATGTTAATGCTTCCAAAACCCAATTTCTCCATCTTACTATCCCTTCTGAACTCCAAGAGGACTATCCCTTATACTTCAACAAATACAAAAATCAATCCTTCATCTTCTCTCAGTATGGTGTCTCTTTCTCTTCTGCTCTATCTTGGAAGGACCATATTACCAGTCTCAGAAGCTGGTGTGCTTAACCGGCACAGTGTATCCGTGTATTGAGTATTGTGCACATGTGTCGGGAGGATCCTCTCACACCACACTCCTAGACAAAGTAGAAAGAAAAGTTTCTCGTATCATTAACTCCCGTCCACTCACCAACTTTTTGCAATCTCTCTCTCTTCGCCACAATGTTGCATCTACCTCGCTATTTTATCGCTACTACAATAATCAGTGTTCCTAAGAGCTCTCCCAGTGTATACCACCTCCTTTATGTAGGGTACGTAGTACCCATCTTGCAACACAATCAGACCCCTACTCTAACTCTCCAACCCAAGAGTGAAACGTTATTCGCAGTCTTTCTTCTATTCAACAGCTGAGCTCTGGAACTCTCTCGCTCAAACTATGTGTGTCCAGGCATTTTGGCTCGAGCGTCCCTTGGTATTGGCCCTGTCACTTTCTCAACTTTGGGGGAGGCACTCGCTACAGGCAGTTCTGCCTGTTGTATCCCTCACTCACATAGAAAAAATTAAAAATAAATATCTATATATATATATATACCGGTATATATATATATATATATATATATATATATATATATATATATATATATATATATATAATATATGTACATATATATATATATATATATATATATATATATATATATATATATATAATTTATATATATATATATATATATATATATACTGTGTATATATATATATATATATATATATATATATATATATATATATATATAAATATATATATACATTATATATGTGCGTGTGCGTGTGTGTGTGTTTGTACATCATGTTCAGTCAGATACCTAATTATAAATTTACAATAGAAATTTGGCAGTTTTTTTCCCATAGTTTCGAAATTGTACTAATTAATTTATAATACTTGTAAGGTAGTAATGTGTTGTGACCTTGTAAGGTGTTATAATTTGTTTTAAGTTGTTTGGTTTATTGTAGAACTGGTCGATATTCTCTATTTCTGGTAGATTCTCCCGTTGAATGTAGACTCTGGTTTAACCTCCTTTATTTCTATTAATATTTATGAAGTAGTAATGCTGCCACCGATTCCCAAATTACTATAAATATAATATGTTGATGCTTATAGGAAAGGGGTATTTAAATACTTGTATCCAGCCACTAACTTATTCAGGAATAATGAAGACTTTAACTTATGAAACTGGAACAAACTTAATGAGGCAGGAACAGTGATGTAGACTTAAATATAACAGATAGTATTCCCCATATAGGGAGAATATCTCCACACGTCTTATCGACTCTAAGCCCTCTGTCTAAGTGTAAGTAAAACCTCTCTCACACCTTACTCTCCCCTCTCCTACACCCCCTCAAAGGTGATGGAACATTCCTATGAACATTCCCGTTTCACGTGAGTAAGGTTTGTTGACCTTAACAGTGTTGAGTTGGGTGTAGCATAGATCTGACACAGGAATAAATGAGACCAAGAATTGACATTGATTCAACCTCTAGAATGTACAGTTACCTGCTTAAATATATCAATCCCCTGCAAGTAAATTACCTTAAAATTATATGAGGGTTATATTATTAATTCCTATATTAATTACCAAACATAACATGTAATATACTCTCAAACATTTATACCTGAACTAGGAAGGCTCCCTCAGTGTCAAAGGTATGTGGACACTGTGCACAGGCATTTGTCTGACAGAGGTCCTTCCTAGACTAATTGAAGTCACTTGATGGTTTTTACAGTATAAAGAAAACTAATTGGACACTTACAAGCTTCGATCGATAAGGGTGTTCAAAGTGAAGTCATCAATATTTAGCAGAAATACGGATAATAGAAGTGTTGGGGGTAAAGTTTAGAAACCTACGACATGCATTCAAAAATAACATATCTCAAGAATTGACATTAATGTTAATATTATAATTTTACAAAATTCTGTAATCGGTTAAGCGTTAATCACATCATAAATTCAATGTTTCACCTATTATTCCTCGATAATTAATGATATTGGTTAGGTATCGATATTCAATTAAGATGTTCACAGCATTATCCTCCGTTTAGCCCGAAACTGGCAAGTGGTCAATTGGCGTCTTCACAGCTGCGGATTGTGTTTTCGAATTATGTGATTAGCGGCATGAAAAGAGGCATTTGACCTAGTTTCTTAACAACGCCATCCAAGAACAACAGCTGAAAATAGTAAGAATTTTATATGACATTGATGGGCCCTGGAGGGATTTTTTGATGGCCCATACATAGCCGTTAATCAAACGAATTGGACCAAAAATTGCAGACATACGGTCCCTTTGAATTGGCTGAATAACACTGTGACCTTTCTATTTGTGCAGGCAGTGATGATGGTCGTGGTAAGGGTGTAGTGAGGTCCCTACGACCCCTAGATCGGGAGAAGTCCCCCACCAGGCTACTTCCTCTAGTGGTGAGTGACGCTAGGGGCCTTACCACCACTGTCACCGTCACCCTTACTGTGGCAGACGTCAATGATAACCCCATGACACCCGCTGCCAAGACTGTCCATGTTACCCGCATCACAGTAAGTATTCCTCTTTCTTTCCGGTGCTTCCGTCAGTGCTGGAGACTTTCGATTTAATATTTCGTCATTTTTAGATAGCATAAATTGTTCTGTGCAAAAAGTTCCAATTCTCAACTAGTAACAGTATATTGCAGGTTGAATATAGCATTTTCCTATGCATTTCCCCATAAGGCTTGCCCAGCTATCAAAGGACCTATAGCACCCTCACCAGAATGCGTCTATTATACCATATTATATCAAGATGTTATATTACTGAATGCTACAAAATTATTGAGTCTTTCAAGCTCACATTGGACTTGCTGGAAACTGTTTAACATGGACAAATTCATTAAAGTGGTGCGGGGGAAGACGCCATATAAAACCTTTAATATCTTTTTACTAGTTGAGATATAGAGTTTTTGTTATGGAACTCTCTCCCAGAATCAGTCCTTCCCTCTTCCTATGACTTAAATTGCTTCAAACTCCACTTGTCCACTCAGTTTGGCTCGAACGTCCCTTGATTTCGGCCCTGTCATTCTTTCAACTATGGAGGAGGCACTCGGTACAGGCATTTCTGCCTTTTGCCTCCCTCACACACACATACAAAAAAAAAAAAAAAAAAAAATGTGTGTGTGTGTCTGTGTGTAAGTATTTTAATTCAATTATAATTTTGTTCGGCCTTCAAGGTAAATGAATATACCCCACACCCTATCAAACCCCACCCATCCTCCGGTCAGGCAAACAGAAATACCGAATAGTAATTTAAACGTTTAAATGGTTGTGCATTTAATCGACTGAATCCGATTTCCAGCTACCTCAGGACCGGGGAGGTAGAAGTGGTTGCTGTGTAGGTATTATGGGGTTATAGTAATCAAGAGATTGTGGGTCTGAATTCCATTATACAATACATGGGTATGACTCTTGGAAATAAAGTGGGGCCACAACCAAAACTCCTTGGGTTCGATTTCCGGACAGGAAGAGATGTGCAGTCTCTTCTCTTCCATTCCTCTTTTTACCAAGCAGTAAATAGGAACCCAGATAAATTAGCATTTGTGATATCCAGGAACCAGGCTGGGTAATTCACTCAACACAGGTTCAAAAGGGCAAAAACTCGAAACTAAGAAGAGGTTAGAATATACTCCACAGTTTTTTCATGTGTTTTACCAACTCCAATAGCAAACTATAAACCCACAAACGTGCCATATAACTAGACTTACTGTTTTTTAAATAGTTTATTCAAGTGCAATGGGGTTTATAGTTGTTGTTGTTGTTCCCCCAGCTGCCTGGTCGAACAACCCCAAGGCCCTGAGCAATTCCAAGGCCATAACCGAGCGCCCCTACGGTACCCTCCCTGCTGACCACAATAAAGCCTGGGTGAACGAAGCCACTCCATGGCGGGGAGCTGAGGAGGGTGCGGAAACGCCCGGGAAACCAAAGCCCCACCCAGGGCCCTGTGCCCCTCAGCAATTATGAAGAGAAAGTTTAGGGGCAAGGGAAAAATGTGACGCTTTGGCTTCCAATCTTGGTAGATTGGGAGGTCAATCCATGGAAGAGACGTCGTCACTTGAGATCAAGAAATTATATAAGTTAAAGGAACAGTCAGAGTAAGCTATGGGTATGGCAGAGATTGCTCAGCTCTCACTCTGATAGACCAGCCCATCATCACATGACTAGAACCCAATCCTCTCAGCTTCAGCTAGGAAAGGCCCTAGAAATCCGCCTTAGGCGGGGGGATAGCTCCCCTATTTCAACCCCTTTCGGGGTTGGACACCCGCCTGGGGTTTGTAGTTGATGATTAATGTTAAGAACGGGGTGTTGCTTAATATTATCACTTCGTCAATATTTCAAGAAATACCGTATAAGTTGTTATCCAATCTGGACAGCTGTAGTTTGCTTGTTTCCAGCTAAATTGAATTCCTTAGCAGCTGATTTATTGATATTTGATGGGAAAATACTACTATGTCTCGGCAACATATTAATGCTAAGTTTTGTTTATAACTGACAACATATTTAACTTTAAAATCCTTGTAATATCAGAGTAACCAAGGTGAAGATAAGCCAATTTACCATCACTTGGAAATCAGAGACTATAGTGGCATTATAATATGAATGACTGTGCTGCGCCAGACTACCTCCGAGTGTTGGTAGAGTAACATGAAGCTGAACGGTTGAAGCATAAAACAAGATGAATGACTGTGCTGCGCCAGACTACCTACGAGTGTTGGTAGAGTAACATGGTGCTGAGCGGTTGAAGCATACAACAACATCCCGTTAACATTATATTATGAATGACTGTGCTGTGCCAGGCTACCTCCGAGTGTTGGTAGAGTAACATGATGCTGAATGGTTGAAGCATACAACAACATCCCGTTAATATTATATTATGAATAACTGTGCTGCGCCAGACTACCTCCGAGTGTTGGTAGAATAACATGATGCAGAACAGTTAAACCATAAAACAACATCCCGTTAACATTATATTATGAATGACTGTGCTGTGCCAGACTACCTCCGAGTGTTGGTAGAGTAACATGATGCTGAACGGTTGAACCATTAAACAACATCCCGTTAACATTATATTATGAATGACTGTGCTGCGCCAGACTACCTCCGAGTGTTGGTAGAGTAACATGATGCTGAACGGTTGAAGCATAAAACAACATCCCGTTAACATTATATTATGAATGACTGTGCTGCGCCAGACTACCTCCGAGTGTTGGTAGAGTAACATGATGCTGAACAGTGGAACCATAAAACAACATCCCGTTAACAGTATATTATGAATGACTGTGCTGTGCCAGACTGCCTCCGAGTGTTGGTAGAGTAACATGATGCTGAACAGTTGAACCATAAAACATTCACACAACACAATACCAGACATTTGGAAGCATGGTATCATCATCACATTCCCCAAACCCAACAAAGACCCCACGCTACCCTCCTCGCACCGCCCCATCACACTCCTTTGCTCCCCCTCCAAAATCATGGAACGCCTAGTATTACAACTAATTACACCTGACCTACCCCTAGCTCCAACACAACATGGCTTTAGGCCACTGCACTCCACAAACACTCTTCTCACAGACCTTACACAAAGAGCTTTCGACGGCATCAATTCAGCTAGACCACCACACAGATCACTATTAGCCACACTCGACATTAGTAAAGCCTTCGATGCCATCCCCCGCCACAACCTAACAAACAAAATCTACAACACAAACATGCACAACAACACAAAACGGTGGCTGGCCAACTTCCTAGCAGGCAGATGTGCACACGTATCTTTTGCCGGTCAGTCATCTAAAATCAGAAACTTTCCAAGCGGAGTCCCACAAGGATCCGTCCTATCGCCCGCACTCTTCAATCTGTACATGCACGATATAACTACACCCAATACGCCCCAAATAAACTTAGCCTCCTATGCAGATGACATAACACTCACATGCACACACCATGACCCAAAAAGAGCAACAGATCTCCTTCAACCCTATCTCAACACACTACATGGCTGGTGCACTACAAACAGACTTAATCTAGCCCCAGCCAAATCCACCGCAACCCTGCTCACAAGTTGGACAGGAGAACACGAATACATCCCTCAACTCACCATAAACAACACACCCCTAACACATACACACACACCCAAAATCCTAGGAGTAACATATGATACTCATATGACATTCAAACAGCACACCACAAACATTAAAAAGAAACTGACACCCAGACTTAACGCCCTCAGGTCACTTGCTCACACAAAATTTGGACACAACAAAGAAACTACCACCACAGTATATAAACAATACATAAGATCAGTGATGGAATATGCAAGCCCAGCCTGGGCTTCTAACCTAGCTGAAAAACATCATAAGACCTTACAGACTATTCAAAACAAAGCCCTGAAGATCATTACAGGCTGCACAGCTACTGCACCCACAGATCACCTACATCAAGAAACCAAAATCCTCAAAGTCAAAGACCATCTGGACATGAGAGGCACTCAATTCCTGGCAGCAGCCTCCACGAACCAAGACCACCCACTAAACTACATGGCAACACACCCACAGACACCAAGAAATATCAAAACAACACCCAGCACACGGTATCACACACAATTATTGTCCTCTCTCCCACCCTGCCCACCCCGAACCAACTTACAGAAGCACATCCATACTCATATCTCTCACCGATCCATCCACTCACTCACAGACAACACGCAGCTGCATGCACGACCTCCCGAAATCCATCCTTCCGAATCCTCCCTTCCTCGCGAGGACAGAGTCCACCTGGCCAGGCTGAGATGCGGACACCATCCAGCTCTCCTGAGCTATCAGAAGAGACTGGATGACTCCGTTGTCGACACCTGCCCGGGATGTAACACAGCACCCCATACCATTAAACACATCATAGAAGACTGCATTTCACACAACCACTTACGCCAACAACACAATCTACACTCAATGAGAGCTCTGTGGGAAAGCCCGATCGTGGCCATGGCCTTTCTCAGGGACTCGGGGCTGTTCGGCCAGGCAGCTTAGGGAACAACAACAACAACAACAACCATAAAACAACATCCCGTTAACATTATATTATAAATGACTGTGCTGTGCCAGACTACCTCCGAGTGTTGGTAGAGTAACATGATGCTGAACAGTTGAAGCATTAAACAACATCCCGTTAACAATATATTATGAATGACTGTGCTGCGCCAGACTACCTCCGAGTGTTGGTAGAGTAACATGATGCTGAACGGTTGAAGCATAAAACAACATCCCGTTAACAGTATATTATGAATGACTGTGCTGCGCCAGACTACCTCCGAGTGTTGGTAGAGTAACATGATGCTGAACGGTTGAAGCATACAACAACATCCCGTTAACAGTATATTATGAATGACTGTGCTGCGCCAGACTACCTCCGAGTGTTGGTAGAGTAACATGATGCTGAACGGTTGAAGCATAAAACAACATCCCGTTAACAGTATATTATGAATGACTGTGCTGCGCCAGACTACCTCCGAGTGTTGGTAGAGTAACATGATGCTGAACAGTTGAACCATTAAACAACATCCCGTTAAGGGGGGACGGGCGTAATTAACATTATATAATGAATTACTGTGCTGTGCCAGACTACCTCCGAGTGTTGGTAGAGTAACATGATGCTGAACGGTTGAACCATTAAACAACATCCCGTTAAGGGGGGACGGGCGTAATTAACATTATATAATGAATTACTGTGCTGTGCCAGACTACCTCCGAGTGTTGGTAGAGTAACATGATGCTGAACGGTTGAACCATTAAACAACATCCCGTTAACAGTATATTATGAATGACTGTGCTGTGCCAGACTACCTCCGAGTGTTGGTAGAGTAACATGATGCTGAACGGTTGAACCATAAAACAACATACCGTTAAGGGGGGACTGGCGTAATTATTTGCTTATTTATTTATCTGCTTATTATTGTCTTAGTTTCCTCCCTAGACCTCCATCAAACTTTAAAAAACCCAGATCCAAGAACCTCCCTTCAAGATAAATTTGTACATATTTCGATAGAAAAATGTGACGGCCGGAGGCCAGTTACCACTATATTACAGGCTCGCTATCGCTTGCCTGAAAAATATTCCACATCTAAATTGTATAAAAGGTCTTAATATTGACAAGGAAATAAGGCGAAAAGTCTTGAAATCACAAAACTAATGGGCAGAGCGTTTTACAATCTGATAACTATTGTGGTAAGCATGAGGGAGAAAAGGGGCCAGAAGTGCCGACCATTCCTCCTTGAATTCAAACTGAACACAAGAGTATTTTCCTGAAGCCATTAAGGGGAGGCTGGCCGTTTGTTTGGTCTATTAATTCATGTATTCATATATTTGTTTTAGTTTCCTCCCTAGACCTCCATCAAGCTTAGAAAAACACCCCATAGACCCCCCTTCAAGATAAATGTGTACATTTTTCAGTAGAAAAATTTACAAAATTAATATTACAGGTTCCCTATCGCTCGCCAAGAAATAATCGACACCTAAATGGCACGAAAGGTCTTAAAATTAACAACGAAATGGGGCGAAAGGTGTTAAAATCGCCAAACTAATGGGCTGAACGTCTTATATTCTCAAAACTAGTGGGGCTAAACATTAGGGAGAAGGGGGGTCCAGAAAAACGGTCTTCCTCCCCTACTATGTCATCAAAATTAGAAATTAGGAAGGGAGATCGGCAGGAGTGTTCAAGTTATAGAGGTATTGGTTTATTGTCAGTGGTTGGAAAGCTGTATGGCAGGGTGTTGATAGAGAGGATAATAAAGTGTACGGAAGTTGCAATAGGAGAAGAACAGTGCGGTTTTAGGAGGGGAAGAGGGTGCGTGGATCAGATGTTTGCAGTAAGACAGTTATGCGAGAAGTATTTAGAGAAGCAAAAGGAGATATTTTGGGCTTTTATGGACTTGGAAAAAGCATATGATCGTGTGGACCGTGAAGCAATGTGGAAGGTGTTAAGGATTTATGAAATTGGAGGAAATTTGTTAGAAGCAGTTAAGAGTTTTTATGTAGGGAGCAGAGCATGTGTGAGAGTAGGAAATGGTGAGTTGAGTGAATGGTTTGAGGTAAAGGTAGGTTTGCGACAGGGTTGTGTAATGTCACCATGGCTGTTTAATATGTTTATGGATGGTGTGGTGAGGGAGGTGAAAAGGAGAACTATGGGAAGAGGATTGGGTTTAGTAGGAAAGAATGGTAGAGATTGGGAGTTGAATCAGTTGCTGTTCGCTGATGACACAGCATTGGTGGCGGATTCTGATGAGAAACTGCAGCGGGTAGTCAAAGAGTTTGGTGTGGTTTGTGGAAGGAGGAAACTGAAGGTGAACGTCAATAAAAGTAAAGTAATGGTGTGTAATAGGGGAGAGCATAGGGTGAATCTAGATGTGAGGCTGGATGGGGAAATATTGGAACAAGTAGAGTGTTTTAAATATCTAGGAGGAACAATAAGCAGGAGTGGAGGTATGGAAGTGGAGGTAAAACAGAGAGTGTGTGAAGGAAAGAAGGTTTTCGGAGCAATGGGAAGTATGTGGAAGACGAGAAATCTCGGAGTGAAAGTAAAAAGTGCACTGTATCAAGGAATTGTTGTGCCAACAGTGATGTATGGGGCTGAGACATGGACTCTGAAGAAAAAGGAGAAAAGAGGGCTGGATGTGATGGAGATGAGCTGCTTGAGGAGTATGTGTGGAGTTACTCGTAGAGACAGATTGAGAAATGAAGAGATACGTAGGAGAGTGGGGCAGCAGGAACATTTGTCAGCCAGAGTGGACAGAAGGGTGCTGAGCTGGTATGGTCATGTTGAACGAATGGGAGATGAAAGGCTTACAAAGAGAATATATGAGTCAGGTACAAGGGGAGATAGAAGGGCAGGAAGACCCCCATTGAGATGGAGAGACTGTGTAAGAAAGGCTTTGGATGATAGAGGAATGACTATAGATCAGGCAGGGGAAGTGGTGGTGGACAGGAGTGAATGGAGAATGCTTGTGAATAGTTGAGTGAACACGTGGTCATTTGGAGTAAGGGGTCGGGCGCAAGTTGGACTAGATAATAGTCCATCAGGCGCCTGGCCCGGGGAGACGATTAATATGAAGGGTGTGCCTGGAAGTGTGGTGGGAGGGCTTGTCGCTTTGGCTCCGCTGCATGTCTGCCTGCCGAGATCGGAACCTCTCCTGGTGGTCAGGGGCCGGGGGAGTGCTGGAGCGACCTTGGTAACCCTGGTCTCTGGGTCTTCTCCTGGGTGACCTGGATGTGTGAGAGTTTGTGTTTTTTATCTGTGTTTATTTTTGTTTTATGTTGTTTTTGTGTTTTCCCTGTTCTTGCTCTGTCTTGAGTCAGCTACCCCCAAAATGGGGATGGGGCCTGAGCATATAGATAGATATAGAAAATATGATGCACCTCAGCCGTATTTCCTAAGATTGTGAGAAGAATGTTTCCAATCCCAATACTCCTATGATTAATTAAGGGAGCCCATCTCACTTTTTTTTCTCTTTTTCTCCCTCTCTCTTTGGCTTGTATCCATTCGGTCTTATTCAACCTACTGTTTTAAGACGTTTACCCTCATCCAGGTGTCAATATTTTCCTGGCGAGTGGTAGCGAGTCAGCATATATATATTTTTGTTTTGATAGGAAGCCAAATTTGTAAATTATTCGATAGAAAAATTTCTCCGGCGTACCCGGATTTCTCCATACAATGCTGGCTCGCTATCGCTCGCCAGGAAGAAATCGACACCTGGATGGGGATAAACGTCTTAAAACAGTTGGCTGAATGGGGCCGAATGGATACAAGCCAGGGAAAGAGAGAAAAGGAAAAACGGATAAAAAAAAGGCGGAGACCCCCCTTAAATAAAAGGAACAGGTATTGATGTATGGCAGAAAGCTTGATATCGCCCTGCTGACGACTTATCGGTGCCTACATAGTTCATCAGGCCAAGGATTATACTGGGGTTTAGCCTATTCCTATAAGGGGGATGGTTCACTTCTTGCTCGATTTGTTACTGAATTAATTATTTTTCTAGTTTCCTCCCTAGACGTCCATCAAACTTAAAAAAAACATCCATTAGATCCCCATTCTAGGTCAATTTGTAAATTTTTCGGTAGAAAAATGTTCCGGCCGGAGGCCGGTTCTTCCAAAATTACAGGCTCACTGTCGTTCGCCAGGAAAAAAATCGACACCTAAATAGCACGAAAGGTCTTAATATTGACAAGGAAATGGGGCAGAAGGTCTTAAAATTGCCAAATAAATGGGCCGAACGTCTAAAAATCTAAAAAAAATAATGGGACTAAACTCGAGGGAGAAAGGGGACCATAAAAACAGCCCATCTCCCCTTAAAGTAAATTCTGGTACCACGTATATTGCTAGTACCATTCCACTGTACTATATGGTACAGATTCTGGTACCACGTATATTGCTAGTACCATTCCACTGTACTATATGGTACAGATTCTGGTACCACGTATATTGCTAGTACCATTCCACTGTACTATATGGTACAGATTCTGGTACCACGTATATTGCTAGTACCATTCCACTGTACTATATGGTACAGATTCTGGTACCACGTATATTGCTAGTACCATTCCACTGTACTATATGGTACAGATTCTGGTACCACGTATATTGCTAGTACCATTCCACTGTACTATATGGTACAGATTCTGTACCACGTATATTGCTAGTACCATTCCACTGTACTATATGGTACAGATTCTGGTACCACGTATATTGCTAGTACCATTCCACTGTACTATATGGTACAGATTCTGGTACCACGTATATTGCTAGTACCATTCCACTGTACTATATGGTACAGATTCGGCTACAAATATTTGTACTTGATCAAAGTGAATACAATTAAATAAATGATTACGGTCTATGAACTGTCCAAAATAATTAAACAAATGATTACGGTCTATGAACTGTCCAAAATAATTAAACAAATGATTACGGTCTATGAACTGTCCAAAATAATTAAACAAATGATTACGGTCTATCAACTGTCCAAAATAATTAAACAAATGATTACGGTCTATCAACTGTCCAAAATAATTAAACAAATGATTACGGTCTATGAACTGTCCAAAATAATTAAACAAATTATTACGGTCTATCAATTGTCCAAAATAATTTAACAAATGATTACGGTCTACGAACTGTCCAAAATAATTAAACAAATGATTACGGTCTATGAACTGTCCAAAATAAATAACCAAATTATTACGGTCTATGAACTGTCCAAAATAATTAACCAAATGATTACGGTATATGAACTGTCCAAAATAATTAACCAACTGATTACGGTCTATGAACTGTCCAAAATAATTAACCACTCTTCTTGATAATTATGCAGAAGAAGGCAAAAGTTTTAAAATTTATATCTGTAAATAATAAACAAGTAAATTAAAAATGTCTTTGACAAAATAAAATGCGCTTTACGGGGGGTCACCGGCTTGTTGTATCTTTCTTTCTGTGGCTTGTATCCATTCGGCCCCATTCAGCCAACTGTTTTAAGACTTTTATACCCATCCAGGTGTCGATTTCTTCCTGGCGAGCGATAGCGAGCCAGTATTGTATGGAGGAATCTGGTTTTGCCGGAGACATTGTTCTATCGAAAAATGTACAAATATATCTTGCTGTCAAAAAAAAATATATATGCTGGCTCGCTACAGCTTGCCAGGAAAATATTGACACCTGGATGGGGATAAACGTCTTAAAACAGTAGGCTGAATGGCGCCGAATAGATACAAGCCACAGAAAGAGAGAAAAGGAGAGAAAAAACAAAAAACTGTGACCCCCCTTAATCGTGTTATCTCCCTATGCTATTTCATGTAAACTACCCAAAACCTGGTTTACATTTCACTTCTGTAAATAACTAAACCAAAAATATGTCTGACAACTTAGCCCTTTATCGTGTAATCTCTCCCCATGCCTGCCACTGAAATGTTAACAACAAAAAAGAACAAAAAATCATCTGGGTGTGAAATTCGCCTTTGTAATTACCCAAACGAAAAATGTATTCTGTCCGTATTGTGCTATTCTCATGCAGTTATTGCTATGCGAATGTTTTATATTTTTCTCTTGTTCCTCTGTTTTACTTTTTATGCAATATACAATGTCTGTTTATGGTGCTACCTCCCTTTCCCCCAGGGTGAGGAGGGCGGGGTACCACTGGGGCGTGTGTATGTGGGTGACCTGGATGACTGGGATGCAGGTGAGAAGACGTGGGAGTGGTCTGGGCGGCTACCATCACACCCACTCTTCACCCTCGACACCCATACGGGACACCTGGCCATGTCTGCCAGCACACCTGATGGCACGTATGTTTATTAATTATTATTATATGTATTATTATTATTATTATTATTATGCCGGGTTGTATTCCAACAGACTTCAGTATTATTTATAATCAAACCAAATTTAGGATATTTAGATTTGGAATATTCCTCGACAGGAACACATCGAACACAGTGCATATGATAATAGTAAACTCAATCAGGCAACAATAAACACACAAGGTAATTTACACTCTTATTTATTAACAAACATAAATAGGTTATATGCACATTCAGTACATTCAGGATATCCAAACATAGGAATGGCAGGACATACGTATACACAGACAAGCTGAGCCACTCCAGCTGGGTATTGGTGTGGTGGTAACATACGTATACACAGACAAGCTGAGCCACTCCAGCTGGGTATTGGTGTGGTGGTAACATATGTATACACAGACAAGCTGAGCCACTCCAGCTGGGTATTGGTGTGGTTGTAACATACGTATACACAGACAAGCTGAGCCACTCCAGCTGGGTATTGGTGTGGTGGTAACATACGTATACACAGACAAGCCGAGCCACTCCAGCTGGGTATTGGTGTGGTGGTAACATATGTATACACAGACAAGCTGAGCCACTCCAGCTGGGTATTGGTGTGGTTGTAACATACGTATACACAGACAAGCTGAGCCACTCCAGCTGGGTATTGGTGTGGTGGTAACATACGTATACACAGACAAGCTGAGCCACTCCAGCTGGGTATTGGTGTGGTGGTAACATACGTATACACAGACAAGCTGAGCCACTCCAGCTGGGTATTGGTGTGGTGGTAACATACGTATACACAGACAAGCTGAGCCACTCCAGCTGGGTATTGGTGTGGTTGTAACATACGTATACACAGACAAGCTGAGCCACTCCAGCTGGGTATTGGTGTGGTGGTAACATACGTATACACAGACAAGCTGAGCCACTCCAGCTGGGTATTGGTGTGGTGGTAACATACGTATACACAGGCAAGCTGAGCCACTCCAGCTGGGTATTGGTGTGGTGGTAACATTCTCATTAACGTAATTTGGATGCAAATACATTTCTGACGTGACACATTATCGTTCAAATGTGTATACAATCGGTTTATTAATTTGCGCACTGTTATAGTATATTTGTTGATTTACTTGTAATTCAATTTGCATATATTAAGTAAATGTCATTCATTATAAATATGCATACTGATTAGCATTATGTTAGGCTAAAACCTAATGTTTTATTGTATCCTTGTGTCATTGTAATGAGAACAATTATTTCCCAATAACCATCAATATAATTAATCATTCTTTTATTTATTATCCTTGAGCCGGACCGGATGTTGTTCCTTCTGTTGTACTCAAAAACTGTTCTTCCGTGCTGACTCCCTGCCTAGGCAAACTCTTTCGTCTCTGCCTTTTCTCTAATGTCTTCCCTTCTTGTTGGAAGTTTGCTCTCATTCAACCTGTTCCAAAGAAGGGTGATCGCGCTCAACCCCCAACTATCGTCCAATTGCTCTCATTTCTTGCATCTCATAAGTTTTTTAAACTATCCTTAATTCAAAGTTTCTTAACCCTTATTGTACCAGCGATGTACAATGGCCATCAGTAAAAATTAACTTACTGCTTGGTACTGGAGGTTACATTTATAGTAATACCTTCTGGTACAGTAGGGGTTAATCTGGCAAGCACGCCTTTGGCCTGTGACTAATGTAGTTATAAGCAAATTAATTTCCCAATATTCTGACAGAATTTCTTATATCTACCATATAAAACATAATTTATTTTTCATGAGCACTTATTCTACTAATATGATGAACATATGAACCTTGAAGACTGATAAAATAAGTGGGGAAAGCATTTGGGTGGTAAAAAACGTAAATATTCGCCGCTCGGTCGTATGCTCAGGCAGGAGACGGGGATTCATACATCCTCCCTCCTCGACCTCTCTCGCTATACTGAAGCAAGCGGTGAAGTCTCAGAGTTACATAAGGTCTCTTATGTAACTCGCTTGTGCTACGTAACCACGGGAGACAAAATTTGCGCGAAAAATAAACACTAAATTATGAAAATAATAGGAAAAATAGGTGATAATTGAGGTGGGGAAGGGGGGGCAGGGGGAATCATATGGATGAGTGGTAGGAAGTACTAGAGCTGAATTATCTCACCTTACGCCCCTGGGGCGTTTTAATATTTGTCCTGGTGTTCCACCTGTATACTCGCTTAGACCACCTAGCGAGGCTCCAAGCAGACCTCATTTTGGCAGAATGCCTAGCCCTCCTGATGTTCCACCTTTATTCTCGCTTAAACCACCTAGCGTGGCTGCAAGTATACCTTCTCTCGAAAGAATGCCCAGCCCTCATGTCATTCCATCTGCACACTCGCTTAGACTGCCCAGCGAAGCTCTGGGTAGACTTTCTCTTGGAAGAATACCTAGCTCTCCGGACATTCTATCCCTGCACACTCTTTTAAGACCACCTAGTGAGGCACCGAGTAGACCTATCAGTCGAGTGCCTAGCCCTGCTGACGCTTCCCCAGCATACTCGGTCATAACACGTGGCTCTGTCGAGGTGCAGGTTAGTCTAAATACCAGTACGACATCCAATGTACTTGGCATCTCACCAGCATACTCACACGTACCACTTGGACCTGACAAGGAACCAGTACGTAGACTGTCTGGTAAAGTACCTCGCTAGTCGAGACTACCTACAGCAACTGACCTGAAGAAGAAGAGGCACCGCAATGCAACTGTGGCAAGAGGTGTGTCCCTTCTAGTACACCTGTGAAAAACAAAAAAATTATACCCCTTTGCCTGTGACCCTGGGGAAACACATCAAACTCTATGAAGTAAATGTACATAAGTATTTCTGTTGCTGTCTTTCACGATCCCTTATAAACAAAAGTCAATTATACAATATACATGCTATCCCTTATTGCCCTTTCGACCGAATATATTTATTCTTAGAGTTACGTGGGCGAATCTGTCAATGAGACTAAGTTATAATCATATTTGAATACCGTACAACACCACTCAAAGTACGCAGTTAATACTTACATTATTCACCATCCCCACCCCCCACCCACCCCCACCCCATACACAAACAGACACAAATAAGTCTGTATTTTCCTCCACACGTTCTACTATCTCTGTATTTGGATAATTATATGTTATTCATTGTTTCATTTGCATTTCACCTTGTATGTAATCTTTAAATGTATCACCCATATAAACCAATCCATAAACCAATATGTACCTGTGTGTGCACTTATCTTGTAACACAGTGAATAAAACCTTATAAACAGTAATCGTGTACTCTGTCTATTCTTAGTCCTCTCAGCCTCATTATGCTAATACTAACTTTATTAGCTTAATTTTAGAGGATATTTTGCTTCATTTATAATTTGCAACTTGCTCCATCATCAATTTGCTAGCAGTGAATATGTAGCCAACAACGAGGAGGCAGGAACTACATGTATTGAGTTGAAGTTTTAGTACTGACAGAATGAACCTGGGCAAACTTGTCCTATATTCGTGTGATTCGAGGAATGAAACTTCGCTTGTGGAGAGCGGTCCGAGAGAAATAGTAGCCTACAGCCAGGGACCAGGAGTTGTTGAGGTAGCTTACTGTAATCCCGACTACCTCATCCTTCATAACCTATAGAGGTTGTAGATGTGGTATCCTCTCCACATTGGCTTTATATATCACAGTGAATGCTGCTACATCTCCTCTGTGTTGGAGTGTATGTTGGGGCCGATGATGCCTATATTTTGCTCAGAAAGGTACAAAGGATGTCAAACAACAACAGGTCTAGCAACCTCTCAAGGTTGCTTGCCCTCTAAATCACTGCTGCTAAGAGTGCTTAACAGTGGTTTAGGGTGGGTAAGGGACAATTGGAAAGGGAAGTTCTTCCCTAGGACTAATGTCCATGGCAGGGGTAGGAGATGTTAGTAGGGGACAATTTGGGTTAGTATCATTACACAGCTATAAGTGATTATCCGTGTATATGAGGAAAAGAGAGCAACATCTTAGTTAATTATTTTGATATGCAGTGATCCTTGATGCATCTGAGGGAAAAGAGAAAAATTAGTTATTCATCTACAAATGCCACCAGTTGCGCGTATAAGACAAGGTGTTTGTCTAGGCGATGTCTAAAGGAATCAATGGTGCTGCAGTCTATAACATCTCGAGAAGCCCATTCCACAAGTTGACAACTCGCTTGACAACTCAAGTGAGTTAAAAGATTTATCAACGATTTTGTAACCATTTCCCCGCTTGTAATTTGATTGGTCGATCGTCAAGTTGGCTACTTATTACTGTTGATACCTTTGATGATTTTGAACACTTGAAGTAGGTCAACTCTTAATCTGCGCTGGGTTAAAGGAAATGGATTAAATTATCGAAAAACACTCCTCATATTGTTGTTCTTTCGACTAGGTATAATTTTGGTAACTCTGCGTTGAGCTCGTTCCAGTTTGTTTATATGTGTTTGGTTGTAAGAGCGCCAGGATTGAATACAATATTCCAGAATAGGACGGTCTAAGGAATTGTAATGAGTGAGGATAACATCTTCGGATTTATGCTCAAATGAGCTACCTATAAAGCCAATTATTTTGTTTGCCTTCTTAACAACTTCTGTACGTTGTTGACTGGGTTTTAGGTTACCCGATATTGTTACTCCTAAATGTGTTTCTCTGTCTACACTCTTAAGCTGGATGCCTTTCATTGAATAGTTTGCTTTCTCATTTCGGTTTCCGATATGGAGTAATTTATACATATCCACATTAAAACTCTTTTGCCATAGTGAGCCCAACATGACAAATTATTTCTATAGATTATTTAGCATATCTTTGACATGTTCATTTGAGAGTACATAAGAACATAAGAAAATGGGAGTCTGCAGAAAGCCGATTGGCCTAAGCAAGGCAGATCCCTGTCCCACACAACCCCAATTACAAAGCCCAATTATAGGCTCAACACTCTAATACCCTGAGGATCATCTTACCAAACCGGTTAGAGATTAACGCAGGATTACGGGGGTCTGCAGAGCGCTGATTGGCCCAACCCGGCTGATCCCCCTTCACACCCAACCCTTCTCGTCCATATGCTTATCCAATTTTTTCTTAAAGCTCCCTATCGTTCTTGATCCCACTATATCACTTGGTAGCCTATTCCACCCATCTACAACTCTGTTACCAAACCAATATTTGCCTATATCTTTTCTGAAACGAAATTTATCTAATTTGAAACCATTGGTACGAGTTCTTTCGCTATCACTGAGCTTTAGTACATTTGTCATGTCCCCTTTGTTAATCCCACTAACCCACTTGAACACCTCTATCATATCCCCTCTAACTTTGCGTCTCTCTAACGAATGTAAACCTAATTTCTTCAACCTTTCTTCATACGGAAAATTTCTAATATTATGGATCATTTTTGTCATTCTACGCTGAATTCTCTCCAATGAATCTATGTCCATTCTGTAATAAGGACACCAAAATTGGACAGCATAATCCATATGGGGTCTCACTAATGACAAGTAAAGTTTTAAGATAACATCAGCAGTTCTGTTACTCACACTCCTAGAGATGAACCCGAGAATCCTGTTTGCCTTATTACGAACGCTTATACACTGTTTTCTAGGCTTCAAATCATTGCTAACAAACACACCTAGATCTTTCTCGCAGTCTGAATTTTCTAATTCTAAATTAGCTAGTTTATATTTAACATTTGTTTGCATCTTCCCTATCTTTAATACCTTGCATTTGTCAATGTTAAACTTCATCTGCCAATTTACTGACCATTCATGTAAGGTATCTAGATCCCTTTGGAGGCACTCTATATCGCTATCTGAATCAATTGATCTCCCCATTTTAGTATCGTCTGCGAATTTACTTATCCTACTAGTTATACCTAAATCTAGGTCATTTATGTATATAAGAAACAACAGGCGACCTAATACCGATCCCTGGGGGACACCACTTTTGACTGCTCCCCACTCTGACTTGGTACCATTTATGCTGACTCTCTGTTTCCTACCAATTAGCCATGACCTAATCCATCCCAACAACGACCCTCCTATTCCATGTGCCTCAACCTTTCTCATCAATCTCTCATGAGGGACTCTGTCGAAAGCTTTACTGAAATCTAAATATATAATATCATATGACTTGTCACTATCTACTGCTTCATATACCTCTGAGAAAAAGCTAAGCAAATTAGTAAGGCACGAACGTCCCTGAGTGAATCCATGCTGAGAAAAATGTATTAAGTTAAATTTTACTAAGTGGCTTCTAATTTTCCTAGCAATAATAGACTCTAGCAACTTTCCTATGATTGATGTGAGACTAATGGGACGGTAATTGGATGCTATCGATTTATCACCTTTTTTGAAGATCGGAACTACATTTGCAAGCTTCCAAGCTTCTGGAACTAAACCTGTTTCTAATGACTTGTTAAATATAAATGCTAATGGGCTACTTAACTCATCTCTGCATTATTTTAATACTCTAGCATATACCTCGTCAGGACCAGGCGATTTTTGAGGTTTCAGTCTGTCAATTTCCTTAAGCACATCATTTCTACTTATACTAACTGTACTTAACATATTTTCTATACTATCACTATATACCATATTGACTTCTGGAATCTGTGCCAAATTTTCATTAGTGAAAACGGAAAGAAACTGACTATTTAATGTACTGCACATTTCTAAATAATTTTCTGTTATTTCTCCTATTGAAGTTTTTAGGGGGCCTATTACATCTCTAACTTTAGATTTATATAGTTGGTAAAAAGCTTTAGGGTTATTTTTTGAGTCGCTGGCTATCCTTATTTCATAATTTCTTTTTGCTTTCCTGATTTCCTTTTTGACCTGTCTTGATAGAGTCTGATAGTATATATGTAAATGATTTTCACCTTTCTTTATTTTTCGATATATTCCTTTCTTTTTTCCTATAAGATCTATTAGCTTATTAGTCATCCATTTTGGTTGGTTCTGCGTCGATCTAAATCTTCTTTTAGGGATATATTTATTTTGAGCATTGTGGAGTGAAGCAATAAACTGGTTATATGTAGGTGGCAAGTTTAACTCTGGCATATCCTGACTTAATCGCTTAAGAATAGGGTCCACCCTTAAGTCTCTTCTTAGCCCACCATAATCGGCTTTTCTGAAATCTGGGATAAGTGTCGTATTCTCTTTAGCATTCCCTGTCCATTGTATATTAAAATAAATAGATTTATGATCGCTATTTCCTAGGTGGTCACCAATCTCTACATTATTTATCATATGTTCATTGTTACTGAAAACTAAATCAAGAATATTAATACCTCTAGTCGGCGTATCTATGAATTGAAATAAAAAACTATCTTGTACTACCTCTATAAACTCTACTGAATCGGAGTCGCCTATTTGGTGCTGCCAATCAATGTTCGGAAAATTAAAATCCCCCATAATGCACACATTGCTAAACCTTGATGCTATTTTAATTTCCTCCCATAACGATTTTCCGCCATTTCTACTCATATTAGGCGGTCTATATATAACTCCAATAACTATGGTTTCACTACCTTTGTTAACCTCTACCCAAACACTTTCATTATCATTATTTAGTCTAATACCTGATTTAATACAGCTTTTTAATGTACTCCTGACAAACACTGCTATACCCCCGCCCCTCCTACTTGTTCGGTCATATTTAAACAAACTATATCCTGGAATATCAAATTCTGCTAAAAAATGCCTAGATTCTGTATTAATCCACGTTTCAGTTAGCGCTATTATGTCTATATTTTCTGTGCTAACGAGTGCTCTAAGTTCGTTCATTTTGTTACATAAACTCCTACAATTTGTATAATATACCCTCAACCTATTACTTTTATTTGCAACTAATTTTCTATTGTGTTTAGCTAACTTATTATTTCCTGTTGAACTACTAGCTCTAGACGGAAATTCTACTCTATCAGTATTCTCATCTTTACTATCAGTTACATGTGTAGTGTTATCGATACTACTATTACACATCACTATATCCGCACTATCTTGACTGATTATTTCTATTTTACTCACTGGTTTGTCACATGAAGTACCTGCTCCATATGGAGACAGTATTTTACTTACACACCCAGGTTTTTTTAACGAAACCCCGCAACAATCTTGTCGAGTGAGCTGGCCAAGGTCGAAACTCCTAGTCGAGAGAGATGTACTCCATCCTGGGCATACAGTTCATCCTTACCATAAAAGAGGGACCAGTTATCCAGGAATGGAATAGTATTTGCCTTACAATACTTCTCCAGCCGGCTATTTACACCAATAGCCCTGGAGGACCATTCCTTCCTTACCCCTCTTCTAGGCAGGATACTGTTTACCACAGGAACTCCACCTTTTTCCTTGATCCTCTCCAACATTTCCTGATACTTGGAGAGCAACTCCACAGTCCTGCATCTCCATATGTCGTTGCTCCCTGCGTTGAGGAAGATGATGAGGTCCTCCCCACTCACTTCCATGACAGCATCTATCTTCTCAGCCACCCTCCCGACTCCGGCACCAGGCACGCAGACAACTTTACCAACCTGAGTGTTTGTTGCCCTGCCAAGGTATCTAACCAATGAATCACCGACAATGAAACAGACTTAGCTTTTTTTTTTCCTTTTGTCGGCGTGTAGCAGCAGTTGTTGCAGCAACAGCAGCAGACTTCCCCCCTCCCCTCTCACTGCCTCGATGATCGCCACTTCATCGCCATCACTCTCATCAGCCAAGGTGCTGAAGTTGTTGTGGGTCTTGACTGGCTGCCTTTTCAGCTTGCAGGCCGTTGCACTAGTTGACACCACTTTCCAAGGGGCTTCACGATCCCTGGGAACACTTCCGGTAGCCTCACACTTCTTCTCCGCCATAGCTAGTCTCAAGGCCAAATTTTCATCTTTGAGACACTGAATCTCCTGCTCCACACTCTCCAGTCTCTCTTGCAAAGCAAGACAAAGCTGGAGAGTATGGGAGGAGACAGCAGACTCATCAACAACAGCCATCACTATGAAAGTTCACTAGGACCTCACTAAGGGTAAACAGGTTCACTAGCGGTCACTGGGGACGTTCGCACAGGTCAGGGGTCAGAGAGCAACTGGAGTCAGGGGTCAGAGAGCAAGTACGGTATTACAATGTTTGTATTGTCAGCAAACTTTGAGATTGTAGTGGAAGGTCATCTGATGGAGATTGGATTAATATGAATTAATCAGTAGGCATGTGTAGTTTCCCTTTCAACCTAATTTTTTTTTTTCTATACTCTATAAAAAACTTTCCTTGTGGGCATTTCCTGACCCATAAGGTTACACTTCATCCTATTTTCCAGTACGTCTTTTTAGCCGGAGGGTGGGGAGAGAGCCTTCTACTTTGCTGTTCTTTTCTTCTAATATAAACTATATCTGTCTAGTAGTATTAAGGCCTGACCACAGTCGGTTTGCCACTTGTATGACCCATAGGTACTGACCTTGTTGTTGTGAGAAGTGTATTGTTGTTTGGTGGTTTCTTACTAATATGGGTCTATACAGAAAATTTAGCTTAAACCTTGGGGAAATCCTGTAATTTGCATAAATACAAAATGGCCACTTCCGACAGCGGTGGTGTATAACTTTTTAGCCAACTAATTTACAATCACATGTGATATGTGTTTTCCATACATTGTTGACCTGATAAATCGATATCTGGGGTCAGTTTTGTGATTTGGAATCAAATTCAGTAGTTAAATCATGTTTTAGAAAAAATACATGTTTATTCATGTCATTCCACCAAATGAGTAAGCACAAATTAAATAACTGAAATAAGAATAGATAATAACCAATCCAAAAATCAACCACTTTACTGCACAATCAGGAATAAAGCAAGATTAAAACTATTTTTATCCTTAACGTTTCATGCATTCCTCACTCCCAATCATCATCCGAGTCCATATCACTATTTTCAACTCCCTCGTTATCTTCTACATCTGCTTCTATTCTTCCAGCTTCAGTTTCATCTTTCTCTTTTCCTTCTGTCTTGAGTGGATTAAAGCAGATAGCACTACAAGCACAACTGGGCGGGTGCCCAACCCCGAAAAAGGGTTGAAATAGGGGAGCTATCCCCCCGCCAAAGGCGGCTTTCTAGGGCCTTTCCTAGCTGATGCTGAGAGGATTGGGTTCTAGTCATGTGGTGATGGGCGGGTCTATCAGAGTGAGAACTGAGCGATCTCTGCCATACCCATAGCTTACTCTGACTGTTCCTTTTACTTATATATTTTCTAGATCTCAAGTGACGGCGTCTCTTGCGTGGATTGACCTCCTAATCTACCAAGATTGGAAGCCAAAGCATCACATCTTTCCTTTGCCCCTCAACTTTCTCTTCATAATTGCTGAGGGGCACAGGGCCCTGGGTGGGGCTTTGGTTTCCCGGGCGTTTCCGCGCCCTCCTCAGCTCCCCGCCATGGAGTGGCTTCGGTCACCCAGGCTTTATTGTGGTCGGCGGGGAGGGTTCTGTGGGGGCGCTCGGTTGTGGCCTTGGCCTTGCTCAGGGCCTTGGGGCTGTTCGGCCAGGCAGCTTGGGGAAAAACAACAACAACAACAACAAGCACAACTACAGTACACAGTGCATGAGATCTTGATGTGGTGACAACTGCAACGTTCCGTGCTGCATGTCTTCACTGCAGCCTTGCAACCACACCGCACTACATCCATGAGATCCTTGGGTCCTGGGGGTTAATCAGAGGTTGACAGTACTTGCCAGTAAGATAGTGCATCCCCAGATTCTGCAGGCATTTCGAACTAAGTTGTGCACAGGTGGCGTTGATATCCCAAACTGCTCCATCCCAACACGCTATCTGCCCTGTGACCTGGATCTTGTGTTGGTATACAAGCATGACAAATACATCAGTCTCATCTGAGAGGATGCAGATCACTTGCGTGCCAGACTCAGCATCCATGAGAAGGTATGAAATCATTGTTATGTCTGCTTCGTCAGGTTTGACCACACCATTACTATAACTCTCCACAGTCACTCCTTCTCCAAAGTTGTAGGTACTTATCACTTTCAGCAGTTGCAGCTTGTTGTGCTTATTTCTCGTTATGGCATCTCGAAGGAAGTGGTGTGTTGATAGTGAGGTTGTAGTTGATGGACCCGAGGCCAGCATGTCGCATACGCTCATAGTCCTTTGCAGAAACACTGTTGTATTTGTCAAAGACTAAGATCTTCTAACCAGGCAGAGAGGTTAATCTGGTCTTGATGGACTTAACTATTACTGATGCATCGCCTTTTGATGGCCAAGCAATGTGGTAAAGAAGCTGGCTCATGTCGACAATGGTGACCTCTGGTAGTGTTGGTTGTCTTGTCTGTACACACAGTTTCCGAGCCAGAGATGTTTTGTACCTTTTCTCAGGCAGCTATACTCATCAATGAGTGAGGGCGGTATGGGGCACAACTCGTACTGGGTGCTAACTTCATGTGCCGCTGTTGTCCGACGGTCAACAGCCTGAGGAAGATAGTTTCTAGGTCAAAGATCATCTTTTCTCCAACTTTCATCCCCTTCTTAATGTGTTCCATGGTCTTGATGGGGCTAGAGATGGTTGCATGAAATCCTGATGGCAGGGATGTCCGGAATTCTGCAGCCATTTTAGCACCGATGTCAGCTGATTCAGCAGCATTCACCACAGCATCAGGGGGACAGATTTTACCATTGGCGATGTTGTGGAGGTGTGGTGACTTGTTCTTCAATGGATGAGACAGTTTAGAGAATTCAAGCAAGATTCGATGTCTGTCATCTGCATCCATCTCTCTCCTTTTATCCCCCTCCTCCTTGTGGCGTAGTCTGCTGCATGTGTGACTTGCTCCAGCTTGATCTTTGTGTTCCTTGATGGGGAGATCAGGGTAGATGTGCTCCATGGTGTCAGAGATGTAGGCAGTGACGGGATAGGAATCAATCGATTCTGCAACCCTTTCCAATTTGAATGGCAGTTTGCTCACCAAACTGGTCAGAGCTCACACCATTTTAATAACCCTCTTGGTGATGACATACAAATGCTCCTGGCATAAGCTCTGTCTTGGGTGCATGGGGTATCAGGTGGCACATCTCAAGAATGTAAGCCGGCATAGTGGTGATGACCAGCAACAAAGAAATATGGGAGCATGCACTCGAGCATGAGCTGCTGAAGTAGGAAATCTCCATCACTCTCACTACGAAACAGCTGATGGAGAAGCAGAGTAGGTTTAATGAGGTTATTAACCGAGTGCCTTCCAGTTAGGTGGTTCCGACACATTTCAAGGTGGTCGTTTAAGTTCTGGAATGTCTTGGGAGAAGTGATGAGGAAACTGTTCAGAAGAGTAGTTGTAACCATTCGGAATGCTCTCATGGCCCAAACCCAAGGCTTACCACTCATGATTCCTGCTATTCGTCCAAACACTGAGCTAATAAGAGCCTCAACACCTGATCCACGCACTATGGTTTACCGATGCAGCCACAGAAGGACTGTATGGTATGTCTGATCCCAGGCCTAAGAATAACAGTTTTGAAGCGATCAATGTTATCTCATTTGATTTGGCAGGCCATCATGTATAACTACATGTCGACTGAGATGTGGACATACGACGTTCCCATGTCAGTCAACGACTTTGTCAAATACACCAGTGAAATCAGAACTGCATCTGGATGAGAAGCTTTGGCATCAATGAGAGGTCCAAACATATAGGTATTCGCTGGCTTCTTGTGAACTTCATCTTTGCGTGCCTCCTTATTGTTGAACCCACTCCAATCCATTGCCTTTTCTTGTGCTTGGAGTGTGTTAAGCCATGCCATGTCCTTTTCCTGTGCAGTAGCTAGACTATTCTGGCGGGCACACACTTCCAAGTAGGAGCTGCCAGAGGTGACCTCTACAGCTGGTGGGTTCACCTTGGTTTCCCCGGTGTAGTGTTGCCGAGGAAGGTTGCCTGAAGAGCTGCTGCTGGTCCTAGATTGGGCAGCTGTCTTAGAGAGTCTGGGAATGGTGAGGTTGCTCATCCCTGGCTTAGCACGGCCATACTCCAAGTTACCTGCAGGATGTTGTTGCTGGAATTCATGTGAGAGGACATGGCTGGAGCGTTGACCATTTGGTGTGAAGACCTGGAGATCGAAGTTGTCAAACCATGCAAAGATGACGCCTACAATTTTATTCAGCCCCATGAACTATAGTGGAGAACCTCTTCATTGTCATGTAAATGACGTGTGGCTGATTTTCTGAATCTTAGGGCCTCATCATATGAGGTGAATCCATGCTCATGAAGGAGATAGAGAAGTTCAGAACTACCATGACTGTGCTGTAGTTTGACAGCCAGTCCTAACGTGGTCTGATTCCTGGTACCTGTAATGTGATTCTGAATTGCTTGACTGAGGCTCAGAGATATTTTGGTCACTTCACCATCTGAGACCAGGTCCGAAATAAATTTCAACAAACTAGGGCTGGTCGACTTGACGGCTTGTGTAAAGTCTGATAGGTCATAATTGGCACTGTTGTATTTGACTGACCTTGCCTCATGCTTGATCTGCCTTGCCACAACAGCAATGCTGCTTTCATCAGTATCATCCACTGTAAACACAGTGTATTTTTGGCTGCGAATAAGATTGAACTTGAACGTTTTCCCTGAATTTTATTCCAAATCACAAAACTAACTCCAGATATCGATTTCTCAGGTCAGAAATGTATGGAAAACACATATCACATGTGATTGTAAGTTAGTTGGCCAAAATGTTATACTCCACCGCTGTCGGAAGTGGCCATTTTGGATTTATGCAAGTTACAGGATTTCCCCATGGTTGCTGATCCGGCAACCAAGCTAAATTTTGTCTATGGACCCATATTAGTAAGAAACCACCAAAAAACAATTAACTTCTCACAACGAGTTCATCAATCTGGCAACTAGATCTCTCTCTCTCTCTCTCTCTCTCTCTCTCTCTCTCTCTCTCTCTCTCTCTCTCTCTCTCTCTCTCTCTCTCTCTCTCTCTCTCTCTCTCTCTCTCTCTCGCTCTCTCTCTCTCTCTCTCCTCTCTCGCTCTCTCTCTCTCTCTCTCTCTCTCTCTCTCTCTCTCTCTCTCTCTCTCTCTCTCTCTCTCTCTCTCTCTCTCTCTCTCTCTCTGTACTAGGACTAATTATCTTTCCAATTTACATCAACGACATAAATGAGGGTACCCCATGTACAATCTCAAAGTTTGCTGACAATACAAACATTGCAAATAGCGTACTCTCAAAAGAACAAGTTGACGATATGCAACACAATCTAGATAGGTTGTCATGTTGGGCCCAAATTTAGCAAATGAGTTTCAATGCGGATAAATGTAAAGTACTACATATCGTATACCGAAATGAGAAAGCAAACTATTCGATGAAAGGTACTCAGCTTAAGAGTGTAGACAGAGAAACCGATCTGGGAGTAACAATATCGAGTAACCTAAAACCGAGTCAACAATGTTCAGAAGTTGTTAAAAAAGGCAAACAAAATAATTGGCTTTATAGGCAGGTCATTTGAGCATAAATCCAAAGAAGTTATCCTATCTCATTACAATTCCTTATTCCGCCCTCTTCTGGAATACTGCGTTCAATCCTGGTGCCCTTATTACCAAAAAGATATAGACAAGCTAGAACGAGTTCAACATATCAAAATTATACCTAGCCTAAAGAACAAACCATAATAGGAGCGTCTTAGAAAAGAAAATCTATTTCCTTTAACCCAGCGCAGATTAAGAGGCGACTTAATTCAAGTGTTCAAAATCATCAAAGGCATCAACAATATAAACTGTAGTAAGTACTTCACTATCGACCAATCTAATTACACGCGGGGAAACGGATGCAAAATTATTGGTATATCTTTTAACTCGCACGAATCTAGGAATTTCTTCTTCAATCGAGTTGTCAACTTGTGGAATGGGATTCCCCCGAGACGTTATAGGCTGTAGGACCGTTGATTCCTTTAAACTTCGTCTAGACAAAAATCTTGCATCAAACCCGCGACTGACTGTGTTTGTAAATGAATAACTTTATTGTATTCCCCCCTCAGATTCATCAAGGATTACTGCGTATATTACTAAGATGTTACTCTTTTTCCCAGATATACGAAAGATCATTTATAACTGTGTTATGTTACTAACCCATCTGTCCCCTACTAACTTCCTAATCCTGCCACAGACATTAGTTCCAGGGCAGAAGTTCCCTTTCCAATTTTCCCTTACCCACTCTAAGCCACTGTTTGGACACTTGATCCTCAGTGATTTGGAGGACAAGCAGCCTAGAGGGGTCACTAGACCTGTTGTTGCTTGATTTCCTTTGTACTCCTTTGTACTCTCTCTCTCTCTCTCTCTCTCTCTCTCTCTCTCTCTCTCTCTCTCTCTCTCTCGATGTGTACGCGCGGGGCTTTTCCCACATAATTTTGCACTGAATATCAAGTTCTCTTGTGCTCAAATATACATTTTAATTAAGATATTTACTGACATACAAGCAATTGAACCGTGAAATGTATAGGGAGATAGAATGTTGGTGTTCATAAACGACATGTTGCATAATCATATCCTTTTACGTTTTGCCATACTATGTTATACCTCAAATGTATTTATTGAAATCCACAATTCAATGCGATACATACAGCTTGATGGGTGGGGCCCCCCCCCCACCCAGGGGGAGGGGGGGGGGAGGAAAAGGCTTTTAGCATGAGTTAAATTCAGAGTAGGGTTGAATAAAAAGGAAGGACACAGATTTGGACAATATTTGTGAGACGATAATTTACTCAAGTTCGAAGTATGAAAATAATGTTAGAGAAGCTAATATTTAGGATATGATATGTGAACATAAAGAACATGGTATTAATTTGTAGAATAATAATGTTATGGAACTCATATTTCCTTGCCCCATAAACGGGAAGAAATTGCCTGTATTATAAGGATGATTATGGACCTATTATTGTAGATTGGTGGGAGATTGTAGGCACCAATCGAGCGGAGCAGTACCCACGGGAGGCCACATAGGCATATGATAAGGAGTTGCTGGAACTCCTGTTTCATTTGTCTGGTTTCCTTCACTGTTTCCATTTGTGCCTCACTTACACAGAGTAATCCAGCTGACTCTCACAAACACCTCCTCCTCCTATTCATTTCACTACACTAAACAAGCACTCACACTTCTTTCCAACACACATAAATTACCTCTGTCGTGCCTTGCTGTTGGCTCTCTATCACTCTTTCAACCTTGACGCGGGACACTTATTACACAGGTAGCTTTGCCTTTTGTCTCTTTTATGCACATAGAAAAAAGGATGTTATACTTTTCAAGAGCGATATTCTCATGCTAGATAATCATATTGAATAATGTATGGTGGATTAGGCTTTTTCTTCCTTAGCGAGCCTGCAATTTAGGAAGAAGTGGCCTTCGTCCAGCACATTGTTCTACTAAAAAACGTACAAATTTAACTCCAAGGGGGCCTCGGGGTGTATTTTTTAAAGTTTTATGTCTAGGTAGCAAACTAAAACCCTCCCATTAAATATGGTGTGTAAGTAAAGGTGTGAAGGGTGGGATTGTATTTGTTTATTGTTGATTATTGATGATAAGGTTCAGTGAAAGGATCTTTCTAGCTGCTTGCAGTGTATGTGTGGTAACATTCACAAGTCACATATTTTATGAGTTACATCGCGTGCGACCCGAGCCCGGTGAGTCCAGGTTATGTCATCCCATGGGAACCCAAAAGCTGTATTGGTCAGCGGGCATGAACTTCTGGACTTCTTTGCAGTTGCTGATATTTGAGATCAGTTTATATTATGATATATGGTAATGTAAAGTCTATCAAGCATGCCTAACTTACCGATAGTATTGATTTGATTGAAGCCCTTGTCTTAATTTATTTTTGTTTTATTTTCATTTGCTTGGTGAAATTCAGTAGCTCTTCTTCTGTACCACAAATAGATTTGCTCACACGAGTTACCAGTTATTTTTGTTAATGGGAACGAATGTAATGGGAGTCAATGTATACAGATGGATTCGCAATTGTACGGGTTTGCTTTTAAACACTTAAATTTTTTTTTTATTTCCTATTTTTTTTTATTTTTTTTTATTAATTTTCTCTTGAAATATAGGTAACGCATGAACAAAATATAGTGAAGCATGTAGTGTTCTTGGTGCAAAAATACTAGTGTTGTTGTTGTTCTGTTGTTTGTTTTATTTTATTTTTTAATTTTTTTATTCAGGCATTTGCAAGTTCACAACACCTTTCAGTGTGATAGGATAGTCAGAAGCAGCCAAACGAGTGTCCTTGATTGACAGATCTTCCTGTAATGGAAGAGTTGGAGATAATCATTAATTTAGCCCTGTAGCAAAACCTGATTGCATGCTTTGGGGGGTTATTATACTTGTAAAGCAACAGCCTAGCAGTCAAGTAGTGGGCTGGATGAGGTACCGCTTGTCTTTCCTTTTGTTCAGATCAGCACTGTCTGTCTGAACCGAAACCAACAACTGTAGCATGCATTAGTGATGGGCTGGTCTATCAGAGTGAGAGCTGAGCGATCTCTGCCATACCCATAGCTTACTCTGACTGTTCCTTTTACTTATATATTTTCTAGATCTCAAGTGACGGCGTCTCTTCCGTGAATTGACCTCCCTACTGCCAACCTAGAGGTTGGGTGATTGGGAGTCAAAGCGTCACATTTTTCCTTTGTCCCTCAACTTTCTCTTCATAATTGCTGAGGGGCACAGGGCCTTGGGTGGGGTTTTGGTTTCCCGGGCGTTTCCGCGCCCTCCTCGGCTCCCCGCCTTAGAGTGGCTTCGGTTACCCGGGCTTTATTAGTGGTAAGCAGGGAGTGTTTTGCGGGGGCGCTCCTTTATGGCCTTGGCCTTGCTCGGGACCTTGGGGTTGTTCGGCCAGATAGCCTGGGGAACAGCAACAACAACTGTAGCATGCATGGACTGTGAGGCAGCAATGGCAGAGAGTCGCATCAGAATGTGGCTTGATTGAGGTCGCATAGTATATATTATATAGCCTAGAAATAGATTAGGAACTGATATTTGTTACTGAGACTGGATAAATATAGGAGGATGGCTGAGGGGCACAGTTACTGGCAGGTTTAAGGCTATTGTAACTTGTACTATGAAAAGCATACGATCCTAATTCTATTTTAAATTTAAAGGAGATTAATCTTGGTTATATTCTGTTGATTGGATATAACGCTTTTCATAGCACAATGCTAGTACATCATAGTAGTAGTAGTAGTAGCATAAAGGGATTAATAGCTATATGTTTGTTTAAATTTAAAGGAGATTAATCTTGGTTATATTCTGTTTATTGGATATAACGCTTTTCATAGCACAATGCTAGTACATCATAGTAGTAGTAGTAATAGCATAAAGGGATTAATAGCTATATGTTTGTTTGCAAAACATAGATAATACCAGACCTCTCTTCAAGTAATGCAATACCCCATAGACCCTAATTTCAACTAGATTTACCCAAGGACTCAGCATGCAGTTACTTCAAGACTCGCCTGAGGTGGCCATAGGTGTGATAGTACAGCTACCTTCTGATCTATCAAATATATCCGATTAAGAATTAGTGAACCTTGTTGCTTTCAGTGCTTCCAAGATATAATTTCTCCATCTATCTATAAGCAACTTGATTGAGCACGAGAACTTTCAGTCTTCTACTGTACTTCTCACTTCCCAGCTTGTTCTTCCTCTGTCCAATTACTCTTCTTTCCTATTTTACTCCAGCCATCTGGTCTGGTCTGCATCACAATCTTTCACATGCTTGCCTTTACTCTTCAACAATACATAAACCATCCCTTCATCTTCTCTCAATATTTTTGGTGTTATTTTGTTCTTCCGATCTTTCTTGGAAAGATCATATTACACTAGTTAAAACAGCTTTCCAGAAGTTAGATGTGCTCTTTCTATTAGGTAGACGTCCTTTTTAAACTGAATAAAATCGACTAAAAATTGTCAGAATATAATGAAAGGATGCCACCGGTACAGAAGGGGCTAATAGTCACTATTCTATCAGTATATATAGATATCTGTGTTTCTCCTCAGGTACCCCCTCCAGTTCTGGGTGAGCGACGGCAAACATGGACAGTCTAACGTGGAGACCAACGTGACCGTCCACGTGATCAGCCTGAGTAATGATCTCATCCCCTGGGCCGTACCTGTCACACTCACGTCACACTCTCCACGGAACCTCATACAACGCGGACAGGTATGTGTGTGTGTGGGTGTGTGTGTGAGAGAGAGCTTCCGCAGCATAGTTATCTTGTTTTAATATATACAGTATATATATATATATATATATATATATATATATATATATATACTGTATATATATATATATATATATACATATATATATATATATATACTTCAGTAGGAAAAGAAGAACAAAGTACGCTACCAGCAGTTCCATACTTTATTACCAAACGTTTCGACATCACACTGGTGTCATCTTCAGTGGTCTTCTTCGTAGTACATCGGAGAGAGGAGTGTTCCTTGGAGTGTTACTTTGTTCTTCTATTCCTGCTGAAGATACGGTTCCCAAGGAACACTCCTCTCTCCGATATATATATATATATATATATATATATATATATATATACTGAGCGGTCGCGAAACATTCCCCATAGGAAATTCCTGTGTATGTGCAGGAGAGACCTAAAGAATCTATTTTTATTTCTTCACTCCAACACGAAACACCTCCCCACAAAAATAATGAAAACAAGCATGTGATCCACCGGGATTCGAACCTGGGTTACCACATACAGATGCAGATCAAATATATAGGAATTCAGATCAAATATATAGGAATACCCTATGGGCAATACACAGGAATTCCCTATGGGGAAATATGTCGCGATCACTCTGTATATAGATAGATAGATAGATAGATAGATAGATAGATAGATAGATAGATAGTCAGTCAGTCAATTATTTATTTCATAAAAAGCTATACATAGTAACTTTTTACATATTTACAGATACAATTAAAATTAAAGGTAAACATTAACGCATTGTTGGTTCATGATTTTGAACGTACATAATTCTTGCCTTCACTGCTTCAATGTCATTGTCTTTTAAACAATTGATACTGTATGCTGCATTTAAAATATTATTTACTTCATTAGTTTAATACAAGCTATTAGATACATCCACTAAACTGTTTTCAAGAAATTTACAAGGATGGGCAATCATTCTATTTGCAAATCTTATTTGATTCCAGTTCATCAAATGGTTAAAAGTCATTAGGCCAGCAAGTTGACAAGCTTTATGGTTAATTTCCCAGTATTTTAGTCCTAACATTTTCTTGATTGCCTTATGATATGCAATAGCAAATTGCTTAAAGGGAACATTACATTTTCTATTACAGTACCATAGTTCTGTTCCATACAGGCTTAAGCAGTAGCTGGTAAACAGTTTAATAAACACATCAAAACTGACTCGTAAACATTTTCGCAAAATGCAATTAAACTCGTTATAAAATGTATTTCTACATCTTATCAAGTCCTTATCATTATTCAGATTACTATCTAAGACAAATCAAGATACTTATGTTCATTAACATTGCTAAGCTTCTCGCCATTTAATATCATAGTGGGGCCTAATAATTTAGAGTTATCAGCTCTGAATAACATACACACTGACTTAGTAATATTAATATCAATATCTATATCATTAGCTTCTGTTTCTAATATATTCTACACAAATTGCAATCCTGATAACGAGGGAGCCAGTAGAACCAGGTCATCTGCGTAACCAACTACATTACTCATTTTATTACCAAGCCTGCAACCAACTTTACTTTTTGCTAAATTTGCTATTAAATCATCAATGTATACATTAAATAGAATAGTTAATAGTATTACCCCTTGCCTAAATCCATTCATTATCTTCCATGGTTCTGAAACAGCATCCTTATGCTTCGTTCTTACTACTTGATTTCTATACAAATAAAATATAACAATTACATAAAAATTAGGAATGCCCAAATTTATAAGTTTATCAATAAGTTTAAAATGATTTACTTTATCAAATGCTTTTCCTAAGTCTACAAAAGCTGAATATACATTTGAGTCTGAACATTTATAACTCAAGATAGTTTCTTTCAGGATTTGGCATGCAGTCAATGTAGAGTGATTTTTTCTAAAACCATGCTGTCTATCATTAAAAACAATACAATCAGTAATTTTGAATTTCAGACAATATTCAAATATTTTCAGAAAGACTGATGATGACATAATTGGCCCATAATTATCAATGGAACTTTGATCTTTTAACCTTTCCTTAATTAGAGGTATAATTACTCCAGATATCATTTCATTAGGTAAGTATCCATGCACAATAAAGGTGGAAAATAATCTAGCCAATAAACTCATAACACTCGCAGGGCAATACTTCTGATGATTAGAATGTATACCATCAAACCCTAGAACACAGTTTAGTTCCATGATTGCTTTATATATATCATACTTATTTACCAGTCCAAGCAATTTGCCTTTTCTCACCCGTTCGTTCAACTTTACACGAGAATATTCAAAGTTATAAGAGCTCTGACACTTTTTATCATTAAAAACCATTCCAAATTTATTTGAAAATTTCTCGGCAATACGCCTTGCATCACATTCTCCTTCAATTTTAACATTTAAGTAACATTTATTGTTTTTAACCTTTCGTACCTCTTTCCAGAAAACACTATTAGTTTTATTGCACAATGATTCAGCTAACTTTTCATTCTTAATGTTAAGTTCCGGTATTCGATGGACGATGGACGGGAAAAGAGAGACGAATGGGTAGTCACCTCACACTTGATGCCAGTTTAGATGTTCATCTTGCAGTAAAAAGGACCTGGACTAAGTGTTCATTGTAGATGGCACAACTAAGGAGGTGAACTCTGACAAAGCAGATATTATTCATTATCCCCTGTATACCAGGATGAGTAACTCACCAACCACAGGCTGCATAGGGCAATGTCACTGAGATGAGCGCTGCATCAAAGCGCAATCTACCGTACGTCCCCAATTTTTACCTATATTTCTACAAGCCAATGGAAATTTACTTATAACTAACTTTCTTCTGAGGAGTTTTAATCTAGTGTACATGCAGTATAGTGAGAGAAGGAATGTCGGAGAGATAATGGAGCGGCTTGTGTGGGTAAGAGTAGACAACGGTGGTGTTCATTGCATGCAATTGTTTCTTCCTCATCTATACACTATACACGATCGTTCCATTATATTTTTCCTCCAATGCATGGTGTGTAAACTCGACTGTTTGATTTATATATGATACTTAGCCCATCTAGCCGATGTGGAACGGATTTAGTTCTGGAAAACTTGTTTCTGTCGATCAGAATTTGTTGACATTATTTTGTTCTAGAAATAACATTAAGGCAGCAGAACGATATTATAGAGGTATTTGTGTTAATCCTGGCTGCACATTCTTCCATTCTAGATATACAATAGTCAATATATGCAATAAATACTTTTCCTTTCATAACACTTACCGTAATTTACCATTCAGCATTTCATGCTTAAAAATGCATTTCCCTAATACTAAAAGGCCTTATTCTTTTAAAGTTCTTTAACTTTGGTTTGAACAATGCCAATAATCCTCATGCACATTCATGGCCAAAACTCAAGAAACACCTTGATTGCTTCAAATAGCCTGTTCACTTCTATAATACAGTTCATTATATTCTTCAACACACATGAACAAACTACAAATGTAAAATGCGTTGTTCAGCTGGTTTGTTAATATATTTACAATTAGGTACCAAATAAATCTTGCGGTAGCGAGATCATCCAACGACTTTTGACTCAGGCTGTATGCCCTCAACTTTAAGGTTATTAAACAAGGCCAACACAGGCATGCATGTCCCAAGGCCTTTACAAATGATGATCTATCTATCTATCTATCTATTGCCTGACGCCGTGATCCCCGAAGGGGTTGCCACGAACGAACCGCCCCCATGGACCTCTGTCCCCAGTCAGTCGACGCCCCTCCTCCCAACCAGCACCGCCTTCATTCATATACTTCCTCACTCCATCCTTCCACCTCTCCCTCTTTGTCCTTCCACCTCGCTCTCGTACACCCTCTTAGTCAATCTCTCGCTTTCCATACATTCCATATGGCCGAACCATCTCCAGTTGTTCCTTTTCACACTTTCCAGCACATCTACCTCCACACCACACCTCCTTCTTACTTCCTCATTCATCTGTCTATCCCTCCATGTAACTCCGCACTCACTTCTCAAGTAACTCATTTCCACCGCTCTCACTCTTGGTCGGAGTCTCTTCCCGAACATCCATGATTCGCTTCTGTAAGTTAGTGTTGGGATTACCACACTGTCATGCAAGGACTTATTCACTTCCATACTGACCACTCTATTTCTTGTTACTGTTTTCAACGTTCCTACAACCCTCTTCCCCTGTTGCACTCTCTCCCGCACTTCTTCATCCATAGTCCCATCTTTACTCAACACACTGCCCAGATACTTAAAAGAGCTGACAATCTCCATAGCCTGACTGTTCAACTTCACCTCACACTCTGTGACTTCACCCCTTTCGAAGACCATAACCTTGCTCTTCCCCGCATTTACCTTCAAATTCCGTTTTTCGCACACTGTTCCAAACTCATTTACCAGACCCTGCAACTCCCATTCATTATCGCTCATCAGAACTGTATCATCCGCAAACAGCAGTATAGGCAGCTTCCACTCATTTCCCTCCCTTTTGAGCGATACACCAACATCCACTGCTCTTCCTAGTATTTCTTTCATGACTTCATCCATATATACAATAAGCAACCACGGGGACATCACACGCCCCTGTTTCAACCCAACACTCAGGTCAAAGAATTCGCTCTGCTCATTCTCCACACGTACTGCTGCCTTTGCACCCTCATACATGCTCTTCACTGCTTTCAGCAACTAGCCATCTACTCCGTATATTCTAAGTACTTTCCACATGCCTTCTCTATCCACTCTGTCATAGGCCTTCTCCAAGTCCATAAAGGCATCATACACCTTTTGTTTCTTCTCCAGATATTTCTCCACAACACAATTCAGGGTAAAAATCTGATCTACACATCCTCTTCCCTTCCTAAAACCTCCCTGCTCGTCGCCTATCCATTTCTCCGTTCTCACTCTCACTCTCTCAATCACTACCCTACTGTACACCTCCCCTACTACGCTTAAAAGACATATTCGTCGGTGGTTACCACACAATCCTCTTTCCACTTTGCCCTTATATAGGGGGACTATTATGCCAGTCTTCCAGTCATCGGGTGCATTTCCCTTCTCCCATGCTAGTTTGCACATTTTCCATACCCATTCGATCACTAATCTCACCACCACACCTCAACATTTCCCCACACACTCCATCTGTTATTAATAATAATAATAATAATAATAATAATATTTATTCAGTTAGCATTTTACAATGTTGGTACCACATAATATGTTACAAAAATGACATGACATGGCATAATTCCATCTAAGGATAGCCCAATAAGGCCGTTAGGCGTATTTCCATTGGGGACCTTGTGGGATTATGTTAGCTGGGGAAAAAGGGGAGGATAAAAGAATTAGACACTTTAGAGAAAGTATTTCTAGGGGGTTATTTTAAGATACCTTACATCCTATAGTAAATATCAGTAATCCGTAATCAGTAATCATTTCAGTCTGTTTTGCCTATCTCTTATGTTGTATTTAGTAGTAGACATAAGCTTGGTGCTCCCTTCTCGCAGCTGTCCGGTTCAGGTGTTCCCTCAGGCTACGTCTGAAGGAATACAGTGTTCTCTTTTCACGGACTGACTGGGGTCGGTCATTCCAGTCTTTGATGGCAGTGACAAATAATGTTTGCTTACTCTGTCCTTGGATTCTCGGGACCGTAAAATTAAACATCCTGTTTCTTGTATTATGTCCACTCCTCTCATTTGCTTTAACAAAGTTACTCTTTAGATACTCTGGAGCTTTGTCATAGAATATCTTGAAGGAATTAGTGAGCCTGATTTGTTTGGCCCTGTCAGAGACATTGAGTATACCTAGTGACTGAAGTTGTTCCTGGCCAACATGTGATCTGGGTCCTAGCTTCAACATGAACCTAACCATTTTATTTTGAGTGACCTGAAGTTTATGCTGTGCTGATTTAGATGATGCAGAGTACCAGGATGACAAAGAATAGTCAAAATGACATTGAACAAGCGCTTGGCAAAGGGTCTTTTTGGTCGCCGCTGGCAAGCATCCCACCTGTCTATACAGGTATTTTATCCGTGCTCTACACTTACTCAGGATAGATTCCAAAATTGTTTCACCTGACAAAGTCGAGTCCAGTTTTAGTCCGAGATATTTAACTTGTGACACTGTTGTTATAGGAATATCATTACAGTTGACCGAGAAGCCCACAATGTCTTTCAGTTTGCTTTTTATTCCACATAAGATGGCTTCCGTCTTGCCCAGGTGAAGAGATAGTCTATTGTCCACTAGCCAATCACTACACGATTCTAGTTCTTTGGAAAGTGAAGCGGCAATACTTATTGGGTCTTTTCCTGAAACCAGAAGCACGCTGTCGTCAGCATACAGTAATAATTTGCACGAGACGCTCAGTTCCATGTTGTTTACATAACAGAAAGAGTAAGGGACCAAGGATGCTTCCCTGCGGGACCCCACAGTTAATAGGCATAGGATCAGCTATATTATCATCAATTTTCACTCTTTGTGTTCTACCACTAAGATAAGATTTAAACCAGTTCACTGACCCAATGCCCATTGCTTGTAGTTTATTACAGAGGATATCATGGTCTACTGTATCAAATGCTTTTTGTAGATCAAGAAGAACCATACCGGTGTAGTTACCTTTAGAAATTACTTTACTAATGTGATCTGTTAAGTGGATGAGACAGGAGTCTGTCGAGTACATGCATCTGAAACCTGATTGAAACTTACAGAAAAGATAATTTTCTTTGAGTTAGTGTTCAATTTGGGTATATACAGCGCTTTCAAGGATTTTAGATACAATACATAATATGCTAACTGGTCTGTAGTTGCCAACATCTAGTTTATTTCCTTTATTGAATATAGGGGTTACAATGGCTTCCTTCAGTTCAGCAGGTACAGTGTTGGTGTTAATTGACAGGTTGATGATGTGGGTTAGGGGACCTGCTATACCAATGGCTCCATCTCGCAGAAATTTGGCAGGAATTTTGTCTGGTCCTGTGCTGTTATGTACATTTAGGTTAGAGAGCTCGTCAAATGTGTATTTTGGTGTAACATTTTGCAATCCAAATGTGTTCGGGTGTATGCCTTTATCCCTGTAGAAATTTCGAAAGGAGGCCGTTGTTGTCGTGTATTTATTGAGAGGTTGCGGTAGGTTCTGTGCAAGTGTGTTTGCTATGGAGGTGAAGAAGGAGTTGAAGTAGGTTGAAATTTGTCGTTTATCGTGGCAAACCTGATCATTAATGTTGAGAGCAATATTAGTGTTAGACGAATCCCTTGCCTTGTTGCTGTAGCCTGTTGTTTTTAAGTGCCTCCATAGTTTTTGGGGGTTATTCTGATATTCCTCTGCCTTACTGTGGAAATAATTAGATTTCACTGATTTGATTTTCCTACTTAGTTTATTCCTAGCCCTGTTGAACTCATGTTTCAGACCTTGATCCTGTCTATGTTTCACTAGCCTTTTTAACAGCTTGTCTCTATGTTCCAGGTGGTGTAGTATGTCATTGTTGATCCATGGGTCTGACCTTGCTTTCATTTGTATGTCTTTCAGAGGAGCTATTTCGTCTAGGATGTTTGTGATGATGGTTCGGAAGCCAACCCCTGCGTCATTAACGTTTGTATTTCCAAACACTGGAGACCAGTCTGTATTCCATAAAATGTCCAGAAATGTTTCTTTGTTGTAGTTTCTGAGTGACCTTGTTTTGATGACCTTGTGATTCTCTAGGGTAATTTGTGTGGTTTTCCGTGTGCAATATGTGACGAAGTGATCACTTATCCCAGTCTATATAACCGCTGATTGTGATATTTTGTCCTCTCTGTTACAATTTATATGGTCTAATATTGTAGCAGTGTTCTCAGAGATACGTGTGGGTTTTTTTTTTTTTTTTTTTCTATGTGATTGAGGGAGGCAAAAGGCATTACTGCCTATAGCGAGTGCCTCCCCCATAGTTGAAAGAGTGACAGGGCCAAAATCATGGGACGTTCGAGCCAAAATGCCTGGACACACGGAGTTTGAAGCAATTTAAGTCATAGGAAGAGGGAAAGACTGATTCTGGGAGAGAGTTCCAGAGCTCAGCTGTTGAGTAGAAGAAAGTTTGAGAGTAACGTTTCACTCTTGGGTTGGAGAGTTGCACAGAGTAGGGGTGGGATTGAGTTGCAAGACAGGTACCACGTGCCCTACGTAAAGGAGGTGGTATGCACTGGGATAGCTCTGAGGAACACTGATTATTATAGTAGCGATAGAATAGCGAGAGAGATGCAACATTACGGCTGAGAGAGAGAGATTGCAGAGAGTTGGTGAGTGGATGGGAGTTAATGATGCGAAAGGCCTTCCTTTCAACTTTGTCTAGGAGAGTGGTGTGAGAGGAACCTCCCCACACATGTGAACAATACTCAATACAAGGGCGCACTATGCCCCTGTACAGAGCAAGAAGCTGTGCTGGGGAAAAGAACCCCCTAAGGCGGTTGAGCACACCCAGCTTCTGGGAGGCTGCCTTAGCAAGACTGGTAATATGGTCCTTCCAAATGGGAGCAGAAGAAAAAGAGACACCAAGAATATTGAGAGAAGATGAAGGGTTGATTTTTGTATTGTTGAAGAATAAGGGATAGTCCGCTGGGAGATCCTGACGGGTAGATAGATGGAGAAATTGGGTTTTGGAGGCATTAAAGTTAACAAGGTTTTCTCTGCCCCAATTGGAAATAGTATTTAGATCAGAATTTAAGATTTCTATGGCTTCATTACGTTTGTCGTTGAGGAATTGCTGGCTGGGGAGTTCTGAAAAACTAATGGAGTAGTGTAAGGTTGAGTCGTCTGTGTATGAATGGATGGGAATTAAGGTACAGTTAAGGAGATCATTTATAAAAATTAGAAAGAGAATAGGAGATAGGACAGAGCCCTGAGGAACACCGGAGTTTATAGGGTGAGGAAGTGAACAATGGCCGTCCACAACTGCGGCTATGGAACGGTCAGAAAAGGAAATTAGAGACAAAGGCACAGATGGAGGGATAGAAACCGAAGGAGGGTAGTTTAGAAATTAAAGATTTATGCCAGACTCTATCGAAGGCTTTCGATATGTCTAGTGCAATAGAAATTGCACTAGATGAATTGTTTGTGATTGTGCATTGTCAGAATGTGCCTATATTCTCGGACAAACCTATTATTTCGTTGTTTGTAACACAAGTTAAAATCCACTAGTATAATGGATTCATTCCGGGGGTCTAGTAATGACAAAGTTCTTTCAAATTTGGTCAAGAATTGTGTGTCGTCTGGTGGCCTATAGCACACCCCAATGGTGATGGGTTTTGTCCTTGGCAGGTGTAAGTCGATCCACAGAGCTTCGTGGTTTTCTACATGGAGGTCGGTCCTAGTTGTGTGTGCGATTTTTTTTTTTACATACAGACATACTCCTCCCCCTTGTCTATTGCGATCATTACGAACCATATTGAAACCTTGAATGTTTATTTCACCATCGTTTATACTCGAGTCCAGCCAGGTTTCAGTAATTGCAATTATTGAAGCTTTGGCCTTATTAGCTAACAAGCTTATTTCTGACAATTTATGGTACATTGATCTGGCGTTAATGTGGATAAGGTGGAGCCTTTTGTTGGTGAACACTCTGTATTCATCTTTGAATGTTTCCTGGCTGGATTCTGAGTTGTTAATACTTCGTTCATTTACATTAACATTCGGTAATAAATGCAAGGCACACCTATTGAATAAGAAATCACGTTCTTCACTGTTGGTCTTCTTAGAGATGCACTTCATGTGACCTACAGTTTTACACTTTACACAGTTTAGGATCCTTTGTTTTCTTGTTATGAGTGATTTACATATTTCACAAATGATGTTAGGACCTTTAATAGCTAATTCCCTACATTTGTCGCATTCCACTTCTTTTCTGCTAGTAACGTAAGGACATCGATCGTGTACTTTTTCATTACAACTACTACATTGTGAAGTTGTACTCCTTTTGTTGAATCTAATATCGCACATTGTACAAATCTTCCTTTTACTGTTCATCGTACGTCTGGCGGTGTGGTTTGGCGTGTAATCAGCTGAGCGGCGAAGGTGTGTGAGCGAGGGAGGGGGACTGGCTGTGGCTATGTCTACCCCTAGGCTCCCTCCCACCCATACATGTATTTGTTGTTTGATGTTGTCCTTGTTCTTGGCCGTTTTTGCTGCTTTATTGTTGATGTTCCTGGTGCTTTTCTCCAACTTCACTCTTTTCGTGGCTTCCCACACTTCTGACCTCCTGATCCCCACCTCCTCCTCCACTACTTCTCTTCTCCCTCCCATACCCCATCCAACTATGTTTGCTGGCTTTTCATTCCTTACATTTAGCAACTCGTTGAAATACTCCCTCCATCTTTCGACTCTCTCCTGCTTCTCGGTTAGCATTCTCCCATTCTTATCTTTCACACTCTTACTGTTTCCCTTGCTACCTTCCCTAACTTTCTTGACTTCTTTCCAGAACAGTTTCTTACACTACCTCCATTTTACACTCAGATTCCTTCCAAATTCCTCATCTACTCTTCTCTTACTTTCCTTCACTACTCTCTTCACCACTCTCTTTCTCTCCACGTACCTCGCTTGTTTCTGCCTCTCCAAATCTTCATTCCCTCTACTACCCAAGCACTCTCTATACGCTTTCTTCTTATCTTCCACAGATATTTTTACATCTTCTGTCCACCATGCTGTACCTTTCACTCCCCTCCCTCTTCTCCTCACTCCAAACACCTCCTCACATGCTGCACAGACCTCTTCCTTAAAAGCTGCCACTGCATAAAACAAACTACTGAATTAACATTAAGGTTGTCGCTACTGTATTAACCTCATCTATACCGGCGAATCCTTGTTAATTATATTCTAGCTAAATTTTGACGATTTTGTGCAGTTTAAGAAGGATCTGTGGTAATAAAAAGGGTTAAGTGATATTGTTCGAAGCCTGTTAATTACTGGAGGCCTTTTTTAAAACTAAATATAATCGTCTAATAATAGCCAAATTAAAATTAGAAGAATGGCACTGGTACTGAATGGGTTAAAGTCAACACTGTTTAGAAGTCGCTACTACAAAAGTATTAACCCAAAAATGGCGACCGTCCTAAAGAGAGGTTTTTCTGGTACACTGCGACCGTCCTCAATAGATCCAGAGCATAAACAAAACTTAGAAAACACCCCAGTGGCACTCAAAACAAAGCAATTTGTGATTAGGTGAGATAATTCACCTCCACTACTTGCTACCACTCCTACATAATGTGTCCTCCCCCGCCTTTCCCTCCTTTTCCCCCCTCCTCAATTATCATCTATTTTTCCTCTTTTATGAGTAATTTTCAGCGGGAAATTACCCCTCCCGGTCTCTTTAACCCTCTCACATCCTGACGCGATTTTTGAGCCTATTAGGGATACTTTAAAGCCTTTGTTACCGTCAGGAGTATCTATAAACCTTTAGTTTGTTTACTTCAACCTCTGCAGTTGTCTTTGAGTTAGCTGTGGGCAGAAAACTAATTTTGGAGAGGTAATTATAACAGTTAGAGTAATCTATTTCTTATTGCTAATCTGGCAACCTCTGCGTCCTATGGTCGTGAGAGGGTTAACAAAGGTGAGGCAGCTAGAGATCCTTGCAACAGAGAGACTGCTAGTGCATGGCCTCAGTGTCGTTTGGGAGCTTGGAGAGAGAGAATATACGTCCACCCAGCTCTCGCCTCATGATACGACCTTGTGGCAATAATACGCCTTTTTCACCCGCCAAATGCTATTCCCACTTCTTTTATTGCTCTTACATGTTCATATGTTCATATTAAAAGCAAAATAGGCAAATATGGATAAGTAATAATTATATATATGTTACATATGACGATTTTCGTCAGAATAGAACCAAATACCTTCGCTTGGCAGGAGGGTTTGAACTACCATGGCTTTGCAGTTTATGAGTTTAAGTTGCCACTAAATTAAAGTCGCCATTGCATTAACTCTTACAGCAATGGGAGACCATAATAACAAATTTGTTCTATATGTATGAAAGAGACAAAAAGCAAAGCTGCCTGTAACAAGTGTCCCACCAAAGTTAAATGAGTGATCGGGAGCCAAGTCCAAGGTAAGTTGCAGTCAAAATGCCAGGACAACGGGGCTTGACGCAGTTCATGTCATAGGATGAGTGAAAGATAGATTGAAGGAGAGAGTTTCAGAGTTTACTTATTGAGGAGAGGAAAGACTGGGAATATTAGTTCACTCTTGGATTAGAGAGTTGGACAGAATAGGGGTGGGAATGTTTTGAAAAGTGGGTGCCATCCACTCTCCGTTAGACTTGCAGACCAAAAGCCATCACTGTATAATGAAGACTTGTTATTGGCGCTGGCATTGTTTTCATATGACAGTGCTGTGACAGGGCTTCATTGTTCTAGTCCAAGTTGCCTAATGGCAGCACACTGGCTCCCTCTGGACCCTGACCTTGCTCTTTAGGCCCAACCTGGACGAAATGGATCCAGAGGGTACAGTACGTAGTGTTTCTCCGGACTGGCACTCTCCGCCCAACAGTATAGGGGCCCAAACCTGATGGTAGCGCTCCAGGAGGCTGCCCTGTCATTGGGCGAAAAATACCAGACCAGTCGTAGTGCCGTGTACGTGCACGGGGTGCGTCCCTGCGGCTGGTTCTGGTGGGGCACACCGAAGCCACTGGATAATGCCCCCTTGTAATCTCTTGGGGGAAGGTGCTGGGAATGGTCCACGGGGCAGACTGGAGCCGGAGTTCGGGGGGGGGGGAGGGGGGTGATGCCCATTTGCCAGCCTAATCATCAATTATGACTAACCCTAAAGAGAAACAACGTAAGTCCGAAGATCAAAAACTGCACAGTATACGGACAAATGCCCCCCACAGTATCAGACTTGCTAGTGTGAATGTTGGTAGTTTCAATCTGCATGCAAATGAAGTGCCTGAGATGTGTGAGAGGAGGCAAGTGGACGTCTGCTGAGCCCAGGAAACAATCTGGAAAGGTTATGGGGTACAGTAGATTGTTGGAAGAAACAAAAGATATAGGATCTACTGGAAGGAGGTTGAGACTGATAAAGCGAAAGGAGGAGTGGGGGTATTGGTGGCTGAAGAGTGGGCGGAAAGTGTGCTTCAGATTACGAGTTAGTGAAAGGCTGATTGTTTTGAAGTTGGAAGTTGGTGAAAGAATTCTGAATGTGATATCTACATATGCCCCACAGGCGGGCGTACAGAAAGAGATAAAAGAGAACTTCTGGAATGACACCGTCAATATCATTTCAGGTCTCTCATAGAATTAAATAACAATCCTGGGAGGGGACCTGAATGGTCACATGGGAGCATCTGCAGATGGATACGAGGGAGTACATGGAGGAAATGGTTACAGAACGAGGAATCTGGAAGGCGAATATATACTGGAGTCCTGCGTTGCATTCAAAATGGTTGTGTGTAAGACAAAGTTCAAGAAAAGACAGAGCCATCTGGTCACATATAACTCTGGGGTCTCCAGTAGCCAGATAGATTACATTTTGGTTAACGGGAAAGACTGGAAACTGATTAGGGATGTAAAGGTCATCCCGAGCAAAGAATGTATCCTCCAAAATAAGCTACTTGTGTGCAAGATGAGCTTATACAGAGATCCTGAGCGCAAGAAGGTATACATGCCCAACAGGAGAGTGTGGCTGCTGAAGAACAAGGAAGTTAGGGATAGGCTTCATAGTGAACTTGAGGAAATTAATAGAAATAAGGAAGCTAGGCCTAGCGATGTAAATAGTCAATGGAATTTCCTTAACATAACCTTCTCGCTGCCACCGACAAAGTCTGTGGGAAAACAAAGGGTCACCCCAGGAATATAATCTCCTGGTGGTGGAACGATGAGGTAGAACATGCTGTGGAAGAGAAAAGGAGATGCTTCAAAGCATGGAAGAAGGGAGGCAGTAAGGAAGAATACCAGGCAGCTAAACGAACTGCTAGAAGAGTTATTTACAATGCTAAAAAAGGCATTAAGGACCTGGTCCTCGAACAAGTGTGTAATACTGACAATCCCAATGGGATTTTCAACCTAGCTAGGCGAGTTAAAAATGACAGTAGGGATATTATAGGTGAACAGTGTGTTAGAAACGATAATGGGAAGATTGTGTATACAGAAGATGAAATCAGAGAAGCATGGAAGGGATAAGGAACAGCTTAGTGTCGAAAAACTAATATCTGGACCCCCTCCTTTGATAGCACCAGCCGTAGTGAGCAACGCAATCAATAAAATGAAGGGCGGTAAAGCTCCTGTGTGCTCTGACATTGTCGCCGAGATGATAAAAACCTCAGGAGAGACTGGTGTCAGCTTAGTCACTGAGATGATAAACACCATTATTAGAGATGAGATAATCCCTGAGGAATGGCACAAAAGTGTAATATTAAATAAATACAAAGGAAAAGGGATGTGCTAGATAGAGGTAATTATAGGGGCCTGAAAATGCTTGACCATATCATGAAGGTCTGTGAGAGTCTTTGAGGGTTTGATCAGGCAAAGCATCTCCATTGATGATATGCAGTTTGGTTTTATGCCAGGACGTGGTACAACCGATGCTATCTTCATAGTCAGGCAGATACAGGAAAGATACTTACTAATAGGCAGGGATCTTTACTTTGCATTTGTAGATATGGAGAAGGCCTTTGACAGGGTGCCTAGAGATGTTGTGCAGTGGTCTATGAGGAAACTAGGTGTGGAATTGTGGCTGGTGCATGTGATAATGAAGATGTACGAGGATTCACGAATTGCGGTGAGGGTGAACGGTGTACTGAGTGAGGAGTTCACAGTCCGTGTTGGAGTTCATCAGGGTTCAGTGTTAAGCCCCTTCCTCTTTATTATGGTCCTGGAGGCACTTTCTAGAGATTTTAGATCCAGACTTCCGTGGGAACTGTTTTATGCAGACGATTTAGTCCTAATAGCTGACAATGTGCAAGATGCTGAGGCCAAATTCGGAAGATAGAGAGAGGGCATGGCGAGCAAGGGTTTAAGAGACAATATTAACAAAACCAAGGTAATGCATTGTAGATTGAGACTAGGCAATGTGGAAAAGAGCGGTGCATACCGATTTGCAGTGTGAGGAAAAGGTGTAGCATCTGTCGATGCTGGGTGCACCATTGGAGTAAGCGCTGTAGCAGAAAAAAGGACCCCTACCGAAGGATAAGTCAGAAATCGAGAAATTTGAGGCGAGCTTGTGTTAAATTACGATCATGTAGCTTTGAGTTTTGGAAATGAGTCATTGGAGCTGGTGGACAAGTTTTGTTACCTAGGAGATACCATCTCTGCCGATGGTGGGGCTGAGGCTGCCACTGTCACTAGAATTAGATGTGGCTGGGGGAAGTTCAGAGAACTGGTGCCAATTCTGACCATGAAAAGAATGCCTCTCCCCCTGAAAGGAAAGGTGTATGCCTCATGTGTTAGAAGTGCAATGACGTATGCCTCAGAAGCATGGGCCGTTAAAGTAGAGGATGTCAACAGAATGGAACGTAATGAGATAAGAATGGTGAGATGGATGTGTTGGGCCAGGCTGCAGGATAGAATAACAAATGATGAGCTGAGGAGACGTTTAGGTATAAAGAGTATTAGTGAGGAGATGCATACAAGTAGACTAGGATGGTATGGGCATGTGGAGAGAATGGATGAACAAAATTGGGTGAAAAGATGCAGGTCTGTGATTGTGGAGGGAGCGGCACCAAGGGGTGGACCGAGGAAGACCTGGGATCAGACTGTACATGCCGATCTCAAATTTAAAAACTTGACAAGTGAAGCAGCCATTAACAGAGTTGCCTGGAATGCCGCCAATAGGACAAGAGACTGAAACTGCATGTATGTGAGGAGCACTCAGTCTTAAAATGTTATGTATGTATGCATAAGGGAGGAGCACTGAGAGAGCTCTGCAGAACATTGACCATTGTAATAGCAGTAGAAGAGTGAGACAGGTGCAACATTGCGGCGTCTAGTGAGAGATTGTAGGGAATTAGTAAGAGGAGGTGAGTTGCTGAGACAAAATGCTTTGACTCTACCCTTCCGAAGAAATGCGGTATGTAAACCTCCCCACACATGCAAACAAGACTTGATACATGGGCGCACTGTGCCCCTGCACAGAGCAAACAGCTTTGCTGGAGTAAACAACCCGTGGATATGGTTGAGCAAACCTAACTTCAGGGAAGCTGTTATAGTAAAAGTGGTGATATAGTCTTTCCAAGAAAGATCAGAAGAAAAGAGACGTCAAAAATACTGAGAGAAGACGAAGGGTTAAGTTGTGTGTTGTTGAAGAGTAAGGGATAGTCATGTATAATCAATTGTTTCATATACAGCCTTGAAATATTCTGACATTGTAATCTCTCATCTAAAGCTACTGTTCTTTGCACCAAATTTCAAGTATTATTCTCATTGTAATTACACATCATTAGCTTATAATTATGTGGGTTGAATTTTTTGGGAGTCACCCTGTATAGTCATGTCCAGCTTGAAAAGTGTAACTGTTTTTCCCATTAATATGATGCTTCTAGTGTATAATGAAGAAGAATGACAAAATAAGCACTTTCCGGCCCTTGTAAGAGGGCAAAATGAAGTGCGGATGTCACACAAAGCAAAACCCGTAGCCCCCTGAGCTGAGTGGCGGGAAATGGTGGTATCGTATAAATACGATAGAATATGACTCTTTTGTGATCTCGTATGTCTCTGTGACGTCACGATCTCTCCTACAGCACGACGTAGGACGAGTAGATCGTATATTATAAGATTGTAAATAAGTTAAGTTATAAAAGGCCTAATATGTTATTAAGCAATATTGCCATGGTCTTATGTAGTATATATGAATTTATCGTATATATTAATATAATTTATCGTATAGAGCAACCTAAATGCGTTACGATAATTTGGGCTCCTGGCGGTTTGCCAAGGTAGCAAGGTTTGCTTTTGAGGTACGCCAGAGCCTTCACGAACACCAACCAGTTAACATCTAAATTTCCGCCCTCAGTTGATCGAGCTTTTGTGCCTCTAATCACAATACACATACAGCAATACACTCAGCTACACCATCACGACGCTCTCATCGACACCATGACTGACTGATAGATAAGCATAATATTCATGTCCATTCCCATGCAATCATTTATTCTTTCTTTAACTTGACCCGAGTCTTGGGACCGAAGTCTCGTTCCCCATTGTCCACCGCCATATTGGGTAAAACGTTCTCCCTTGCCTCATTGCCACGTGGAACTATTGGCGAGTTAATTCCTGGCTAATATTAACCCTTATAACCTTACCCTATATATACATTTATTATGTGAGACCTTTGGATATAAATTAGCTTGTTTCAGATTGAATTCAATTTAGATATAGAGTAGTTTTCATTTAGATTGATTTTATTTTGATTCATTATAGCTTAGTAATATTTAACTTCCATTGATAGTATACCACATTGGTGCCCAGACCCGGGAATTAGCTACCAGTAAGGCATTTTAAGGCAATGAACAAGGGGACATAATACAGGATGCAGGAACAACTCTATGATAAACTGGCAAGGCTAGCCAAGCGATGGTTAGAGCCGGAATGCAGGGTCACATCGTTGTGCCTGCCTAAGTCCTGCATCCCACCCATCATCTTTCCCCAATAATTTTCTTTTCCGTTTCGGACTTCCTGTGACATATGACCTGACCTAACATTTTTTTCTTGTTCAATATGATCCATTAGTAGGTATTGCTATTTAGTGTACTATTTTTTCTCCATAACATAGAAGTCCGCCGGTCGGCGTCTCTTAACTAGACTATTAATTTGCCGTTGTCTTTGTAACGTAACATTTAGATACATAGCCTATAGGCTCACATGCAAAATGGATAAAGACCATAAAGAGACACCGTCTAGTGGGGTGCTGATCAAAGCCCCTAAAAATCAAAGGGCGGGACTTCGGGGAGTATTAAGTAGGCTAATTGTGGACGTCAACACTTTCATCACTACTGCCGAACTAGAGGAATTGGAGGCTAGATTAGAAAACGTCCAAGCTACCCACGGTCGTATTACGGCTCTGAGTGAGGTGATTGTGGCTGACATGACAGAGGAGGAAGAGATAGTTACAGAGTGTGATAATCGTGCCCTCTATGACGAACCTGTCTTTAGAGCGAAGTACCTATTACAGCGTGCTGTCGCGAGTAAGAAGGGAGGCGATAATGAGGCCCATAGAAGGGCTGACCCAAAATATACTGTACACCTCCCAAAGCTCAATCTTCCTACATTTGGGGGCAAGTTAACCGAGTGGTTAGCTTTCTGGGACGTATTTCGATCTACGGTTCATGAATCCTCTTTGGATAATGTCTGCAAGTTTCACTATCTGAAGGGACAAATGGAAGGAGAGGCCTTACATTTAATAGAGGGTTTTGCAGTAGTGGGTGGTAGTTATGTTGAAGCGGTACACTTATTAGAGTCCACATACGGGGATAGAGAGCAGTTGAAGATGGCCCATGTCATTGCCTTGTTGGGGCTCGCAGAACCACAGTATAAGGTTGATGAGTCGACAAACTTCAGGGCAAATATGGAGTGCCATACTCGATCGCTAGACACCCTAGGGCTTACCACGCAGGAAATGATAGTCATTATCTTGCGTCAGAAGCTTCCTATGGCAATACTTGATAAGGTAAGATCATTTTTGCTGGGGGAGTTCAAAACTCAGTTCAGCAAGGAGATCAATAATCTACAGTTGAACAAAGGGAGAATGTATGTGTCGGGAGGGAGTGAGAATGTGGAGAAGAGGGGAACAATAAGCATGACAGTGGGGACTAAAGTAAAGAAAGAGGGTGTGTATAAGGAACCTGCTCAGATTCTATGTAAGCTATGTAACAACAAACAAAAATGGAGTTTCTGCGTAAAATACCCAACACATGAGACAAAGCTAGCACAGGCGAAAAGATTGAAGCTATGTGTGGGTTGTCTAAGTGGGGAACATGGTAAACAGGGACAATGTACTGCTACATACTTAAGGCCCTGTCGCCACTGCAAAGGACATCACTTTGATAAGTTGTGTCCTACATCAGATAAAGTCAAAGACGTCAAAAAAGAGGGTACTACAACTGTGGCACTAGGTAGCACGCAAGACACCACTATATTGCCCACAATACAGATTCCCATGGAAGGTAATGACAGTAACAAAGTTTGTCGGGTACTTCTAGATCAAGGGTCTCAACGTTCCTTTATAAAGAGGTCCGTACTAGTGGGACTGAAACACCGAATCGTAGGGGCTGAGACTCTTCGATTACAGGGCTTCACAGGGGTTACTGATAAACAAGACTACGAGATAGTGGAGATTTCATATTTCTATCGTAAAAACCGGTACTTTATGACTTGTATCGTAGTAGACACTCTACCAGAATATGTATCTGTAGGAGTGAAGAAGGTGTAACACGCATTACGTAGCAAAGGGGTTAACTTGTCAGATCCCATGGGAAATCAGAGTGAGGTGCATTCTACTTGGTGTGGATCATTATTATGAAGTAGTATACCCTGGATTTAAAAAGATGTGTGGTGTAATTTTAATCCCCACTAAATTTGGATACTGCATGAGCGGAAAGGTGCATACTACACAGTCAAAGGTTCTGGTCGACACGGTCTCGATATATAGAGTCAATGTAACCGCGGCAGAGGAGTTGGGAAGGGAGGATTCCCAACCCAGTAACCCTAAGATGGTTGCCGAGTTCGACCTGGAACGACTGTGGAGATTGGATCACATAGGCATTAATCCTATGGAGACTGATTGTGACTCGGAAGTTGCGCTACAAAGGTTTGACAAGTCTGTGTGCTACTGTGCCTCAGACAAGCAATATAAAGTTAGTTTACCCTGGAAGAACGGTGAGATAGGCATCTCTTAACCAGGAAAAGTCCAGAAATGTGGGGATGATCTGGCAACCTAAACATGACATACTAACTTTTCAAACACGGTCTTTTGCTCAGCAGACAGGAGCGCACACCAAAAGAAGTCTGTTGAGCAAAGTTGCGCAATTTTTTTATCCTTTGGGTCTAGCATTACCCGTTACCATAAGAGCTAGGATTCTAATGCAGGAAGTTTGGAGACGTAAGATAGGATGGGATGACAGTTTGCCCGAGGACCTGAATGACCAAGGGACATTGTTGTTGAATGAAAATGCCATCCTATGTACTAAACCTATACCTCGTAAAGTGGCGGCGTTCGGTGAAGTTACGTTACACACGTTTTGCGATGCTAGCGCCACGGCATACGGGGTAGCCATATATGTCGTTACTTCATTTGGGGCACATTTAGTTACAGCCCGGGCCAAGGTAGCCCCGGTTAAAAAGGTAACTATCCCTAAAATGGAATTGACTGCCATGCTGCTATTAGCACGTCTGGTGCAACATGTACGCGCAGCATACGAGAGCGAATTAAATATTGAAATCGTTCATGTATGGTGCGATAGTCAGGTCGCACTCAACTGGATACATAGCAAAAAGTCTCTGCCAATTTATGTGCGGAATAGGGTAGATGAGATTAGAGCCCTTTTGCCAGACGTTGCTTATCATTATGTAAATACAAAAGAAAACCCTAGTGATCTCATAACTAGGGGTATAACGGCTAGCCAGTTAATGAAGTCCGAATTGTGGTGGCATGGTCCAAAGTGGCTGCTCCATGAAAGTGAATGAACGATTTGGCATGCTGTTGGTGAGGGACTTCTGCCACTGGAAACAGTGGCAGTTACAGCACAACCAAATGAGCCACCGGGTCCTATCATAAAGTGGGCAAGATTCGGTGACTATAATAAACTAGTCAGAGTTGTAGCTTGGGTGTTGCGATATGTATCCAATCTCAAGCTTAAAGTAACGGGCCAACCCTGCAACAGGGGTCACAACATTGATGCTCGTGAATTTAAAGCAGCTGAAGTAACTTTGATCAAATGGGTTCAAGTAGGAACCTTTTCCAATGAATTAGAATCCTTGAAAAGCTCGAATAAGACATTAATGCCTAATATAGTGCGTCAACTAAGGTTGCACCTAGACAATGGCCTCATCAGGTGTGAGGGTCGCCTGAAGTGGTCGGGTGTACCAGACGGCACAAACCGCCCTATACTTATGCCAACAAGACATCACGTTACTGATCTATTGATCATACGTGCACATAGGGAAGTAAAACACTACGGGGTATGTCATATTATATCAAATTTACGTCTCACATGGTGGATACCCAGAGTTCGACAAATAGCTCGACGCATAGTGAGAAAGTGTGTAATATGCCAGAGACTAAAGGGTAAACCTTTTGCAACTGGACCAGCTCCACCTCTACCTGAATGCCGTGTAAAGCACGTAGAACCTTTCCAAGCGGTAGGATTAGATTACACAGGGGCATTGAAGACGAGGGAGCATGAGAAGGTTTATATATTATTGTTTACCTGTGCGACGTCTCGAGCGGTACACCTAGAACTATGTGATAATATGTCTAGCGAAGAATTTATGCTGGCGTTTAGACGGTTTTGTGCCCGTCGTTCATTCCCTCAACTCATTCTTAGCGACAATGCTCCCACTTATGTCCAAGCATCAAAATATCTAAAGGATATGAGTAGTGATCTTACTATCATCACTTTTTTGGGAGAGAAGAAGTGCGAATGGAGGTTCATTCCAGTTAGGGCACCTTGGTTTGGTGGAATGTGGGAACGGTGTGTCGGCATAGTAAAGTCAGGACTCAGAGCGGTTGTAGGACGTGCTCTATTAAAGAAGAGGGAGTTGACGACAGTCCTCACAGAGATAGAGGCAGTCGTGAATGATTGCCCGCTTACATATGTGTACACCGACCTGCAAGAACCACTACCATTAACGCCAGCTCACTTGCTATATGGAAAACCTTTGACTGCGTTTCCATCTGATTTTCAGTCCATAGTAGAGTTAGAGGATCCCTCGTTGTACTCTGAGGTAGCGGTGTCTAAGAGATACCAGTATATATCCAGGATAATCGAGGATTTTAGGAAACGGTGGATTAGTGAATATCTTCTAGCATTGAGGGAAAGGAGTGTTACTCCCTCTGGTAGACCAACGGCACCTACAGTTGGCGAAGTTTTTTTTTTTTTTTTTTTTTTCTATATTCCAACTTACTTCCTCTCGGGCATAGGCTGAGAGCCTTAACATTCACCGCTTTACAATGAACAGTGAAGCCCGTGAGGTCTTGTTCCAGTCTAGGGAGTGAGACATGTGAAGCACGTAGAGTACAACGAGCACCTGCCATCTTGCCTTCACATGAGGCACGGTGCTCACTCATGGCCCGAAACGACCCCATCTCTGAAGCCACCTCGTTCCCGTGCTTCACTGTCTCTCCCCCTACACTCGGACTCCCACACTTACACACACACAACGTCACCTGTTGAGCAGATAACTCACCACTCACTCACTAATTAAAGAAGATAGTCCTCGTTTATACTGGAAATTAGGCCGCGTATTGGAGGTATACAAGGGGGCAGACTCTGTAGAGCGGGTGGCGCTATTGAAGACAGCCACTGGAACTACTGTTCGTCCTATCGCACGTTTGTACGCTTTGGAGCTCGATTCCGCATTGCAATCTGATGCTCCACCTGTTATTGCTGGGTCCGAGGATTCTCAAAGGAACGACTCACCTCTTACTGATGGTGATCATTCTCGGACCGGGACGCGTCCCAGACGCGCTGCTCCTGGCGCCGTCGACTTGTGGCGTCAGAAGATAGCCTCTGGGCAACTTTAGGTTTAAGGTGGGGTTCAGGTCTTTTTTGTGGGGGGAGTGTATGGTATAAATACGATAGAATATGACTCTTTTGTGATCTCGTATGTCTCTGTGACGTCACGATCTCTCCTACAGCACGACGTAGGACGAGTAGATCGTATATTATAAGATTGTAAATAAGTTAAGTTATAAAAGGCCTAATATGCTATTAAGCAATATTGCCATGGTCTTATGTAGTATATATGAATTTATCGTATATATTAATATAATTTATCGTATAGAGCAACCTAAATGTGGTACGATAATTTGGGCTCCTGGCGGTTTGCCAAGGCAGCAAGGTGTGCTTTTGAGGTACGCCAGAGCCTTCACGAAACCAACCAGTTAACATCTAAATTTCCGCCCTCAGTTGATCGAGCTTTTGTGCCTCTAATCACAATACACATACAGCAATACACTCAGCTACACCATCACGACGCTCTCATCGACACCATGACTGACTGATAGATAAGCATAATATTCATGTCCATTCCCATGTAATCATTTATTCTTTCTTTAACTTGACTCGAGTCTTGGGACCGAAGTCTCGTTCCCCATTGTCCACCACCATATTGGGTAAAACGTTCTCCCTTGCCTCATTGCCACGTGGAACTATTGGTGAGTTAATTCCTGGCTAATATTAACCCTTATAACCTTACCCTATATATACATTTATTATGTGAGACCTCTGGATATAAATTAGCTTGTTTCAGATTGAATTCAATTTAGATATAGAGTACTTTTCATTTAGATTGATTTTATTTTGATTCATTATAGCTTAGTAATATTTAACTTCCATTGATAGTTTACCCCAGGTGGTGACTATTCATTTTTGCTCTCTTAGCCAAATTTATTATTGATATTGAGTGTTTATTGTTTTTTAGATGACTTATGGTGATTATTTTCTCAAACACCATATGCACCAGTGAAGGTGGTCTTGGTAGTATGACCAGCGTGCTTGCGAACATTGTGGGCGCTCAGTGGAATTCGTTGATGGCATGGTGAGCACACCATGGGCGCTCAGTGGCTTTAGGTTTCTACTGCATTAAAGTTGCAAATGCATAAATGTTGTCACTGTATTAAGTCACCATTGAGAAATTGGTCACTGCAATAACCTTATGACAGCATTAAAGTCTCTCCAGTATTACAGTAGCCACTGCACTAAAGTTGCCACTGTATTAAAGATACAAAACATTTTGTTTTGTCTTAGTATTACTTGTAAACAATTAATTCCTTATAATAAAACAGTGAAACAAAAAAACAGCCAATCACAAGACTCCCTTCCACTCTGCACTCCCTTTGACAACACTCTGAACTGTAAATTAAGTTAAAATAATGCCTTTGCATGATTGGAGACCCATGAAGGAAATTTGATAGTAACCGAAGAACTATTATGATGATTTATATTAAGGGGGGGGGGAAAGACCGTTTTTCTGGACCCCCTTCTCCTTAATGTTTAGCCCCCCTACTGTTCAGATTATAAGCCCATTAGTTTGGCGATTTTAACACCTTTCGCCCCATTTCGTTGTCAATTTTAAGACCTTTCGTGCCATTTAGGTGTCGATCTTTTCCTGGCGAGCGATAGCGAGCCTGCATTTTTTAGAGGCTGGTACATTTTTCTACAAAAAAAAAATACAAATTGATCTTGGGGGTGTTTTTCTAAGCTTAATGGAAGTCTAGGGAAGACACTAAAACAATTATATATGAATAAATGAATTAATAGACCAAACAAACGATCAGTCTCCCCTTGAGAAAACTATCTCCTCGCTACTATTGTCTTTGTTCCAGGCTACAGTCAAAGGCGGTAATCTAGTCTGTTATTACGGGTGAAGTAGTTGCGTGTTCTCAATCATGTTAAGTCCCATTAGCTTCGATTTTAAGACGTTCGTTCCATTTGTTTGGTGATTTTAAGACCTTCCGTCCTATTTATTTGTCATTATATAGACTTTTCGTGCGATTTAGGTGTCTATTATTTCCCTGGCGAGCGACGGCGAGCTGTAGTTCTAAGAAGAATTGGCCTTCGGACGGAAATGTTTTCTATCGAAAAATGTAGAATTATTTTGAAGGAGGGGGGGGGGGTAATTTTATTTTTAAAGTTTGATGGAGGTCTAGGGAAGAAACTAAATATATCATTAACATATATACACTATAAATATATCATTAACATATATACACTATAAATATATCATTAACATATATACACTATAAATATATCATTAACATATATACACTATAAATATATCATTAACATATATACACTATAAATATATCATTAACATATATACACTATAAATATATCATTAACATATATACACTATAAATATATCATTAACATATATACACTATAAATATCATTAACATATATACACTATAAATATATCATTAACATATATACACTATAAATATATCATTAACATATATACACTATAAATATATCATTAACATATATACACTATAAATATATCATTAACATATATACACTATAAATATATCATTAACATATATACACTATAAATATATCATTAACATATATACACTATAAATATATCATTAACATATATACACTATAAATATATCATTAACATATATACACTATAAATATATCATTAACATATATACACTATAAATATATCATTAACATATATACACTATAAATATATCATTAACATATATACACTATAAATATATCATTAACATATATACACTATAAATATATCATTAACATATATACACTATAAATATATCATTAACATATATACACTATAAATATATCATTAACATATATACACTATAAATATATCATTAACATATATACACTATAAATGAGGAAATATATATTGTACGCCCATCCCCCCTTAAAACTGTTTCCCTCGGTAGGAAGAGGTCGAGAGAGGGAGGATCATTTGTCCATGTCGATGTTTTTAAATTCTTTAAGAAATCTGCAGCACTTTATTAATTTACCTATTAGTCACCGCTTCTTAAGTGAAAACAGGTTGCAGAGTTCTTGCAATCTCTCCTCATAAGATATGTTTTTAAGTGAAGGAATAAATATTTTGGTAGTTTTTTCTGTACTGATTCCTATATACCATTAATAACTGGAAGAGAGAGAGAGAGAGAGACAGAGAGAGAGAGAGAGAGAAAGAACGGTGTCCAAAACTGTACTGAATATTGAAAACCCAGCCTGGCAGTTCTTATTAGTAATACAGTGGCACGATCACTTGTGTGACGCTCACCGCTTCCCCCAGAACCGCATAGCTTACTCGCTAGGACTCGCCAGGGCAGAGAATGTAGCTACAGTCTACCTATCATTGTGTACTTTCCTTCTCGAGAATGCTTGTGTTGCAGACAGTTCAGAACTGTTCTTTATTTTCGTCTGTCACAATCCTTTCTATTTTATTTAGTCAATTGAAAGTATTGTGTTAAGTAGTTGAATGATGGGAAGGCGAGCGGGAGAGAGAGAGAGACCAGATGGTGTAACTTGGTGGTGAGTGTGGCGCGTGGCTGGCCCCCTTACATAGGCCTCACAGGATTCGTTGCCTCCTGCCTAACACTGCCTACTGGGCGACTGTCGCGCGCCCTCGTGCCATTCCTGCGAACTGGGACTCCAGCGAGGCGGTCCCTGGGAATATCCTTGTCAGATCCGTCCCAGACAGCATACTCTAATCATCTCCCATGAACTGTTCCACACTCTTGTCTTAGAATCTTTCTCTACTACTGCCTCTATCATTTCCACTACTTCCTCACCTTTTATTAATATCAATCCCCCTCTGGTTCCCTGCATCCACACCTTGAATTGGTGGCCAGACTGTATTATATGCTGGATCTCACATTTCTTATGTACTAGGCTAAGGTTGAAGATAGTCATTGTCTTTTTGGGAGATTGTATTGCTCGGACTGTCTCCATCAATCACTAATGTTTCTACAGGGTTAAATAATGCTAGACTAGGGATCAGGTACCTTGCTGTTGGTGTTTTCACTGTGTGAGGCTACTTTTGAGCTGCACGACACTACGGATTCTGTGGGTTACTGGGTGGATCTTTTGTCTGTGTACCTTGGAGTTTAGACTGTGTAGTGCGTGAGGGCAGCTTGCCTAATCCACCCAACACTGTTCTAACTCTATTTGTTTTTACTTTTGAGGGTCGCCAGGAGGATACTCGATACTTGTGATCGAGAATCCTCAAGAGAGCACCCCTTCATATTAACGTAATCAGGCCGCACAGACCCAAGGTCCACACTAGGCTAGGAGCTGCCTTGCTCCACCAGAATTCTGTACCTTTGCGCATCCCAGCTAGACTTTATTAACACCTTACGAGCGTCCTATGCGGTTTATTTATATGTACCGCCCAGCGGGGTGTTTTTAGCCAAAATAGGGCTGTTTACGTGATCATTTTCATGCCTAAATAAGACCCAGAACGTAAAACAAGTACCTATCCCTGAAAGGGCATAAACAGAGCTTTCGAATGACACCATAACGATCCTTTTATGATGGCTAGTTTTCTTGCAATAACCGTGCAACGCGAGTGCAAAAAGCATGTAATTCGGTACTTTCCCCATATAATTCAGTATGTAGCGAGTGAGAGAGGGAGGAGGGAGCTGAGATTCGTGTCAGTAGGTTCGCCGCGGTGGTCTGGAGCAGTCATACGCTCGCTAGTCTCCTGCCACCACTTGTCTCTCTCTCTTAGCAACATTACGTGCTGAAATTGCCACTCGACCTATGTCGAGCGCCGCCACATAGTCCAGCTTTATTTAACTCGACTTATGTGGTGAGCCGCTAATTAAGGGTTAACCCGGGTAGACATTAGCTGGATTAGATCATATACTCTTATGCATACCCATTATTTCTACACAAGCATTTTGAGGTCTAGGTTGCTGTAGAGAGACACAACCAGCATTGACCGGTTTTGTTAATAGGAGTACTACTTTTTCGTGGCGAGCATTATTACTGTTGCACCGCTTATAATATTCTTGTGTCCAATAACATTATAGGTCCAGCCTTTTTGTGTATTTAGCCTACACGTGCATTGTCCTGCCTCCTGCTATTTTGTGGTTCCATTTCCGATATGTTCTTCTTAGTAGCATCCGACATTATTCAGAAGATTCCTTGTTCGGTGCTTGAGGACTTTACAACACTTTCTTTCATAAAGGAGTGACATATTATTGATTAAAGTAATGTTAAGTAAACCTTCTTCTTGTTTGCATTAGGTCACTCTGTGATTTAATTAAGTTAACTGTCTTTTCCTTGTGTACCATAACTAAGCAACCATATGTTATAGGTAATAGGCTGTTTCAGAAAACATCAGCCTATAGTAGAAGCACATAGATACTGAGAGTTAAGATACCCCGCTATCGCAGATATAACTCTGGAGGGTATATGTGTTCTTTGTTCGACGGGATTATATATCAGGGGTTGGATCTAGCGTTTCCGTTGTTGCATTTATGCCAGTCTAGTCCAATGTATAAGAGCCACTGATTTATACGAGACCCGATCGTAACAAATGGCGACCTAGCTCAGGATTTGGTGAACTGACATATAATTGCAGGTTATTGTGCAGATTTTTCTCACAGTTTAGGCAGTGAACATTTGTTGATTTTGTGGAATATTTTTTGAGGACATGCAAGAATGATTTTTTTAGCAAAGTAATATAGCACTTAAGCTGTCTCCGAGAATTTGTTATTGTGAATATTGTGGTATAAGAGTTTGGGGTACTTCTTTTTTGTGTATCAAAGTGAAAAATCTTCAGTGAGCATCATGTCTTATAGCGGATCAATGCAGGATGAAGACACAGTACGTGATGTAGAAGCTGAGGAGCAGCAGCATGGGCAGTTTGTTAACTTGGTGAACAGTGAGGAGGATGCAAGGAATTTTTTACAATGGCCTGTTACTTCTGACCGGTTGGTGGGTATGAATCGGTACGGTCTCCAGTGCTTAGCCGCAGCTATCGGTCATGTATGTACTAGTGGCATGACCAAGGATGACCTGCTAACGTGTGTGCTGGGTTGGGTGACTGGCGTACGAGGTAGGGTGTGTGCTCAGAGCCCTTTGGCCGACCCTCCCCTTCTTTCGACTCCCAATCCTCCTATTGGAGTACCGACCCTGAGCACGCTTCCGCAGGTGGGTGGTGACTGGCAGGGTGGTTTGCCCCTGGGGGGATCACCGGGTATTTCTAACATCATTGCATCTCCTCCTCCTCCTCCTCAAGGTTTGACCCCGGAGATGCTCCTTCAGCTCGAGATGGCAAAACATCAGAGTCAACAGCAGATAGAGCTAGCTAAGATAGAAGAGAGAAAAGAGCTGGCTAGGATGCAGCAACAGACGAGGGAAGCTGAGCTTTGGACTGAACTAGAATCTACAAGATACCGTGCCGACATGGATTTAGAGAAGTCTCGTGTTGAGACGACGGGACAGCGACTCGGTACTGGAAACCGTGCGCATGATCAGTCTCTGTCGCACCTTCTCAAACTGGTCCCTGTATTTGACGAGTCTGGTGTCACAGAGTTTTTCAATAGATTTGAGAAGAAGTGCCGGGAGCATCAGTGGCCTGAACTTAAGTGGGCGGCCCTTGTGTCCTCTAGACTCGTAGGTAAGGGGCTCAAGGCTTACGATGCACTGCCTTTGGAATCCTGCATTGTTTATGAGGAGCTCAAGGAGGCTGTCCTGCGGGCATAAGAGATACAACCCGAGACATATAGGTTAAAGTTCCAGGGTGTGACTAAGGGGCGAGACAGTACCTTCTTGGAGCATGCCCGGGACCTGTCCGACGCTATGGGAAACTGGCTCAGATCAGAGAAGACAACTACGCTTGATGAGATGAAACAGTTGATGCTTATAGAGCAGTTTTATAAGTGTACGGGCGGCGACTTCACTTTAAACCTTAAAGAGAAGAACCCAAGAACTCTCGTAGATGCAGCAGAGATGGCTGATCGTCGGTTGTCACTAATTCGGGGGTGCGGCTCTGCACAGAGAAACGATGTAGGCATTAAGGAGCGTTACCCTCCCCCTCCCCGGAATATGGACACATAAATTTCAAAGCAATGACACCAAGACTGATCACAAACCTAGCACCGCCCCGTTTAAGAAGTGTCAGGGGCCATTTACACCTCAGTATAAGTCCAAGGGGAAATTTGAGTGTTATCACTGTCACAAAGAGGGGCACATGGCAAAAGCTTGTCCGAGCAGACCTCCCACGGCGGCTGTGTCATTGGCTCGCAGCATTGGGGTGTTCCAGAAGTCTTCTGTGTTTGCTGGAGGCATAAGATCAGAGGATGGAGCACCGCCAGTGAAGAAGGATCCGGAAGGCTCGAACCCTGTCCGCGATGCCTTTTGCGACCATAGAGGGCATGGCTGCGTGAAGTGGGTGGGCAAGAAGCACGGGGTACAGCTTTTGCGTGACACAGGTGCCTCTCAGACACTCTTGAAGAATTTCACTGGTAGACCCATAAATGCGGCGCGGGTGGTTGTGGTGCAGGGAGTTAATGCAACTAGGTCATACCCACTTGTTAGAATGGAGCTTGAAGTTGACAGTGTGACTCGCGAACTGGATGTGGGAATCGTGGAGAAATTGCCTGTTGGGGGCGTCGACCTCCTTCTCGGCAATGACTTTGCGGTGCCTGCTTCTAAGGTTTCACCCTTAGTCGTTGCCGAGGAGCCGGCCGACGTGAGTAGGGAGGAACAGGAGTGGGTTGAGAAGTGTCAGGTGCAGCCAATGGCGTGTGTTGTAACCAGATCTCTCGCATCCAGGGAGTCACAGCCTAACCAACAGTCTTCAAATAAGCGGAGGAACGGTCACGAGAAGGTGCTGAAAGCTGATACGGTGGAGAGTCTAGTACCAGCAGCGCTTCTCGGGGACTCAGTATTGGCACCGTTATTAGAGTCTGGAGAAGCACCACCACCTGTCACTGAGAGTGTAGAGGCAGGGCTTAAAGAGACTCAGAGGCAGCAACGGCATACACGGAGAGAGCAACGGGATGCAAAGTTCGATGTTGGGGGAGGGCATGAGTTGTTTCGCAAACACTTAGACAGGCTAGCTCCCTCAGATATTCGCAAATTGCAGCTAGAAGACCCTGAGGTTCTAAAGTGTAGTGACGGTGCTGTCGAACTTGATAGTAGAGAACGAATGTTGCGTAGTCTGGAGTTGGCTGGCCGCAATCTGGTAGGCTCTCAGGCCCTCATGAAGGACAGGTACGACCACAAGGTGAAACTCAGGGAGTTTCACATGGGTCAGGAGGTGTTGATACTACTCCCTCTTGTAGGTCACCCCTTATCCGCAAAGTACGCTGGTCCTTATAGGGTAGCAGAGAAGCTCTCGGACTTAGATTACCTGGTGGCCACTCCAGACAGGCGTAAGAGGAATCAGTTATGTCATGTCAACCTGATGAAGGAGTATGTGAGGCACCCACCTGAGCCTCTCACTGTCCCCGTGATGACTTTCAGCAGTCAAGGTCCGTTCATTGTCTCTTAAAAAAAAAAAAAAAAAAAAAAAGGTGGAGAAGCAGAACGGGACAGTCATGCGCAGGTGGATGACAACTGGGATTATCATGTTTCTGCAGATCAGTGGGCGGGAAACACGAGACAGGCGGCTCATGAGGCTTTGCAACACCTACCTGAGCAACAGCGTGTGGCTGTCGAGCGCCTATTTTGTTTATACCCTACTGTATTTTGGAACACCCAGGCCTCACTACTCAGGAGGTGCACGACGTTGACGTCGGAGACCACCCACCCTTCAAATCAGTGCCCTATAGGGTGCCCCCTATTAAACTTCCGGCCCTCCGGGCGGAGTTGGAGTATATGTTGCGACAGGGACTGATCGAGAAGGGGGAGGTAAAGTGTACATATCCCGTAACGCTGCAACCTAAGCCGGATGGCAAGGTGCGCTTCTGTGTTGATTACCGCAGGCTAAACGGCTTGATTCCCACCAACCCATATCCTCTTCCCCGGGTCGATGACTGTGTAGACAAGATTGGCAGGGCCAAGTTCTTGACCATGGTGGACCTGGTAAAAGGTTACTGGCAGGTGCCTTTGTCTGAACGGGCGAAAGAGGTGTGTGGTTTTGTGGTGGATGGTGCTACATATCGTTGTAATGTCATGCCGTACGGTCTAAAGAACGCACCAGCGACCATCCAAAGCTTGATGAACGAGTTGGTGGCTGACATTCCGAACTGTACCGTGTACCTGGACGACGTCATTATCTACGATGACGATTTCAAGAGCCACTGTGAACATGTAGAATCCCTATTTAAGAAATTAAGCGAGGCAAACTTGGTGGTCAACCTGGGAAAGTGTGATTTTGTGCGGGCTACCGTGCAGTATCTGGGGTTCATGGTGGGTTTGAGCCAGGTGTGCCCCCCTCAGAACAAGATATTGGCTATTAACCACTTCCCCAGGCCGTCCACCAAGAAGCAGATCATGAGGTTTTTGGGCATGATTGGTTACTACCGCCGCTTTATAAAGGGCTATTCTACTGTGCTGGCTCCTCTGACGGACCTATTGGCCAAAGATAGAAAGTTTAAGTGGGCGCCTGAGTGTGAGAGGGCATTTTTTCCTGTAAAACACCTGTTGTGTACTCACCCAATCCTCAGGGCCCCGGACTTTAGCCGACCATTCCAGCTGGCAACTGATGCCAGTGGTGTGGGGGCTGGTGCCGTTCTGATGCAATCAGACGAAGATGGGCTGGAGCACCCAGTCAGTTTCTTCTCAAAAAAGTTCAACTCGGCGCAGAAGAACTATTCAGTAGTTGAGAAGGAACTGCTGGCGATTGTGCTAGAGCTCAGGCACTTTGAGGTGTATGTTCCAGCCTATGGACCAGTTGTGGTGATCTACACCGACCATCACCCCTTCAAGTTCCTGAATCAATTCCATAACCGGAATATGAGGCTGACCAGGTGGTCATTAATGTTGCAGGAATACAACCTAGACATACGCCATATTGCCAGTTCTGAAAATGTGATTTCAGATTGCTTATCGAGGGTGGAAGACCCGGGGTAGATCATCACAAGGGTAGCCTCCTACTTTGGTTTGGTTAGTATGTTTACGTCTGGTGCTTGTTGGCTCGCGTGTGTAGCCCAGCGTATTGGGTCGTAAAGTAGGAGTTGCTGTGTTGGTATAGAAGAAAAAACTAGGCTTGCCCCTGTAGTGCAGCCGCCATAAACATATTAAAAATATAAAAATCCTATAAAAACTCTTTCTTTAATAGTTAAATTTTGTTTAAGTATGTTATAGCAGAAATTCTGAGTTGTACTCTGAGTTGTACTTCTGGGCTTCTAGCCCAGAAGGCTGGGCTAGTGAAGCTCGCTCTTATGAGCATAACTATGTAATTTAATCTATTGTGTTGGGAAGGGTTGTTCATTTTTATAAGGTGTTATTTTGAAGAGAACTTTGCTTTACATTTCATTGTCGCTGGGTGGCTAGGAGTGGCGAATTTTGTATGGGTTCTGCGTGTCAGATTTAGAGCTCATAGTTGGAGCCTCTTAAAAATCTTGGGTGGGGTGTGACGCTCACCACTTCCCCCAGAACCGCATGGCTTACTCGCTAGAACTCGCCAGGGCAGAGAATGTAGCTACAGTCTACCTATCATTGTGTACTTTCCTTTTCGAGAAAGCTTGTATTGCAGACAGTTCAGAACTGTTCTTTATTTTCGTCTGTCACAATCCTTTCTATTTTATTTAGTCAATTGAAAGTATTGTGTTAAGTAGTTGAATGATGGGAAGGCGAGCGGGAGAGAGAGAGAGAGAGAGAGACCAGGTGGTGTGACTTGGTGGTGAGTGTGGCGCATGGCTGGCCCCCTTACATACGCCTCGCGGGATTCGTTGCCTCCTGCCTAACACTGCCTACTAGGCGGCTGCTTACTGGGCGATTGTCGCGCGCCCTCGTGCCATTCCTGCGAACTGGGACTCCAGCGAGGCGGTCCCTGGGAATATCCTTGTCAGATCCGTCCCAGACAGCATACTCTAAGCATCTCCCATGAACTGTTCCACACTCTTGTCTTAGAATCTTTCTCTCCTACTGCCTCTATCATTTCCACTACTTCCTCACCTTTTATTAATATCAATCCCCCTCTGGTTCCCTGCATCCACACCTTGAATTGGTGGCCAGACTATTATATGCTGAATCTCACATTTCTTATGTACTAGGCTAAGGTTGAAGATAGTCATTGTCTTTTTGGGAGATTGTATTGCTCGGACTGTCTCCATCAATCACTAATGTTTCTACAGGGTTAAATAATGCTAGACTAGGGATCAGGTACCTTGCTGTTGGTGTTTTCACTGTGTGTAGGCTACTTTTGAGCTGCACGACACTACGGATTCTGGGGGTTACCTGGGTGGATCTTTTGTCTGTGTACCTTGGAGTTTAGACTGTGTAGTGCGTGAGGGCTGCTTGCCTAATCCACCCAACACTGTTCTAACTCTATTTGTTTTTACTTTTGAGGGTCGCCAGGAGGATACTCGATACTTGTGATCGAGAATCCTCAAGAGAGCACCCCTTCATATTAACGTAATCAGGCCGCACAGACCCAAGGTCCACACTAGGCTAGGAGCTGCCTTGCTCCACCAGAATTCTGTACCTTTGCGCATCCCAGCTAGACTTTATTAACCCGGGTAGACATTAGCTGGATTAGATCATATACTCTTTTATGCATACCCATTATTTCTACACAAGCATTTTGAGGTCTAGGTTGCTGTAGAGAGACACAACCAGTATAGACCGGTTTTGTTAATAGGAGTACTACTTTTTCGTGGCGAGCATTATTACTGTTGCACCGCTTATAATATTCTTGTGTTCAATAACATTATAGGTCCAGCCTTTTTGTGTATTTAGCCTACACGTGCATTGTCCTGCCTCCTGCTATTTTGTGGTTCCATTTCCGATACGATCTTCTTAGTAGCATCCGACATTATTCAGAAGATTCCTTGTTCGGTGCTTGAGGACTTTACAACACTTTCTTTCATAAAGGAGTGACATATTATTGATTAAAGTAACGTTAAGTAAACCTTCTTCTTGTTTGCATTAGATCACTCTTGTGATTTAATTAAGTTAACTATCTTTTCCTTGTGTACCATAACTAAGCAACCATATGTTATTGGTAATAGGCTGTTTCAGAGAACATCAGCCTATAGTAGAAGCACATAGATACTGAGAGTTAAGATACCCCGCTATCGCAGATATAACTCTGGAGGGTATATGTGTTCTTTGTTCGACGGGATTATATATCAGGGGTTGGATCTAGCGTTTCCGTTGTTGCATTTATGCCAGTCTAGTCCAATGTATAAGAGCCACTGATTTATACGAGACCCGATCGTAACACTTGGCATGAACCCTGCAAGACAAAAATCTTTTAGCCCTTACAATCTTATAACACCAATGTTTGTTATGAATTAGCTACCTTTCGACGATTATAATTATTCAGCTTAGTAAGTGCATTTCAGAGTTAGATAGATACTTAAAACTTTAACCGTTTCATGCCTAGAGGTTCTTTATATGGTGTACATAATCGTCTACAGGTACTTAGAATATAACAAAGTTGTACTAATTTAATTGAAAGTGTTAATACACCCCAGATTTTAGTTTGCTTTCTTAGCTGATTCATTACACTGTTGTGAACATTTGAGGTTATTTGAAGCTAATTTCCCCAGCTCTTAGACGTTATTATATACTTCAAGCCGTGATTCGTTATCTCATACTCAAAACATTTATTTTTCTTCAAACTGCAACACTTGGCTTTTATGTTTGCGTTAAATAACTGGGGTTTTTTTTCAGGAGGTTTGCATTACCCTTTTACATCAGGAGAAGCATGTTAGTAGTTTGAAAGTGTTACAAGGCACCAATAGATGGCGCTATGTACCGAACACAGTCACACATCACAGGCCACTAATTGGACATGCTGAATCCCACTGCATATCCGGAGTTTTGGGGATCACTCATGCAGTCATAACGTACTGCAAGCAACGAGCGTAGAATGTTGGAAATCATGAAATATTAAAGCCACACATAACAAATCTGAATCTCCATTAGATAATTATAGGTAATCGGACTTGTGATCATTAGAGTACGATAATTTGTGTGTGTGTGTGTGTGTGTGTGTGTGTGTGTGTGTGTGTGTGTGTGTGTGAACCCTTTCAGTATTAGGACACCTTTTTTCATTTGGTTCATGCCATCATTAGACGGTTCTATTCATATTTGGAAGGCTCTCTAAGAATCAAAGACAAATTGGTAAATTTCTATAAGTGCACCTATACGAGCTAAAAAAAATATTATTGTATATAACAGGAAGGTTTGACGAGGTAAGTGATGTGGTATTGGTGGCAATATGCGGACATGGATTATAAGGGCATTCCACCCCCTCTGACAAAAGTCTATCAATCTAGATGCGACATGGATTTTACAATGTTTCAGAGAGACATTAGCCTAACCTAACAACCTTACCCAACCTGGGCGGGTGCCCAACCCCGAAAGGGGTTGAAATAGGGGAGCTATCCCCCCGCCAAAGGCGGCTTTCTAGGGCCTTTCCTAGCTGCTGCTGAGAGGATTGGGTTCTAGTCATGTGGTGATGGGCTGGTCTATCAGAGTGAGAACTGAGCGATCTCTGCCATACCCATAGCTTACTCTGACTGTCAAATGATCTCAAGTGACGGAGTCTCTTCCGTGGATTGACCTCCCAATCTACCAAGATTGGAAGCCAAAGCGTCACATTTTTTTTCCTTTGCCCCTCAGCTTTCTCTTCATAATTGCTGAGGGTGCCCCTGTATACAGGGCCCTGGGTGGGGCTTTGGTTTTCGGGGCGTTTCTGTCGCCCTCCTCAGCTCCCCGCCATGGAGTGGCTCCGGTCACCCATGCTTTATTGTGGTCGGCTGGGAGGGTTCTGTGGGGGCGCTCGGTTATGACCCTTGGTCTTGCTCGGGACCTTGGGGATGTTCGGCCAGGCAGCTTGGGGAACAACAACAACAACCTTACCCAACCTATCCTAGTATTATGGGTGGGGGCTGCCGCCCCCACACCCCTACTGATTGAGTGAAACGGTAGAAATCAAGTTGGGATGGAGTGAGTAGTCGTAGATTTTTGTAAGGGGTCAGAGGGGGCAAAATGCCCTATTAATCCATTTTCGCATATTGCCACCAATACCACATCACTTACCTCTTCGTACATTCCTGTTAAGTACAATAATAATTTGCTTAGCTCGTATAGGTGCAATTATAGAATAATTCCGACAAATTATACATCAATTAACCTTCTGACTTGCAATGTTCCATCCTAAACTACAGTAGATAATATCGTCAACTAATAGCCAGGATAAAAGGAATACATGCGTCCTCAAATACTGAAGGTGTTAAGGGGGGTCACCGGTTTTTTTATTATCTTTCCTTTTCTCTCTATCCCTGGCTTTTATCCATTCGGCCCCATTCAGCCAACTGTTTTAAGACGTTTATCCCCATCCAGGTGTCGATTTGTTTCCTGGCGAGCGATAGCGAGCCAGCATTGTATGGAGAAATCTGGTATCGCCGAAAACATTTTTCTGTCGAAATATGTACAATTTAGCTTGCTGTCAAAACAAAAAATATATATGCTGGCTCGCTACCGCTCGCTAGGAAAATATTGACACCTGGATGGGAGTAAACGTCTTAAAACAGTAGGCTGAATGGGGCCGAATGGATACAAGCTAAAGAGAGAGAGAGAGAAAGAGAAAAAAGCGAGGTGGGCTCCCTCAATTTACAGCAATATAGGAACACATACCTGAAGTGTTAGAAGCAGCATGTATCGTTATCAGTAGTACCGGTGCAGTGTTCTCCTCCACGAACACCTCCATCAGTGGCTGAACGAACACCAACCCACCACGACCTCCCACCTGCGTCACTGGAACAAACAGAAACAGGTCTTTAGTACAATCACTTACAAACCTTCTTCGCCACACATGTTCTTTAGTATTTAGTTATAGCCGTTTGGATTGATTATTGAAGTATTCTTATATATATATATATATATATATATATATGTGTATATTATATAATGAATAGTAGAACCAACGTTGGGAGGAATGTAGAAAAACTCATTTTGACAAAGTTTCGAGAAATCTATTCTCATCTTCAGGTCTATAAACAAAAGAAAAACGTATTTTAAGCTAATGAAATTATATAATACAAAATACGTAAAGAACATTTGACTCGATAGGTAATATTACGAGGTATATTAAATCTAAAAAATTGGGACAATATATAGATAGATCTTGTAAGTAAATTCATGCATCGATTTCATCGTGGCCTATAGGTTTTTTATAACATGTATTTCATTCCTATATGTGTCTAAATGCCCGTAAAAACGTACTACTGATCCTGAAAAAAACAAAATATCCTTTATATCGCCTACCTCGCATGAAGCGGGTGGCTTTGTTTACATCCGCCGCGAGTGTAGTCTCTGCGTCTCGCGTTGGGGAAAATCTGGTTTTTGCCCCTACTGTTGAAATATAGGAGGATTTCAATACAGCGTTGGGGGGGGGGGGGGCCTTCCCCTCAACATATTATGTAACCCACGGCAAACGGTTATGGCCAAATAGTTATTTTTCGCGAGTGGAGGGGCGTGTTTTTAGATTGTTGTTTAATGGGTAAATATGCATTTCCTAGTACTATCACACATCAAAACACCCTTACACAACTCTAAACTACAATCGAACAATTGCTTAGCAATTTAATTACAAGATCTTTATATTGACCAAAAATTGTTTTAGGAAAATAATAATAACACGCACAAGTGCACAAGGTTGATAAATAATACATACATGTATGAGAACGACGAACACAAAAAAGTCCATTGGAGATAGACTAACTAAAATATATAAATAATGTAAAATTCTTACAAGAATTGAGTTGAGTACATGTAGTGAGAATATACAGTATATAAAGGAACAAATACCTAATATATAAAGCCTAGCTTAATGCAAATGTGGAAAACAGAACAAAGCAAATCATAATGGGAAACATAGGAAATAACTATAAAACCCAAGGGGAAAGACTGACCAGTTTAGAAACATAGTAGATCGTAACCAGACTCGTGAGTACCTATACTGGGTTGCACAACTTTAGTGTGGAAAGCTTCCGCTATATACAACTCCATGTCTGTGGGGTAACTGGCGAGAATTTTGAATTCTGAATCACTCATTGGGTGGTCGTGAGCATGTGAGTGATCTCTAATGGCAGAAAATGATGGTTTTTGAAACATTTGGCCTGTTCTGAAGGAACAACCAAAGTGTTCACTGATACGAGCTCGGAGTTGCCGAGTTGTTTTGCCGACGTACTGAGACTTACATCTCTTACACGTATATTGGCATATAACTGACGATTGCAAACTTTGTGGGATCTTATCTTTGAACCTAAACCAGTTCCTCAATTTAGTATTATTTGAAAACAAATATCATAGGTGAAATTTGGGGGTAAAATTTATTATGAGTCGGGAGAGTTGGTTTCGGACGTTGAAGCATTTATTTCCTAAGATAGGGAAAGGGATGATGACTGTCGCCTTTTTTACAGTGGTTATTTTCTGTGAAGGGTTAATCAATTTGTTCAGTTTCTTACCAATATACGTGTCTATAAATTTCGTAAGGAATTCATTTAAAAAAAGGGTATTCTTAATTGATTCTAATCCAAGATGTAGAGTGAAGTAATTTGAACAACTATGATAAGCTCGTGTTACAAGGGTAGATATTAAATTACGTTTAAATTGAATGGGGATGGCAGACGAAAACTTACTAGTCAATCCAGTATAGGTAGGCTTTCTGTACACTGAAGTTGCAAAACTATCATCTTCATTCTCAACTGAAATATCCAAAAAGGGGATCTTCCTATTTTGTTCGATTTCGCTGGTAAACTCAATGTTAGCATGCTGGCGATTAAGACAATCAAAAAATAATGGTACATGATCAGGGGAAGAGAAAACTAGGAAGGTATCATCCACATACCTTCTATAAAATAGGGGCTTGAAAGCGGTGGGACATTTATTGAATCATTTCTGTTCATGGAAGGATAAAAATGCATTTGTTAGAGTGGGCCCTAAACAATTTTCCATCGCCACACCATCAACTTGAGTGACAAACTTGTTATCAAGCATAAAAAGACGGTCATAAACAGCCAGGGAGAGAAAGTGTTGGAAATCCATCTTATTAAGACCATGAATACAATTGCTATCCTTGAAGAGAGTATCTGTACACATGTTAACAGTTTCAGCTAAGGGGATATTAGTAAATAATGACTTTACATCAAAGGAGGCCATGGTACAGTTGGGAAAAGTATGACTTCAGATTTCTTTGGAAAAAGAAAATTAATCTTTAACACTATACTCATTACTGGTGATAGGGGAAACAATAGGTACTACAAATTTAGCTAAATTATAATTAAATGTACCTATAGCTGAGAGAATGGGTCAGGTAGGACATCCTTGTTTATGCACCTTCGGAAGGCCGTACATCATTCCAGGTTTTGATCCAGATACACAAAGTCGTGAATATAAAGATTCTTCAGAAACGAAACTTCGTCAAAATGAGTTTTTCTACATTCCTCCCTACGTTGGTTCTACTATTCATTATAAGGCTGCGTTTTCCAAGCAACCAGAGTATCGCAGATATATATATACCGTATATATATATATATATATATATATATATATATATATATATATATTTCTAATCTCTCAGTGGGGTTCGAACCGCCAACCGTCAGGACGATAGCCGACGCTTTAATCAACTACACCACGGCAGTCTAAGATTCTCAGTGGGGTTCGAACCGCCGACCGTCAGGACGATAGCCGACGCTTTAATCAACTACACCACGGCAGTCTAATCTTAGACTGCGGTGGTGTAGTTTAGACTGCCGTGGTGTAGTTGATTAAAGCGTCGGCTATCGTCCTGACGGTCGGCGGGTCGAACCCCACTGAGAGATTAGAAACATTTAGTGGCTCACGTGTATTTGTGATATATACTCAATATATATATACTGTATATATATATATATATATATATTTTGTTTTTTCATTAATGTAAGTACATGTTTTTTTCTTCTATGTGAGTGAGTGAGGCAAAAGGCAGAACTGCCTTCCACTGCCTTCCACTGCCTCCCACATAGTTGAAAGAGTGACAGGGCCAAAATCAAGGGACGTTCCAGCCAAAATGCCTGGACACACGGAGTTTGAAGCAATTTAAGTCATAGGAAGAGGGAAAGAGTTCCAGAGCTCAGCTGTTGCATAGAAGAAAGTCTGAGAGTAACGTTTCACTCTTGGGTTGGAGAGTAGCACAGAGTAGGGGTGGGATTGTGTTGCAAGACGGGTACCACGTACCCTACGTAAAGGAGGTTGTATACACTGGGAAGGCTCTGAGGAACACTGATTATTATAGTAGCGAGAGAGATGCAACATTGCGGCGAAGAGAGAGAGATTGCAGAGAGTTGGTGAGTGGACGGGAGTTAATGATACAAAAGGCCTTCCTTTCAATTTTGTCTAGGAGAGCGGTGTGAGAGGAACCTCCCCACACATATGAACAATACTCAATACAAGGACGCACTATGCCCCTGTACAGAGCAAGAAGCTGTGCAGGGGTAAAGAACCCCCTAAGGCGGTTGAGCACACCCAGCTTCTGGGAGGCTTCCTTAGCAAGACTGGTAATTAATATGGTCCAATATATCTTTCTCTTTATCTCTCTCTCTCTCTCTCTATATATATATATATATATATATACACTGTATATATACTGTATATATATATATATTATATATATCATAGACTACAGTAGATCTGGACTGGACACGAAAATGGTACTTTGCAGTAAGGGACCCAACATCGGAGAACGAACCCCCAAGTTCGAACCTCGACACCGCGGAAATGTGATATTATCGCAATTTTGAGGTTCAAACTTGGGGGTTCGTTCTCCGATGTTGGGTCCCTTACTGCAAAGTTCCATTTTCGTGTCCAGTCCAGATCTACTGTAGTCTATGTATATATATATATACTGTATATATATATATATATATATATATATATATATACTGTATATATATATATATATATATATATATATATACCCGGTATATATATATTATTATTTTGTTCTTCTATATTCCAACTTCTCCCTCTGAACAATAGGCTGAGAGCCTGCACACTCAACCGCTGAACACGGTGAGGCCCGTGAGGTCTTGTTCCAGTCTAGGGAGTGAGACATGCGAAGCAACCCCATCTCTGAAGCTGCTCCGCCTCCGAGCTTCACAGTCTCATTCCCCAGACTCGGACCGTCACTCTCAGAACGCCACCTATTGAGCAATTAACTCACTAGGCATTGCCCCCCTGTAGCATATTTTTAATATGGGAATATTCATACAGTGCTATTTAATCAGGGAACAATGAGGGTATTTTTTTTTTTGCCATTTCGGTGTGCTGTGGTAACGCACTGAAACTAGGTACAGCACAAATTCTATCCCAATAATATCTTCCCATTGACATATTGGGATTCAAACCCGGGTCCATTGGATTACCAGTCCAGTGTGTGTGTATATATTTATATATACTGTACTGTATAGTATATATGCATACTGTATATACAGTTTATATATACTGTACTGTACAGTATATATGCATACTGTATATACAGTTTATATATACTGTACTGTACAGTATATATGCATACTGTATATACAGTTTAATGAACATTAGATAGATTATTACTCCCAGTTATTTGAATAACATCGATTCATTTTGACATGTAATCGTATAGCGGTCTTTGTCATGTCTTGTATAACTGCCAAGTATTTATGTTTGTGGCCTTTTGAGGTTACAATAGATTCTGTGTGTGGCTGCTTTAGTATGGAACAATTCGGTTGTGGTTGTTTCGGTTCTGGCAGTTCGGTTATAGCAGCTTTGGTTTTGTTAATGTGAAGATTGACTGTTTTCATATTTATGTATTGAGGATCAGTATGTAACATTAGTGTGTAGGTGATCTTGTGAATGTGTTTGTAGTTGCCGTATTTCACCCCTTCTTGGTATTCTTTCCCCCGCTTCCCACCGAGTCCAACCTCTCAGAAACAATTAGAGCCGCCAGATCTAGTTTCTGGCTGCCTTTGTCAAATTAGTCCATCTACTCTTTCAACACTTTCCGCTCTTCCTCACAACAGTTTTCTATAAGGAGAATAGGTCATAAGTATTCATATAATCGCCATGTTGTCTACTTTGCTCAATGTCCAATCTGTTTTCGAGTACTGGCATAATGAATATAATATATAATGAATACAAAAAAAGTAGGTATCCGGTGTTTGAAGTATACAATGGTTAATGTGTAGAGCAAGGTGTGCAAATATAGCAACTGCTGTGATAAACTGTCCCATACTGTATTCCTCAGTTGACGCTCTAAACAAAACTGTATTACCATATGGAAACAGAGGCTCCATTTGTTCTTAGGTAGGTCAAATGGTACAAAGGTAATGGTATTTTTTTCGGGATAAAATACATAATAATGAATCAATAATTATTTGGTGTGATTCTAAACCAGGAATTTCTAAGGAGAGTCACAGGCGTTCGGGTGGCAAGTTCTAATCAATCGGACAGTACTGTACAGTCTACGACAGAACTTGTTGTCATGGCCTGAGGCAATGTATTAGTTCACTTATCTTTTAATAGATGGCCCTTTAATTGCTTCTAATAAAAGGGGGCGGGGTTAACATAGAGGTTGGAAGGAGGAGGAGTCAAACGTGTGTGTGTGTGTGTTCTAGAACAGCACGCAGAATAAGTTTATTTTAACATAACACACAGGCTATATTATAAAATTAGCCCATGCTGGATCACAAATAAGTAACACACATTAGGTGTTGCGTTATTCATGGAATTTAATATACAGACAATCAAGTTTATATCCTTCGCACTTCCCATTCCCCCTCCTCCCCCTCTCCCTTTCACCCCAACTCTCCTTCTTCACCTGCTTTCTCTCCCCTCCGTCCCACCTCTCTCTCTCTCTCTCTCTCTCTCTCTCTCTCTCTCTCTCTCTCTCTCTCTCTCTCTCTCTTTCTCTCTCTCTCTCTCTCTCTCTTTTAAGGACGTAAATGATGCCCTCTAAAATACGCAGATTAATACGATGCGATTGTTTTGAATTTACATATACATAATAAATGTTAGGGATGACTAAAATAACAATCATATATTGATTAGGAATAGGATAACTAGCGAGGCAGCGAACAACACCTATTGCTCGTTGCGTCGCTAGTTATCCTATTCCTACTTAAGCTACGATTCCCGAAGAACACGTCTATATATAATATATATATATACAAACAAATTGTGTTTGTATATATATATATTAAGTGTAACAATAACACTTAGGATTCAAATTATTTGTGTTGGCTTAAGGAATAAGTTGAATAATACATATACTTGTGACCTCCACAATTTGTAATGTTTGGGGAAACGGCGTTTCAACCTCTCTCCTCTGTCCATCACATGCAAGCACCAACCCACCCACACCCACACTAATACAGGATACAAAACATACACACACACTCACTCCCGATAACATAAAACGCACATCACACACATGATCACATACAACGTAATGGGCACAAATCACTCACACATGATAACACGCACACACACACACACACTGGTCCAGGCAAACTAGACAAGGTGTTAGCATTATTGAGGAAATGCTGCTGTCTTCAGTGTGTGCCATGGCCATCCTGAGCCTTACGACGTATATAGACTAATAACACACATAACAAATCTACTACAACTACTTCGTCTCTCTCCACTCTTCAGAAAATAGGAAAAGTAGAAAGTAGCTACGAGGTGCCATTGTAAAGGCTTATCCTTCAATACCTTCACCTGACCTGACCCCATCCGGGGTTTAGCTGGTCCGCAAGGGTGTGTGACATGAACCCAATAGAGAATTTGTAGGCCATCATGTCATGGAGTGGAATGTGGTCCAGGTTAGGATTGGAAAGGACGGGATGAGTGGGATCGGGGGGTGGGGGGGGGGGGGATCCGTCGCCGCCCTAATATAAGTTGGAACATTTTTAAATCAGCTCCAACGAGAATACAGGAGGTAGTTGATGCACCTTGTGGGTGGAGATCATATTGATTTCATAAATATAAATTGTAAATGTTTACATTTAAGATCCCTTTATATGTTGTATATAATGTGTATGTGTTTCCAATGTTCACCGTAACATAATAATGGTGAAATAATACATATTAAATTAATTCAAGGTAACATACACAGAGCTATAGTATAATTTTAATTATGTTTGGAGGATAATTTAAACAATTCGAAGTAAAAATATAAAGCCTAAACAATTTATATCAACTGTAAAACAACATAACCAGATTGCTTGGATTATCGTTAACCCGTTCTGTACCGGTGACTTCTGTTGTGTTTGATTTCAGCTACATTCAGATCATTTTATTAAGCTTAGGAAGAAAATATGGTAGCTAAAAGGATTAATTGAGATAGTCTGTAGCCTTTTAATGGGTAAATGTCCGGCTTACGCTGAATAAAATCGTCTAATAAATGCCAGAATAGAATGAAATAGACTCGCCGGTACAGAAGGGGTTAATTGTTCAATTGGATGACTTACTTTATAGTAAATCATTACAATGGGTAGCGCCGAACTGTTTACTGATAATGGGAAGCCACAGTAATTAAGCTAGTAATTAAGAATATACTGAGAAAAGTATAATGCAATAAGCATAGCGAGTCATATTACATGTTAAGGTAGATTATGAATTGGTCAACCACAGTGCTGTGAATAGTGGAATGAAAGAAAACAAGATTTACTCTAATATCAATATTTTTGTTTTATTACAAAGAAACACGTTTCGGCTCATCTAAAGTGTTTTCTCTAACTGAGCCGATATTATTTTGTCTTTATGATATATATATATGGTTATAATTTGGTCCAAGCTAGATTACAATGTGATCCAACTTGTCTTGATGCGTGGATATAGTTATACGATTGTTTACACTAACCAGGACGCCAAGGTTGGCAACTTTGAGTGTTTTGCAACGGAGCATATCTATCTATTTTCTATAACACATTGTATAAGGTAAAGAATAGAATAGAATTGAGAATCAGTAAAGGTAAAAAGAACAGTATTGCTAAAACACCCAAGTAATTTTTATGGACAGCTTTGAACACGGTGATGAGGAAAATTATATACTCGGTTAGGAGAGAGAAGGGGGAGAGAAAAAGAGAGGAGGGGGGAGATAGGGGAAGGCAGCGGAGAGAAGGGGAGAGGGGGGGATGGGAAGTTCGAAGGATTTATACTTGATTGTCTGTATATTAAATTCCATAAATAACGCAACACCTGATGTGTGTTACTTATTTGTGATCCGGCATGAGCTAATCTAATAATATAGCCTGTGTGTTATGTTAAAATATACTTATTCTGCGTGCTGTTCTAGAACACACACACTCACACACGTTTGACTCCTCCTCCTTCCAACCTCTATATTAACCCCGCCCCCTTTCATTAGAAGCGATTAGAGGGCCATCTATTAAAAGATAAGTGAACTAACTCATTGCCTCAGGCCATGACAACAAGTTCTGTCGTAGACTGTACATATGGAACCACAACGTCTTGTTTGATACACTCTAAATACATACAGTTTTGTTTAGATATTGTTTATTTCTATTGATTGATTACATTTGTGTACACATACCATAGGCTAGATTTAATTAAGCTAGATTAGGTTAGCCTATAGGTTGACTAATATACGTGTAGGTAAGTGGTTAAAATTGGGTTGCATTATTAACATACAAAGAAAGGTTCTGGCTCGAAGCCAATAAGAACCCGTGTTTGAATTTAAAAGGCAGGAAAATCCCATTGAATTTATCAATTGCTTCATTAGAACTATGCTGAGATCAAAATCGTTTTCAAGTGAGTGGACAATCGTGAAAGGTTAGATAAACACAAATTGAAATAAGAATATTGTATGGGAACAGATAAGAAGTACAGTACATCCGTATAGTAATGTTGATACCACTGTTAATTATGTACAATAATATATCTGAAAATAGATGTTGAGATAATCTAGTCCATCCTTCAAATACTATAAATGTAGGACTTCAACATTGAAAACATCAGTTCAGCTCAATACACAAGTTAATAAAAACATATTAATGAAGTCACAAGGGACTGGAGTCCTCGAAACGTTCGCAGGATGCACAGGCCCCGGTTGCCCACCTACGGTTCCAAGCAGCCCCGCATCTCTGATAATGCCTCGCCCGAGTGCTTCACTGTCTCACCTTCTAGACTCGAACCCTCACTCTCAGAACGCCACCTATTGAGCAATGAATTAACTAGGCATTGTCCTACAGCCTATTGTGAATATGGGAATATTCATACAGTGCTATTTAATCAGGGAACAATGAGGGTATTTTATTGGCGTTTCGGCGGGCTTTGTGGTAATGCACTGATACTAGGTACAGCACAGATTCCATCCCAATTATATCTTCCCATTGATACATTGGGATTCGAATCCGGGACCTTTGTATTACCAGTCCAGTGGCATGACCACTCCACCACATTTCCCCTGATAACTAATCCAGAAGGGTTGATAATTTCTGAAGTCCTAATAACTAACTAATTAATGAAGTGGTTATTAATAATTGTAAATTACTGTATATTCTGTATTTATAGAGATGTCACATGTATTTTCAGCAAAACAGAGCACAATTTTACACTTGAATCATGACTATCGGGTGTTTATCAAGGCGTATAAGAATGCCACCGATCAAATAGTCCCCTAACATTCTGGATCTTAATGAACTTGAAATGTATCTGAAATATATTGCAAGAACAATGTGTATGGGAGCATAGCTTTGCTATTGTAGAAATAAAAATAGTCTTAACCACATAATGTTAGAGTAAACTAAATGAGTGAGCGTCTTGTGTACTTAAGAACTGCTCAATGGAATCATAATCTGTTTATAAGAACATAGGTCATTTTCGGACAATATTATGTAGTGTATATCTATCACTAAATAACAGTGTACTTGAGGGTAATGTTATCTTTAATCTAGGTTGGCTACACATATTGAGGGTAATGTTATCTTTAATCTAGGTTGGCTACACATATTTCATATTAGTTACGAACACACAGTGTAAATACCAGCAAAGATAGAATACACATGCTATGGTATGACTGCATTAAGACCAGCAAAGATAGAATACACATGCTATGGTATGACTGCATTAATACCAGCAAAGATAGAATACACATGCTATGGTATGACTGCATTAATACCAGCAAAGATAGAATACACATGCTATGGTATGACTGCATTAATACCAGCAAAGATAAAATACACATGCTATGGTATGACTGCATTAATACCAGCAAAGATAGAATACACATGCTATGGTATGACTGCATTAATACCAGCAAAGATAGAATACACATGCTATGGTATGACTGCATTAATACCAGCAAAGATAGAATACACATGCTATGGTATGACTGCATTAATACCAGCAAAGATAGAATACACATGCTATGGTATGACTGCATTAATACCAGCAAAGATAGAATACACATGCTATGGTATGACTGCATTAATACCAGCAAAGATAGAATACACATGCTATGGTATGACTGCATTAATACCAGCAAAGATAGAATACACATGCTATGGTATGACTGCATTAATACCAGCAAAGATAGAATACACATGCTATGGTATGACTGCATTAATCCCTTCTCTACCGGCCATGTCTTTTTCATTTTATTCTAGCTATATTTAGACTATTTTGAGCAGTTTAAGAAGGATTAAGGGTTAAGTGAGATAGTTCGAAGCCCGTTGATTTCTGGAGGCCTCTTTAAACAGAATAACATCGTCTAATAGTAGCCAGAATAAAGTTAAAAACACGGCACTGGTACTGAAAGGCTTTACAATCGTTATGACTGAACTCTGGCTACACAGGACTGAAGGACTGACTACATTACTCCAACATGTGCAGCGACTGTTGCCTACTGTATGTATGAACCGATTGTCAATGTTGAGACCCTAACGTTGCCGAGGCTCATATAGGGGGGTCACCTGCTTGTTTTCTCTCATTATCCTTCTTATTCTTATTCTTATTCGGCGTGATTCTATTCCTCGTGCTCGTGGAATGAGCTTGTATATTAGATCTGGGTATAATGCTCAGCACTTAACTAAGCATATTTTTAAATGCCATGAGATGCAGTTAGTTAAAGTTTCCAGCAAGTATCATAATCATTACATTTTTAGCCTGTACAGAAATCCTGATGTTAACAATGACAGATATGACAGTCATGGCTTCAATACAGTCTGTAGATCTTAAATCATCCTTTATTTTTGTTGGTGATGTCAATGCGCATCATCAAGAGTGGTTGAACTCGGTCTCTCCAACTAACAGAAATGGCCTTGCTGCATTGGATTTTGCAAACTTATCTGGTTGTGAACAGCTAATCCAAGGACCTACTCATATGTCTGGAAATTGTCTTGATCTAGTACTAACAGATATTCTTGGCATTGTAGAAACCTCCGTTCTTGTACCTGTTGGCACTTCCGACCACAATGCCATCATGTGTAAAATTATTCTTGATTTTTCTGTTCGTGATATTACTCTCTCACGTAAAGTCTACCTTAAATCCCGGGTTAACTGGGACAACGTTTGTAATGATGTTTGTAATATTGAGTGGAATCACATACTAAGATCTCATGACCCGGTTTCAGCTCTCAACTTCTCCCTTCTTGGTATCCTTCGCAAAAGAGTTCCATCAAAAACAATTAAGTCTCGTATCAGGGATAAAGCATGGTTTAATGATGACTGCAAGCGTGCATTTGATGACAAACAGGCTGCATATCGTCTATATAGGCGTAATCAAACCCCCTTGCATTGGGAAAATTTTGTTTTTAAAAGGGCAGCTGCGCAGAGAGTTTATGATGGTGCTGAGAGGGATTATAACTCCCATCTTCAGGATGTTCTGGCAGGAGCTACACAGCCTCATATATGGTGGTCCGCTTTGAAATCCTCTTTATTTGGAATAGATAATTCCATGCCTCCTCTTTGTGATTCTGATGGCTCCATCTCTTTTGATCCATTATCGAAGGCCAATATTCTATCTAATATTTTTATTAATAAGCAGAGTAATCAGGAATTGTCTTTGACATTGACATGTTTCCCTAGACCCAACCTCAATTCAATGGCATTCAAATCAGCTGAACTGAAAAGGTACTTGCTGGATCTAGATACCTATGGTGGCACAGACCCGGATGGGTTTTTCCCTCTCTTTTTTAAAAAGGTTGCAGTGGTCTTGGCACCTAAATTGGCTGTGGTGTTTAGGTTGCTTTTGAAATCAGGTAGTTTTCCTCTTTGCTGGCATAGGGCTATTATCACTCCTATTCCATAGGGAAATACTGCCTCATCATCTCTTAATGACTATCACCCTATCTCCATTACACCTATCCTATCCAAGCTCTATGAGATGGGGCAGCTTAGCAGATGGATGTGGACGTTCCGGACAAAAGCGCCAAAAAAAATTCCACATTCTACCCATTGCCTTAGTTTCCCATTTTTGATAGGCACCACTTCCTCCTGATACATTATGGCAGCCATCTTGGATTTTTATGATCGCCATCGTAGAAAAACCTATATCTATCAATATATCAGCTTCTAAGCCACTTAGGATCATGATCTTGGTGTCTAAACACACATTTTCTGGGTCAAGGAATGCAATTATACCATTTAGAAAAGGACTAGCTTGATTTTATTAACACAAAGAAAATGAATAGGCCTATAAGATAATTTACAGTCATCACACCAATGCTTTATGATTGCGTTACTTCTGACAATAACAACTGCAGAGTTCAGTGCACTTCCAGTTGGCCTTTCTGCATGCACATGCACATCCTTTTGGACTCTTGCAGTCACATTTGACTAGTTCACTGCAGGCCTTACAGGCCACAGGTAATGTCGTCCACACAGGAACCCACGACTGGCTGTCCTCACCCAGAGTCCATCCCCAGCCTTCTGGACTCGGTGCATGTTGTACACTAGGCTCACTGGTACACCATATTCCACTCTGATAAGCAACTCGCTTACAATGCTGCAGCAGAGCATCCTGAGTTGGGGGGAGGGCCTCCATTGTCTTACCCTTCAGGCAAAACAGCTCCTTTCTGGCATCATCCACATGTTCTAGGTCGCTGGCCTTATCATACAGAATGACAGTGAAGCGTTCCAGCAGCTGGAAATGTTGATCACCAAATGATACATCTGTGTATGGATTATGTGCCGTGTGTGTAAAGGCTTCTGTCACATCTTGATAGCAAAGCCATGCCTCCCATGCCGACTTCTTGCCTCTCCCAAAGAATGCAGACGTGGTATCGCATCCTGTGAAACTGTGGAAGACAGGGAGGGCAACAGACTTTTCTGTACCCAAGACTTCACAGATAGCATTGATGTGATGATATGTAAAGTGCCTGCCTGTACCAAAGGCAACCCAAATGTTCACATCTTGGCATAAGGTGATCAAGTGATGAAACTTGCCAATAAGGATCACCACTACATCGGTGTCAACAGTGCGCACCAGACAGTTGGTACAGCCATTCAGAAGGGCATCCTGTAAGTGGATCAGCAGCCTAGTATCCGCTTCTTCATGGTCACACTGTGCCATGGATCTATCAGTTCCTCGTAGGAGAGTAGTGGGACCAGATGAGATGATGATTTCCTTGTCTTTAGGGCAATCAACAGTGGCAAGTTTTTTGGAAAGGAATGCAAACAGTTCCCGTTTGTTGGTTGGGTCACGCAAAAAGTCGGCCCAGTTTCCTGGAAGTTTGTTTTAACTGAAACTTTTCTCCGAATACCCTTTCCTCGCTTTTCTCTAGTGGACTCTTTGATGCTGCTAGGGATGTATTCGTCCCATACAACATCAACTCGTTTTGAATTTCCTAGTTGTTTTATGCTGTGTGGAACAAAGACATGATCAGCATACTCATCAAATGTTATAACGTTGTTAGTGGGGAGCAAGTGCACCACAGCAGCTCCATCAAGAAGCCTCACATCAATGTAATCGGGAGGATCATTCTGGGTGTCATTGGCCAGAATTTTTAGCAGATCAGCTTTCTTTCCAAAGTGCAGTTTTCCACCATCTGATAGTGAAGGGGGAAAGGGGTGGTTCTCATGGCTGAAGAATTTGCTGATGTCACTCATTCTGTGCTGCATTACGATGTACAGGTGAGAAAACAGAGCCACAACATTCTTGAGTAAAGTGATCTTCCCTGCTTGTTTTGTTTTGGCTCTTGGCTGCGGACACCTGAAGAGAGGAAGGGCATTCTTATTAATCGGATCATGAATGGAGCATGTGTGATCAGTTATCACTTGTTTGAAATACTTGTCATATTTATTCTTTCCTATAGATTGAATTGTTCGCACTGTGTTCACCACAGACTCATCCAGAATATTCTGTGTGTCTAGAGCCAGTAACTCGTCACTGTCATCAAGGAAAGGGTTTCCCAGTTCTTTGATGACCTGAGTCAGACTCACAGCCTGCTCCTTACAACTTATCTGTGTGGACAGTCCCTCTTCATGATGATAACCACACTGTGGATTTTTTTCTGGGAATTATTCCTGTTCAAACTCCTTTAGCAGCCTTGCTTGTTCAGGCCCTGAGACCATCCATTTCCTGAAGGCTGAAGGATTTTCAGTCAAACCAACTGCACCCCCAGAATCTTTAACCACTTTGTTATTTTGTTCATGGGCTTGATCGATCGGGATAGCCGAGAATCTGTTGGTGGTTTTGTGGATAACCCAGTGACTGTGCTCCTCAAACTCTTTGAGAATGGGTGCTGGTAGACTCTCCATGTCTCGGATGTGTATTGGGAGCCACCGGGCATAATTGTGGTGGTCTAAAGCAAAAAACCATGGAGCCAAAGCCTTGAGCCATTCAACATACAGTGAAAAATTCCCCTCTCGTTGTGATCTAATGAAGATGAGGCCCAGGAGTTCCATGTTGAGAACAGTGTCCCAGTACTGAAATGTTGGACTTTTCTGTATAATTTCCTGCCTCCATGCTTTCATAGCTTCATCACTGTGTTCTCCTTCGGTGTGCATGAAAGCGTCCTCCTGGAGTTTTGCAAGAGCCAACGCAGTCACCTGGTGTGCATGTCTTGTTTTGGTGAGGTGGGTGGCCTTCAAAAAAGAGTTAACAGTTCCTGATGATGCAATGTCTGCTTGTGTCAGTGCATTGGTCCATCCAGATCCCTCCAAGTAGTCACCATATGTTTTCCACATCGCCATCTCTATGTGGAGTCCACCCAACATTGCTATGATCTTTTCTTCTCCATGCGTGTCAGGCCAGTTCCACTGGGTAAATTTGGCAAGTGCATAGAGTGGTGCATCAAAGGCGATAACTGGTATTTGTCCAGGATTGAGAAATTTTGTTGCCCACTGCAAAACATTCATTCCATGCTTGATCATAACTGCTGTAGCTGCTTTTTCATAGAAAAGGGGTAAGAGCTGTGTAAGGGTGGTGTGAACATCTACTGATATATCTTGCATGGAGGCATGGAATGCTAACCAGGCTACAGTGTCACCCTGTTCAACTGCATCTTTCTCCAGTAGTTGACAAGCATGTTTCAGCCAGCTCTCCTCCTTCAATTGTGCACTTGCCAGTTGTCCCTGTTTTGGTGCTGTTAAATTTGACAGTTCTGGAACGGACACATTTGCTGTCTTCAGAGCTATAGCTGGTACAGTGGTAAAGCTGTCTGGCAACTGGTGATTCTTCTTGGTATCAGCCAAGCGCAGTTTGATATCCTTCTGCCTCTCCCCCAAGTTAGACAAAGTTGGAAATTGAAACGGGCTGATGCCCGTGCCATGAAATGAACCCTTAGCAGTTGTAGTTGAAGGATTATGGTCCAAGTTGTCAAGCGCACCAACAGTAAAAAGTCCATGTCGCAGTTAAGCAGGAACGACAGCTCCTTTGCACTTAAAGTCGTCACAGACAGCAGTCCCAATCTGGTTCTCAAGCTGAAGAACTCTGTCATAACATACACTGAGGCCCAAGTCATGTAATTGTGTGATGAGCTTTTTAGACCTGGTGTCTGTGTGAATCTCCATTCCAATGTACAATGGCAATGGTGGTTCCCTATCCAAGCAATGGCGAGATGTTGAAAAAGAAGAAGGTGCATGTGTCTTGAAATTGTACTGAATGGTCTGAGAGACTGTGAGGTTTGCCTGTGAATCTGTGAAATTTTGGTCTTTAAGGTCAGCACCAATCAATAGCATGGACACAAGGGTCTTGAGAGTAGATGGCACTGACTCTTCCTGACAACCAGAAGGAAATTTGCCATCGAAGTGGAAACCTTTATTGCTGACAATCTCCTTGCGCACTAGCTTAGCTGCCTTAGCCAGCAGTAATGCATCACCTTCATAATCACATGCCATGGCCTGTTTCAACATATCTTGCATGCCTTGTTCAAAAACCAGAATCTTATTTTTGCTATCACTTTGTTCTTGAGCTTGCGGGAAGTATGCTAGCAGTTTTTCCTTGAAGTGGGTTCGGTTAGTCTCTGTTTCAACACCAAGGTTCCGCAGTCGCTTTTCATACAGCTGATACAATTCCGAAAATTTGAAGTAGAAGGTCCCAGCTTCCACACAGTTTTCTACATGAGTAAATAGCTCCACAAGTGCTCTTGCTTTCATCCTCTTTTCTTCAGAATGAACTCCAGATGCTTGCCCTTGTTGCCGGATCAGTGATCGATGGCGATTCCGTAGTGTTGTTAAGCACTCCAGATGATATTTAGCTTCAAGTGCTATGAGATCGTCACCTTCCAATCTAGCCATTAATTGTGTTTCCTGCATTTCTGTAGCAATCTTTCTTATATTCTCATCAGCTCCAAATGTTCTAAACTCATGGAGGTGTCCATCCTTTCCACAACAAATTATACAGGCCATTTTGTCCATCGACTGACGCCGTGGTTGTTTCTCTCCATAGGTGTTGCTCCCTGTAGCCTCCTCCCTGTCTCGCTTTTTAGTAGCTCTTTCCAGTTTGTCTTTACTGAACTTTACATTGCAGGATTTGTGCCATACACCCCGCTTTTGGACCAGTTCATCTGTAGTTATCTCTTCTCCAAACTTCAGTACTACTGGCAATGCACCTAGGCCTCTAAAAGCATTAACGTTATTTAAGAACTTGCTGTATGCTCCGGACTTGTCCCCGCTCCCTTGTACATTGAGTGGGCATTTCACAGGCTCTGTAGTCTTTTCTTGACAGATCAAGCACAGGCTCCAATCCATCTTGCTAGTTCAACCTGAAAATAGAAAAGAAAAATATTAAGATTATGTTATACCGTATTTATTTAATGTTAATTTCTGACCAAATAACCATTCAACTTTATTATAAATGGTATGAATGCATTCCTTGACCTCGAAATTGTATGTTAGGACAACAAGATCATGATGCTAAGTGGCTTAGCAGCTGAGATATTGATAGATATAGGTTTTTCTATGATGGCAATCATAAAAATCCAAGATGGCTGCCATAATGTATCAGGAGGAAGTGGTGCCTATCAAAAATGGGAAGCTAAGGCACTATGTAGGATGTGGAAAAAATGTGGCGCTTTTGTCCGGAATGTCCACATCCATGTCAAATCTTGCCCTAAGCTGCCCTACTATAATAGAAGTGGCCTTGCTGCATTGGATTTTGCAAACTTATCTGGTTGTGAACAGCTAATCCAAGGACCTACTCATATGTCTGGAAATTGTCTTGATCTAGTACTAACAGATATTCCTGGCGTTGTAGAAACCTCCGTTCTTGTACCTGTTGGCACTTCCGACCACAATGCCATCATGTATAAAATTATTCTTGATTTTTCTGTTCCTGATATTACTCTCTCACGTAAAGTCTACCTTAAATCCCGGGTTAACTGGGACAACGTTTGTAATGATGTTTGTAATATTGAGTGGAATCACATACTAAGATCTCATGACCCGGTTTCAGCTCTCAACTTCTCCCTTCTTGGTATCCTTCGCAAAAGAGTTCCATCAAGAACAATTAAGTCTCGTATCAGGGATAAAGCATGGTTTAATGATGACTGCAAGCGTTCATTTGATGACAAACAGGCTGCATATCGTTTATGGAGGCGTAATCAAACCCCCTTGCATTGGGAAAATTATGTTTTTAAAAGGGCAGCTGCGCAGAGAGTTTATGATGGTGCTGAGAGGGATTATAACTCCCATCTTCAGGATGTTCTGGCAGGAGCTACACAGCCTCATAAATGGTGGTCCGCTTTGAAATCCTCTTTATTTGGAATAGATAACTCCATGCCTCCTCTTTGTGATTCTGATGGCTCCATCTCTTTTGATCCATTATCGAAGGCCAATATTCTATCTAATATTTGTATTAATAAGCAGACTAATCAGGAATTGTCTTTGACATTGACATGTTTCCCTAGACCCAACCTCAATTCAATGGCATTCAAATCTGCTGAACTGAAAAGGTACTTGCTGGATCTTGATACCTATGGTGGCACAGACCCGGATGGGTTTTCCCTCTCTTTTTTAAAAAGGTTGCAGTTGTCTTGGCACCTAAATTGGCTGTGGTGTTTTTGTTGCTTTTGAAATCAGGTAGTTTTCCTCTTTGCTGGCGTAGGGCTATTATCACTCCTATTCCAAAGGGAAATACTGCCTCATCATCTCCTAATGACTATCGCCCTATCTCCATTACACCTATCCTATCCAAGCTCTATGAGAGGCTTTTGTCCAGACGCCTTTCCTCTTATTGTAATAGTCATAATTTGATACCAAACTTACAGTTTGGTTTTCGTAAGGGACTGGGTGCATGTGATGCGCTTCTGACTCTCACTCATGACTTGCAATCTTCATTGGACCAGGGACATGAGTCTCGTGTCGTGGCTATTGACTTTAGTTCTGCTTTTGATTTAGTCAACCATAAAGCACTTCTGTATAAGTTACAGCTCATCGGTATTGGTGGCAATTTTTTAAGGATCTTTGAAGATTTTTGACGAAAAGATCTCAAGTCTGTGGTCATTGATGGGTGTCATTCCCCTTCTGCTACTGTTGTTTCTGGTGTTCCACAAGGCAGTGTCCTTGGGCTTTTGCTTTTTATTATTTTTACTGCTGACCTGTGTTCCGAGCTTGAAAATAAACTAATCTCCTATGCTGATGATACAACTTTATATGTGTCAATTCCATCACCAATAGATCGACACGTAATTGCTACTGCTCTGAATAGGGATTTAGCCAAAATTACATCATGGTGTGAACTTTGGGGCATGAAACTTAATGCTAGTAAAACACACTCCATTATCATCAGCAGATCTCGTACCTTGGACCCTCCCCATCCATATCTACAAGTTTCTGGTGAGCAAATTGAGAATGTGGATACTCTGCGTTTGTTAGGAGTTACTCTTGATCCCAAACTTACTTTTGAAAAGCATATTCGTTCTTTCTCCTCTTCCATTTCCCAAAAAATTGGTCTGCTTCGCAAGGTTTGTAAAACATTTGCTTGTGACGCCACAGTTATCAAGTCTTTTTATGATTTTATCTTGCCACATTTCGAGTACTGCTCACCTGTCTGGTTGTCAGCAGCTGACTGCCATCTCAAGTTGCTTGACAGGTCGCTAAATTCCATCAGTTTTATCCCACCTCATATGTCTCTTGATCTGTGTCATCGACGTAAAGTTGGTGCCCTTAGTCTTTTATTTAAAGTTTTTAACAACCCTCAGCATCCCTTACATGGGGTTCTGCCTGGGCCCTATGTCCGGGCTCGTGCAACTAGATTCACAAGCAATCTTAATGATCTTGCCATGAGCCGTGTTAATTTTTCTACTACACAGTTTTCACGGTGTTTTGTGCCGGCCATGGTTGACTTGTGGAATAAGTTGCCAAATGAGCTAGTCAATTCAGCTAATATCTCCATTTTTAAGTCTAGAGTTAATGCTTTTTTGCAGCATTAATTCTAAATTTTAAATTTATTTTATTCTATTTTTTGTATTATATTTATACTTGATATCCTCCATTGCATAATATGTTATCTGTGTTTAATATGTGTATATGTACAGTACAGTATACAGTATATGTTTTTATTTGTTCTTAAGTTGCCGGTGTCTCTCTCCAGTGCCTTCGGGTGTTTTGTGTGGATTCATCTTGATGGTGTTTCTGCACCCTGGTTGGAGACTTCGGCATCTCATATAATAATAATAATAATTTCTCTGGTTCTCTGGCTTGTATCCATTCGGCCCCATTCAGCTTACTGTTTTAAGACGTTTATCCCCATCCAGGTGTTGATTTGTTCCTGGGGAGCGATAGCGAGCCAGCATTGTATGGAGAAATCGGGCTTCGCCGGAGACATTTGTCTATCAAAAAATTTACAAATTTAGCTTGCTGTCATAAACATAAAAACAAAATATGCTGGCTCGCTACCGCTCGCCAGGAAAAACTCGACACCTGAATGGGGATAAACGTCTTAAAACTGTAAGCTGAATGGATACAACCTAGAGAGAGAGGGAAAGAGAGAGAAAAAATACGAGGTGGGCCCCCTTAAACATTTATTTTCCTTCCCAGCGCCGTTTATGCACGAACTAACCTGAACAATTACGTTATCTTTAGAAATGGGCATGATAATCCGTGTACTCTCTGTAAACAACACTCATTCCCACATCATTCGTTCGGTACCAGGCGCTGCGATGGGAACAAATTGCTTAACCCCTTTTGTACCGGCGCCGGTCTGTTAACGTTAATCTGGCTATTGCTAGACAAATTTATTCAGCTTATAAAGGGATTGCAGCAATTAACAGGCTTCCAACTATCTCACTTAACTCATTTTACTACAACAGATCTTTCTTAAACTGCACAATATCGTCTACATTTAGTTAGCATGAAATTAAAAAGATTTTGCCGGTACAGAAGGTGTTAAGAATACCACACAAAGTCTCATACGGAATTCCAAGGTGTTGTTCTGTCCTTGGCTCGGAATAATTATTTAAAATTGTGGCCGCTCGGTGGACTGTGCGGTACTTCCTCACTTTAGATTGTGGCCGTTCGGTGGACTGTGCGGTACTTCCTCACTTTAGATTGTGGCTGCTCGGTGGACAGTGCGATACTTCCTCACTTTAGATTGTGGCCGCTCGGTGGACTGTGCGGTACTTCCTCACTTTAGATTGTCGCCGCTCGGTGGACTGTGCGGTACTTCCTCACATTAGATTGTGGCCGCTCGGTGGACTGTGCGGTACTTCCTCACTTTAGATTGTGGCCGCTCGGTGGACTGTGCGGTACTTCCTCACTTTAGATTGTGGCCACTCGGTGGACTGTGCGATACTTCCTCACTTTAGATTGTGGCTGCTCGGTGGACTGTGCAATATTTCCTCACTTTAGATTGTGGCCGCTCGGTGGACTGTGCGATACTTCCTCACTTTAGATTGTGGCCGCTCAGTGGACTGTGCGATACTTCCTCACTTTAGATTGTGGCCGCTCGGTGGACTGTGAAATACTTCCTCAATTTAGATTGTGGCCGCTCAGTGGACTGTGCGATACTTCCTCACATTAGATTGTGGCCGCTTGGTGGACTGTGCGATACTTCCTCACTTTAGACAGGCCGAATAAAACACATGTTGCAAGTAATTGACAGATTTTCATTCTTAATGGGTGATGGTTCACTTTTTGGGCGATTTTTGCATGTATTCATTATTTTTCTAGTTCCCTGCCTAGACCTCCATCAAATTTAAAAAACAATCCATTAGATTCCCCCTTCTTGGTTAATTTGTACATTTTTCGTTAGAAAAATTTCCGGCCGAAGGCCGGTTCTTCAAACATTACAGGCTCGCTATCGTTCGCCAGGGAAAAAAAGTCGACACCTAAATAGCACGAAAGGTCTAAATATTGACGACGAAATGGGGCGAAAGGTCTTAAAATCGACTAACTAATGGGGCAAATATCTTAACACCTGAAAACTAATGGGGATAAATATGAAGGAGAGTGTGGTTCAGAAAACCGGACCCCCCCCCCCCTTAACCTGGCAAGCGCGATAGGCCTCACGGAAGGCTTCCTATAGGGAACGCGATAGGCCTCACGGAAGCAGGATTTTTAAAGGCGTACCAAAACGGCGCCAAGCTGTCTGGGGAGTCACAAATTGCGCCACGTTTAGTGCGACATGGTACCTCTCGATGGCACCCTCAACCACCCGCCGCACGCACCCCACACAGTCTACACACGCAGTACGCTCTCAGTCACCATGGAGCCTACACGCTCCCCTGACTCGCTCCCTGTTGACTCGCCCAACCCTGTTGCTGGCGGTGTTAGTGCTCGTGGCAGGACACGAATACGTGCCAGGGACCCCTCCTACGTATATACTTCTGAGGATGATGAGCCAGTGCAGCCAAGAAGACCTACACGTGCTGGGAGAGGCACGACACGTGGTGGGAGAGGCACGACACGTGCACCAAGCACGACGAGTGCGAAGAGGTCATTGTCCTCAGCATTTGCTCTGACAACTGCTACCACAACAACTACTGCCTCTACTGTTGTGGCAACGACGCCCACGGCGCCCACCACCACAGGAAGTACAAGTGGCCGTCCTGGGGATGCAGGAGCATCGGGGGTAGTTGGCAAGAAGGGTAAGGGTAAAGGACACCCTTATCAGTTCAAGAGGAGTAAGGTGACACCTCCCGCCTCTACCACCCCCGCGTTGCCACCACCACCACCACCCACCACGGCCGCCCCTGTCTCACTACCCACCACGGCCGCCCCTGCACCACTGCCCACCACGGCCGCCCCTGCACCACCGCCCACGCACGCCCCTGCTCCACCACCCACGCCCACCCATGCCCCTGCTGCTGTTGGAGGGCCTCGTAGAGTTTTGGCAGCCGGTCTAACGCCATCCAAGTTTGACGCCCTCCTCTTCCCTCCTGACTCCTCTGACGACGACGCTGCAGAAGGGGAAGCCTTCGATCCCAGGAACTATGGCTGGGGTGGTGATAGTGGGAGCGAGTCTGAGGAGGATCAAGACCAATATGAGGGAGGTGCAGAGGATTCGGAAGACGACGATGTACTTCTGCACCGTGACCATGACCAAGACCTGTCTGACGACGAAGGCGCAGACGACGTGGCTGACGGAGGGGCTGATCCTGATCCCCCACGGGCGTATAATTTTGCCTGGTCTGAAGGGTCCCATTTCCAACCAGATTTGCACCAGTTCAATGCCAATCTGGCTGGTTCAACAGCAGACTGGCCCTGCAATGACCAGTCCACGGAATCTGATTTCTTCTGTGCATTTTTTGACCAGGAGGTATTATCTCATCTCGTTTCCCAAACCAATGGCTATTTTACCTGGGTGAGGGAAAGAATTGATATGATATCTCCTAGAGCAAGAATTCGTGCATGGGTTGATACGACTGTCCCTGAGCTCCTTGTGTTCTTTGCGTTGTTGCTAATCATGCCTCTCTGCAGGAAGCATGTAATGGAGCATTATTGGAAGCACGACCCAATCATCAACACCCCAATTTTCCGGAAATATATGGCTCGTGATAGATTTTTCTTGCTTCTGCGATTTTTGCACTTCGCAGACAATAATAATCCAAACCGAGCTGATAGAATATGGAAAGTTCGGGATGTGTTGACCATGTTGTTGCAAAGGTACAGGAAATTCTTCTACCCCTTTGCCAACCTGGTGATTGATGAGTCGCTCGTGCTTTTCAAAGGACGCCTGGTGTTCAAGCAGTACATCCCCTTGAAGAGACACAGGTTCGGGATCAAGATCTTTGTGTTGTGCGATTGTGAAAGTGGAATAGTGCTCGACATGATCGTATACACCGGCACTGATGTAGACATTCCAAAAGTCGGTGGCAACGACCCATTGGGCATGTCAGGGCACATTGTGAAAAAGATGCTGGAGCCCTACCTGAACAAGGGGCACACGTTGTACACCGACAATTGGTATACAAGTCCTGCACTCTGCCAGTTCCTCCATGACCACAAAACGGGGGCATGTGGGACTGTCAGAACTAACAGGAAGTTCATGCCTAAGTTCCAAGGCAATCGCATAGAACTGGACAACCCCTCCCACAGTGACACCGCTTCTGATGACGACTTGGCAGAGGAACAAAGGCGCCGCAGACTGGACAGACCAAGAAGAAAGAAGAAAGAGCACTACAAGCAGCTGGAGAAGTCTGGGAAAGTTCTGGCGGTAAAGTGGCTCGATAAGCGACCAGTTCACCTGCTTTCGACTGTCCATACAGGTGCCCAAGTGGACTCTGGTAAATTCCACTACCGTACCAAGAAGTCTATCCAGAAACCTGATATGGTGGTGGATTACACCAAGTACATGCGCCTTGTGGACAAGTCTGATTGCCAGCTTGCAGGCGTTGAGTGCCTACGAAAAACAGTGAAGTGGTATCACAAGCTTTTCCTTCACTTTGTTGACATCACGATGCTCAACGCTTACAATATGTGGCTTGTAAAAAAAGACATGGCCCCGAACAAAAAACTCAAGTTCAGGGAGTTCATATACAACGTCGCCTACCAACTCCTACAAAAACACCAACCAGTCTCCGGTCACAGGGGTCGCCGTGCAGTCAACCTCCCAGACAGAGTCATTGATGGATATGACAAACACTACCCTATCCACACCGAGCTATCTGGCACCCGGAGGCTGCAAGTACAGTGCCAGGTCTGTGCCCACTCCACCAGAAAGCCACAAAGAAGAAGCCGAGTCACATCAATGTGCAAGGAATGCAACGTTGGGTTGTGTTTGGGCGAGTGCTTCAGGGACTACCACTCACTCAAGTACTACTAGGAGTGGTACCTGTGTCGCCCTATCTCAGCCAAACTCCTGCCCCGCCCACCTACCTCACTACCTACCTCACTACTACCTACCTGCCCGTACCTGACCTGCCCGTACCTGACCAACGTGATCTCAAAACACCTGCCTGCCTACCTACTTGCCCGTACCTGACCAACGTGATAATATTATCATAACATGTACAAATTATAGTTGTAGGATAAGTTCATATGTTTTGGTATATACTGTATATATATATATATATATATATATATATATATATATATATATATATATATATATATATATATATACACACAGTATATTATTGTATACAGTATACTGTATATATAAGCAATATTTTCATTTATTATTTCAGTTTAATTCATTAGCCAGGCAATATTTTGTTTTATTTATATATACCTATGTAATATTATACTTATGTACTAACCTTTTGTAACAACCTTTTGTAATAATAAAACAAACAAAAAAACAAAAAAAACAAATAAATAAACACAAAAAAACATACTTACGCTCTGCTATTCATCAAAGTTTTCGACTTTATGAATAGCAGGGCGTAAGTATGTAAAAAAAAAAAAATTTCAAGTGATATAAACACTCCAAAAACATCCCCATAACCTCTCTGGTTTCGAACCCACGTCTCTAGGCCTACGTCTCTAGGCCTACATCTCACTCAGTCCATCACTCTAACCACTAGACCATGACTGTTCACACTATACTGACAGCGATTAGTGCGTACGTATTTTCGGGCAGACGAATGCTTGACAAAAAAAATATATATATACCCTCGATACACTTGTGTATATCGAAGTATTTAGTATGTATAATACTTTTACATAACCTAACATATTCTATCATTACGAACAAACAGTAAAGAAATTTACAAGTAAATAAATAACCTTTCATCCATGAGTTGCAAGCAAATAGTGCGTAAAAATTGTGTAATGAGATATCGGGTTACTCTAACATACTGCGCCATCCAAGAAGTCTTATCGTTGTTTACAATATAGCAACGACAACACAAAGTGTCTATAAGGTCTAAATTTGTGCATACACCCACGCTAATCTCATCTACTTACTGTAATCTGACCCCTTTTCTCTCCCGCGCCACCCACCTTTCTCAATACACCACTCTTATTTCGCCTATTATTCGTCCGTATGCCTCTCTGTGCTTCATTTATCAGTGTATATTATTCACATGGGCTGCCTTACTCATGAATATGAACAGGTGAAACCATAAAGGTGCTTTTTAGGCGAGATATAGAGCGTTGCTTCTCATCAATCGCACGTTCTTGCCTCCACCCTCTCTCTCTCTCCTCCCGCCTGACTCACTCACACACACTCGCTCGCTCGGGGATGTCGTGCCTATCAGCCCATTTTTTTCAACTTGCAGCCACCGTAACTCCACACCCACATTTTTTTAGGGTGGATATATATATTGGCGGATGTGGCTGCTTATTTCCAAGACATTGAGGTACTTTTTTTTAAATTCTGTGAGATCGAATATTTTGGCAGAAATGCACAAATAACTACCCTAGCTCCTACTGCTATTTAGCGCTTATCAGGTTAAGGAGAGGTTTTCAGTTTGTTCCCTAGCTAGACTTCCATGAAGCTTAAAAAGAAACACGCCCAGGACCACCCTTTGAAATATACAGTATGTGTATATTTTTCGGTAGAAACAAGTCCCGATCGAGGGCCGATTCCTCCTAAATTACAGACTTCTATGATGGGTCGCCAGGAAAAATGGCACACAATGTCTTAAAATGTACAGAATTGGGCGAAAGGTCTGAAAATAGTCAAACTAATGTGGCGAACGTCTTAACATCTTAAAACTAATGGGGCTAACCATGTGGGAGAAAGGAGTCCAGAAAAAAACCTAGTTAGTGAAATGTTCCCGTTAAGGTTCATACATGCGGCTGGATAATTAATACTCTCTGCCTCCAGTCTCTCTCTTGTTGTCTCATGTTTCCACCATCTGTCTCCTCAGTAATTGCCTTTATTCCTACTTGTTACTTTATCAGACGGGCAGCAAGGAACTGGAGTTCTCGCAGAGAGGCTCCAGTCCTGGCGTTATTCTTTTAATCTAAAAAAGACCTCCGTCTACGTATTGTGAAAAACCTGTTATCCTCCGGCAAATTGTGGGGTTGAGTGAGTGAAGGGGGGGGACAGTGAATGAAGGAGGATGCATGTTTTTCATAATACGTGTTGCTAGCCCCAAACGCGCGAGCAACTGTGGCTTTCAACCATCCGACACATCCCCTTTTATTAATGTGCATCACACATGTTACATACAAATAAGGTTTATGTTTTGTTTTACCCTACTGTGGAAAGACTACGGATACACCACTCCTGCCGGGGCCTCACGCAGTGGCATGACTCAGTCCTGTCGAACTGAGCTCATGACACTGGTGGCATTGCCCCGGAGGATAGCCATCCCTAGTCTTTGCTTGAGCCAGAGGGTTTCCCGGGGTTCTCCTGAAACTTCTCTGATTTTACGGCCTATTTCATTCACCATCTTAAGGGTGGTGGGGCCGAAGACTCCTGAAGTTTCGAATGCCAGGGGCTCGAACTGATGAATTCTGGCGATGGCTTGATATTTTTCTCGCTTTTTATTTTCTGCTATCCGGGCGGCTTCACCTGCTTCGTCGGCGTTTCTGGCGGCGTTGGTTGTGGAGAAAGTGTCAACACATGTGGCATCCCACACGAGGCACCGGCCATTCTTGTAAGGGAAAGTGGTCATCCCATCTGGCCGTTTGCCGTCTTCTCTGTGAAGTCCATGTGGTTCGAGGATTGATGCACAGTTAGCACTCTGCAGGGCCCGTTTTATGACATTATTTAGTGCAGAGTGTCTTGGCAGGCGGCCTGCGTTGTAATTACATGACAAGGCATGGTGACCTTGAGCATCCATCCTCCCATCACACTTGCAAGTGTGTGGGTGACAAACTGCCGCACCCACTCTGAGCGCGATGGCGACCCGGAGCGCTTCAGCATCCAAGTGAGTTCCAAGAGGTGGGATGGGGATGGCGTGTAACCACAAGCCACTCTCCGAACAGGCGGCTGCCTGGAGGCGTGCTTTTGCAACCTGGTCTGCATTGGTTAGGAGATTTTCTTGAGTTTTCTTCGCCGAGATGGTATCCCACGCTTTCTGCTTGCTCCTGGAGGTACCCTGAGGCTCCTCCTCTACTCCTGTACTTCCCTTCCAGGTGTTAATCGCTGCTGTTACGTCCCCATTAAGTGTCATTCCGGGTTTAGAATAAAGGATGGACAATACGAGGTCGTTGGTCGCGATGAGGGAAGAGATAAAGGCTGGGGAGGCAATATCCGAGGCTCTCCGTATGCCCAAGCCCCCGAGGCGGACAGGAAGGGTGGCTTGTGTCCAGGCCCGTTCTTTAAATTCCACGTTGGTGATGCTGGTCACTGCTTCTCGGATTATGCTGTCTAATTCTTGGAGGCCGCCATTGTTCGTGTAAGTCATCGATGTGCGCAGGAGGTATTGGAGTTTTGGGATGGAGAAACAGTTCTTGAGCAGGGCCAGAGCTGAGTGGGCATCGATGTGTATCAGGCGACTCACGAGACGTTGAAGCTCCTCCTTTTTAACTTGAAGTGCTGGTGGGATTGCTGCCAGAGTTAGTGGGGAACCTAATAGGGTTTGCTGGTGCTCCTGAAGGATCTTTACATCTGGCAATATGTTTCGGAACAGGGCCTGAGTCTCTTCTCCTTGTTCACGTGTGTGGTTGAGGAGAACAAGTTCACATTTGGTGTCATTTATCACTAGCCCGGCCTGGCCGAGGTCAGTTATGATGTTATTTAGGTCGGTTAGAACGTTCTCTACTGACCCACCAAAGGTTGCATCGTCCAGGTACCATACATTCAGCTCTGACCTTACTTTGTTAGCTGCTGCATCCACCCCTATTGAGAAAAGAGCAGGACCACCTGGATCTCCCTGCTGTAACCCGGTCTCTGATGGGATTACCGTCTCGCCAAAAATCAGGATTGAAGGTTTGGAATAAGCCTGCCAAAGTAGGGGGTACAGAGTGGGGATGTGTTCTTGAGCTGCATGGAGGAAGACATCCCTGCGAATGCTGTTGAATGCGTTCCGCATGTCAATCTTTAGAAGCACTCGTTTTTCTTGGGCTTGGCTGAGGTAGGTGCGGGTTGCGTGTACAGCAGCTTCACACCCCCCTGGAGTTCCGAAACCTAGTTGAACTGGTCTTAAGTGTTGACCTAGGCCATTCGAGAGTGGTTTCAAACCCACCTTTGTGGCAAGGCGGCGGAAGGTGTTCCCTACTGCTATTGGGCGCACGCCGCCATCTTTTTTTGCCAGTGCACAGAGTGATGCCCCAAAAAATAGGGGTGTGGCACAGTCGGGTACTTCCCCTCTTAAAACCATGTTGATGAATTTGGTGAGGGTTTCCAAGAGTGCCTCCCCAGCAGCTCCTGATCCCTGACCCAAGAGGCCTTTGAGGTGGGCGGGTCGGATACCATCTGGGCCCGCGGCTGAGCCTGCTGGGAATGAAGTCACTGCGGCGACCACCTGCTCCTTCGTGACAACTAAAGGTTGGCGCATCTGGTCATTTGGGGCAGGGGGGAGGTTTAGGTCCCTAGGTGTAGGTGGGTGCTTTTCTTGTAGGGCTTCAACAACTTCGGTGCCTTGACCAGCAAAACCTTCTGAAGAGGACAACAGTCTGACGGCCCCTTTGATGTCACTATCCGCCAGCTTCGCAGCGACCCTCTTACGTAGCTGTTCAGCCTCTTCCTCTTCCTTCTCCTGGTGCTTCTGGGCCCTGTTTGGTTGCTGTTCGGGGGGTTCCACCAGTTTGTTTCCATCCATATACTGTGCTACTTGACGTTTCACTCTGGTGGCTAGTGAAACCTGAAGATGGTCTTGTATGTTGGTTCTGGGTGGTTTTCGGAGGGCCCCATAGGAGAAACCCAGGAGCCGTGCCCATGCGAGGGGTGTCTTGAGCTGTAGGGCCTGCTTTATGATGGTTGTAAGGGCCTCCGCCACTTGGATTCTGGCTCCTTTAGGTACCCGGGCAAGGACCTGGATCCGCGCTTTCCATTTGGTCACCAGTTGGGTCAAGTCGGCGACCGGTGTTGCCGGTGTTGCCCCGGTTGGCTCTGCAGTGGGCCCTGGGCATGCGAGACATTTCCAGTTTGGTTGTTCTCCTGATGTTTTCTTTGTCAGCTTAGCACAAGATAAATGAATAGATCTAAGACAGCCGGAACATTTTCGCGAATTCTTTCTTGCATTGGTTGTTCCGCACTTAAGACACTTAGTATCTGCTAGGCCATAGTCTTCCAAGATTATCCGTTCCTCTGCCTCTACCAAGCCGTCCTCCTGATCTTCCCGTGGTGCTTCCATCTCTACCATGTCTCCCTTGTTTCAGAAACCCCGGGAAATCTCTCCTGGCACATATCTAGATTATTGCTGTTGTTATTAATGTATAATTGGCTGGATGCATAACAATTCACTTATCATAGTCAACCTTTCTGATGGGATATGTAAAAAACAAAAACAAAACAAAAAACATCACATATCATAGTCAACCTTTCTGATGGGCAATTGGCCTGCTTCTCCTAAAGCTAAGTGGTTAAATGTATAAATCCTCGGCATTGGGCACCGGTACAACTAAAAGATCTAACTGATTGAAAGGAAGCACGCCAATTATATCCTATGATTACTTACACTGGCGACGCCACCCTGATGTTGAGTATTAATGAATGCTTAGGATATTAATAATGCTGTCAACATCAAGATAGGGAGAGAGCCAGAGAGTGAGCGAGAGCCAGGATCTGAGTGGGTAACCGGATCTAGGGCAGCAGTTATGGAAAAATTATTAAATTGTACAAAATGTTAAGAGAGAGAGAGAGAGAGAGAGAGCAGGGGCGGGGGCGAGGGAGAAAGAAAGCGAGCTGGAGAGGGGGCTGGCCTGGTTGGGTATGAAAGATGTTAGAGGAAAACAAATAACTAAAATGGTAAAAAGCGATCTGAAGTTATAGATAACCTAATGACAATGAGGCGGTTAAGTGCGGTGATTGAAAGTTACCCAGGCGTTATTCTTGAGTTACAGTGTGCTGGCCTAATAATCCAATAGGGTTGATAGCCTCTGAAGTCCATATTTTAACTAACTAATCAGACTGGGTTCAAGGGACTGGGGTTCTCGAAAAGGGGCTTCAGTCCTGACGCTATCCTTGACTTACAGTGTGGTGGCTTAATAATCCAGAAGGTTTGATAGCCTCTGAAGTCCTATTTCAACTAAATCAGACGGGGCACAAGGGCCTGGGGTTCTCGAAAAGGGGCTCCAGTCCTGAAAATGTACTTGGCTTACAGTGTGCTGGCTTAATAATCCAGAAGGGTTGATAGCCTCTGAAGTCCTATTTTAACTAACTAACTATATCAGACGGGCGAAGGGACTGGAGTTCTCGAAGATTGGTTCCAGTCCTGACGCTATTCTTAATTTTTATTTTTATTTTTTTCTATATTCCAACTTCTCCCTCTCGGGCATAGGCTGAGAGCCTGCACACTCAACCGCTGAACACGGTGAGGCCGGTGAGGTCTTGTTCCAGTCTAGGGAGTGAGACATGCGAAGCACCCCAGCTCAAAGCAACTCCATCTCTGAAGCCGCTTCGCCTCTGCGCTTCACCGTCTCATCCCCCGCACTCAAAGTTCCCCACAAACGTTTACTGCTAAAACTAAAAGCGCATGGAATAAAAGACGGTGTGTTGAAATGGATAGAAAATTGGCTCAGCGACAGAAAGCAAAGAGTAGTCATAAACGGTAAGGCATCTAAATGGACCAATGTAAGTAGCGGGGTACCCCAGGGATCGGTAGTAGGACCAATTCTCTTTCTAATTTACATCAATGACATAGATGAGGGTCTCACCTGTACAATCTCAAAATTTGCTGACAATACAAAAATTGCAAATAGCGTACTCTCAAAAGATCAAGTTGACGATATGCAACACAATCTAGATAAATTGTCACATTGGGCCCAAATTTGGCAAATGAGTTTCAATTCGGATAAATGTAAAGTACTACATATCGGATACCTAAATGAGAAAGCAAACTATTCAAATGAATGGCACTCAGCTTAAGAATGTAAACAGAGAAACCGATCTGGGAGTAACAATATCGAGTAACCTAAAACCGAGTCAACAATGTTCAGAAGTTGTTAAGAAGGCAAACAAAATAATTGGCTTTATAGGCAGATCATTTGAGCATAAATCCAAAGACGTAATCCTAACCCTTTACAATTCCTTAGTCCGCCCTCTTCTGGAATACTGCGTTCAATGCTGGTGCCCTTATTACCAAAAAGACATAAACAAGCTAGAACGAGTTCAACGTAGAGTTACCAAAATGATACCTAGCCTAAAGAACAAACCATACGAAGAGCGTCTTGGAGAATTAAATCTATTTCCTTTAACCCAGCGCAGATTAAGAGGTGACTTAATTCAAGTGTTCAAAATCATCAAAGGCATCGACAATATGAACTGTAGTAAGTACTTCACTATCGACCAATCTAATTACACGCGGGGAAACGGTTCCAAAATTATTGGTAAATCTTTTAACTCACACGAATCTAAGAATTTCTTCTTCAATCGAGTTGTCAACTTGTGGAATGGGCTTCCCCGAGACGTTATAGACTGCAGCACCGTTGATTCATTTAAATTCCGCCTAGACAAATATCTCGCATCAAACCCGCGACTGACTGCGTTTGTAAATGAATAACTTTATTTTATCCTCCCCTCAGTTACTAACCCATATGTCCCCTACTAACTTCCTAGTCCTGCCACGTTAGTGGCAGGGCAGTAGTTCCCTTTCCAATGTTCCCTTACCCACTCTAAACCACTGTTTGGACACTTGATCCTCAGTGTTTTGGAGGACAAGCAGCCTAGAAGGGTCACTAGATATGTTGTTGCTTGATTTCCTTTGTACTCCTTTGTACTCGGACCCTCTCTCTCAGAACGCCACCTATTGAGCAATTAACTCACTATAGCATTGCCCCCCTGTAACATATTTTGAATATGGGAATATTCATGCATTGCTATTTAATAAGGGAACAATGAGGGTATTTTTTGGGCATTTCGGTGTGCTGTGGTAATGCACTGAAACTAGGTACAGCACAAATTCCATCCCAATAATATCTTCCCATTGACATAGTGGGATTCGACCCCGGGTCCATTGGATTACCAGTCTAGTGGCAAGACCACTCTGCCACACCTCCCCTTACAGTGTATTTACAGTGTGCTGGCTTAATATTTCAATAGGTTGATAGCCTCTGAAGTCCTATTTTAACTAAGCGATCAGACTGGGGAAGGGACTGGGGATTGCGAAAAGCGACACCAGTCCAGACGCTATTCTTGAGTTACAGTGTGCTGGCATAATAATCTAGAAAGGTTGATAGCCTCTGATGTCCAATTTTAACTAACTAATGATTATCATTACGGTTACTATACCCTGTTCCAAATAGATAGACCAAAAATTGTGAAACCTCAAGAAGGGCTATAACAAATGAGCTGTAAATGTCCTCACGTATTCCCTGGCTGACCCCTCCTAAATGGTAGAAATATTAGCTTGATGACTCTAGTAGTGTGTGAGTTAAAGAGGTTAATGTTCAAGCGTTTTAGCCTACCTACTTGGAACAGGGTATAGTGTCAATATTCCCGCCGCCCCCATTGAATGCTATATCCAAACTTGTGTGGAAACTAAACGGCAGACAATACTACGCTTCGGAAGGAGGGGAGAGGGGAGGAGATAAGGGACAGGAGGAGAAGATAAAGGAAGAACAGGTAATACAGAAAAACAAGAGGAGAGAAGAGAAAGGGACAGGAGGAGGAGATAAAGGAAGAACAGGTAATACAGAAAAACAAGAGGAGAGATGAGAAAGGGACAGGAGGAGGAGATAAAGGAAGAACAGGTAATACAGAAAAACAAGAGGAGAGATGAGGAGAGATGAGAAAGGGACAGGAGGAGGAGATAAAGGAAGAACAGTTAATACAGAAAAACAAGAGGAGAGATGAGAAAGGGACAGGAGGAGGAGATAAAGGAAGAACAGGTAATACAGAAAAACAAGAGGAGAGATGAGAAAGGGACAGGAGGAGATAAAGGAAGAACAGGTAATACAAAAAAACAAGAGGAGAGATGAGGAGAGAAGAGAAAGGGACAGGTGGAGGAGATAAAGGAAGAACAGGCAATACAGAAAAATAAGAGAGATGAGGAGAGAAGAGAAAGGGACAGGAGGAGGAGATAAAGGAAGAACAGGTAATACAGAAAAACAAGAGGAGAGATGAGGAGAGAAGAGAAAGGGACAGGAGGAGGAGATCCCAACTGCAATATGAATAGCCTAAAGTTTAAACGAGAAGGAAGAATATTTTATGGGGCACAGATCACATAGGACGTGAGCAAATATGACAAAGAGATAAAACAAAATGATAGACAAAAGAAAGAGAAAACATAAAATAGAGTAGAGAAGAAAATACGTCTATCAGTATAGCCAAGAAAACAAAATGAGGTGCGAAGATTAGATAAGATGAGATGAGATGGGATAGTATTAGATATGAGAGAGAGACATACAAGGAGTTACAAGGAATAGTTAGTACCTCAGATACCTTACGGTCCATTCCGAGGAGATACTCGAAGTGGAAGGAGAGAGACTGTTTAATGCACTACACTCTTTACTGAGTGTGCAAAATACTATCTACTCTCCTCTTGAACTGCTCTACTGAAGAACTATATACAACTTCGGAGGGAAGTTTGTTCCAGGTAGATCTTATATGTGAAAACGTTTCCACAAATACTAGTGCTGAACCTTTTTAATTCTAATTTCCAGCCATGGTTGTGTGTTGTATTCATATTGAGACTAAACATTTTGCTATAATCCACATTGTCAAAACCATTAAGTATTTTAAAGACTTCAATGAGCTGACCTCGTAGTCTGCGTGTTTCCAATGGGAAGAGATCAAGAGCCCTCCACCAGTCCTCGTAGCTCATTCTTCTAAGCATTGGAATAAGCTTTGTAGCCCTAGCTTGTACTCTTTCCAGTCACTCTATATCTTTCCTGAATGCTGGAGACAAGAATTGAACAGCATACTCCAGGAGAGGCCGTATCAGAGCGTTGTAAAGTGTGAGCACTATTTCCTTGTTTCTATACTTAAATTGCCTCTTAACCCTCAACCGACAGTGACCATCATATGACGGGAGAGAGAATATTGGCCACGCCCTTCATATGACGGATGTCATTTTGAGGACATAATGAGCTATGAGAGAGAGACCGCGTGTTGGGGGTACGATAGCTGGCCTCGGACCGCTCGCCACCACCATGTAGCTGTCACTGACACGTATTATATCTCATCACTACCTCCCTACCTCGCTCAACAAGGAAAAAAAATGGAAAAATACCTCATTTTAGGGTATTTTCGCCTCCGGTTACACGATTGTTGCAAGAGAACTTGTGATCGTACAAGGATGATTCAGGTGTCATTGGAAAGCTCTATTATTGCCCATTCACTAATATATAATTGTATTACGCTCTGACTCATGCTTATGCATAAAAAAGAGCGTGGAATGAGCCTCGTTTTCGGTAAATATACCCATCCAGCACTACGGTGATGTAAACAAACATGCCCGCTTTTTGGGAGTTAATACAGCCCAATCATTTATGAGCTTTCTTCTCTACTTCAATGCACTGCTTGGAAACCTTTAGGTCACTGCTAATCAGAACACCCAAATCCTTTTCCAAGTCAGTCACTTCCAGAGGCATTCCCAATAGTGAATAGCCTGAATTGGGGTGTGCTTGGCCGATATGCATCACCTTGAACTTTTCCAAGTTTCGATGTATCTGCCATGTCTCCAACCATGCACCCAGTCTGTTGAGGTCCATCCTAAGCTGTTCAACCTCTGTGGGGTCTTTCACATTCATTCCAAGCTTATGTCATCTGCAAACTTGGAGATCACACTCAACAGACCAATATCGATGTCATTGACATATATGATAAACAGTAGTGGGCCAAGAACAGATTCCTGTGGAACTCCAAAAGTGACTGGAGTCCACTCAGAAGGAACACCATTGATTACCACTCGTTGTTGTCTACCTGTTAGCCAACTTTCTATCCAATTTGTGACCTCTGTATTGGTACCTAGTGCACTCACTTTTAACATTAGCCTGCAATGAGGCACTTTGTCAAAACAATTTTTGAAAATCTAAGTAAAGGATGTCTATGGCTCTAATTTTGTCATATTCACTCAGCATTTCATGGACAAATTCTAGCAAATTGGTAAGACATGATCGGTGTCGCCTGAATCCATGTTGGGAATCTGTAATTAAATTGTGAATTTCTAAGTAGTCAACTATCTTGTCTACTAGTATCCCTTCTAAGAGTTTTATTATGATAGAAGCCAAGCTAATTGGCCGATAATTCTTGGAACACTCGTGATCCCCTTTCTGAAAGATTGGGGTCACATTGGCCAGTATCCAGGGAATTCTCCATTTTCTAGTGATTTATTGAAGATATCTGCCAAGAAAGGTGCCATTTCATCTCGCACTTCTCGTACAACTCAGGGAAGAAAGCTATCTGGGCCGGAAGACTTGAACCCATTTAACTTATATATTCTTTTTGCTACCTCCTCTGGGGTACAACTAATTATGCTAAGAACATCACACTCATGCACTAGTCCTGGATTTGGCATGTGACTGGCATTTTCCCTTCTGATTACCGAGGCAAACTAGTCGTTTAGGAATTTAGCTATATCAGTGTCAGAAGTCTGAAGTTGGCCTGTTGGGTCCTTTAGAGTCCAATGCTACTTTTGAATGGCTTCCTGCTGTTCACATAGCTGAATAACTCTTTAGGACTCTCTTTGCAGAGGGCTGCAACCCTTAGTTCTTCATTTCACTTTACTTCCTTTATACTCTGTCATTCTTCTACACATATTTTGTTAAGGAATCTAAATATCTTTGGTCTTGATTCACTTCTTGTGGCCTTTCTGTATGCAACCTTTCTCTTTCTAATTGCTGAAGCTATGTCACTTGTGAACTATTTTGGTTTGGTTGTGTCTGATTTGGTAAGTTTAGTAGGAACGAATGCAGCTTGCCGATCCATAAACTGCTGTTTGAATGAGCACCAAATCACATTAACATTCTCACCCTCAAGTCTTATCTGGGATAAGCTTCCCCGAAGGCTTTCAAAATTGCACGACGGAAATCTAGTTTTGCACTCTGAGGACTGGTGGGTCTGCTGCTAAAGATGCGAAGAGAGAACCTAACGAGATTGTGGTCACTACCTCCAAGTGATTCCCCAACAGATAGGCTGGTCACACTTTCATCTTCAGTGGTGAACACAAGATCTAGTATAATTAATGTTCCCTCTAGTTGGCTTGTTCACCCACTGGGTCAAAAAGTTATAGTTAGTAAAGTCCACAAGACACCTACCTTCAGCATTGGCAGTTCTTGCTTCCCAGTTTACTAGGCAATTGAAGTCACCTAAGATCACACTGGTTTTACCCTCGATAACAGCACTCAGTCTTGTGTACAGAAGTTCATCCTTTTCAACATTTTGTTGTGGAGGCCTGTACACCAGAACAATCCAATCGATAGAGTTACCTAGATTGAGATCTACTCCAAGCAGTTCATGTTTTGACCTGATCTTGCAGTCAATTGGGTTTAGAAAATCTCTGATGTACAAAAGAGTTCCGCCCCATTCCCGCATGGTTCGGTCTTTGTGGAACATTCTATATCCAGGTATTTCAAATTCCCCAACATAATCTCTGGTATCACTGTGAATCCATGATTCAGTGATTCATGATTCAAAGCATTCCGTAGACAACAATGCCCGAAGTGCGGGGAATTTCTTCCTAATTGACCTGGCATTAAATAATACTACCTTAAGGGGATTCAGGTTTTTCTTAGAACCCCCTAGTTTACCCCGTTCCCTAAGAGAGAGGGGTCTCTGGGGGTAGTGCATTTTCTTGCACACTATTTCCCTGTACACTATCAGAGGTGTTGCAATTCCCTATGTTTGGTGAATCCTCACCTGAGGTAGAAGAACCACTATCTAGTGGTTCAGAGATTGGCAACTGAGGTGTAGAGTCTAGAGGGGGTTGCGAGACATCTCTTAATCTACTGGGGAACTATGCCATTTGTTGAGAGGTATTCTTGTTCTTAGAGGGACGAACTCCTTCTTTTGTGGGACCATTTTTTGGAAGTTTGAGATCAACTGTTGGTGAGGGTTTGCACTTTTCCTGCTGGGGGATGCTTTCTACAATTGTTATTGCTCTCAGCAAGCTGTAAAGATGGTGATTTAGGTAATCACCAAGCTTGAGTTTACCGCTAGTGCTTAAGTGCACACCGTCCTTCAAATTCTTCCTTCAGGCAAGCGCTACAGGCATACTGCCCTCCTTCCTCTCGCCCTGTTCCCCCCTCCCTTACCCTTCCGTGCTCAGCACACAACTGACAACACCAACCAATCACAGCCACCCACAGCCAACAACCAACCACCGATAAGATTTAGTGCCCGTCTCGCGAATAGACTGCCTTCCACCAATGAACCCCACACCCAGTAGCTCCGCCCACCTCCCTATTCTTGATCCTCGAATTTTGTGTAAATATGATGCTTTGTCCCTATTCTAATCATTACCTCTCCATTCCCTGAAGATGCAAGATGTTTACTTGTGAAACGTTGGATCCACCATGAATTTTGCTAACCTGTTGTACCTCATCTCTGAACCCCAGAGGAAAATTGTTAGAACTATTGAAAGCTGTAACAATAAAATCCTGAATGCTGAAACTGCTATTGCCTTTAACCTCGTCTGTTTAAAAGAGAATATATATATATATATATATATATATATATATATATATATATATATATATCACACAGGTTTGTGAGATATTTATATATCTAAATGATGCCTTTACACTTGCCAGGATATTTAAAATAAATAAATTCGTCCCGAGTTGCGTAGGGTTTACTGTAAAAACACCTTGTAGAGAACTCAGACACATGGGTCTTACGACCATGTATGGAATTAATCTTTCTTATGTAGGATTTCCCTTCTCCTATGCATATGGGAAAAGGTTGGTAAGCTTTTATCACGCCATGATTGAGTGGGTTAAAACATGGGATGTCATTCTGATAGAATTGCCCTTCTAATCATGGCTGAGGCTTACATCCATCTATCCTTCTCTCTGTCAATTTTTTTTTAATTTTTTTTTTTTTCTATATTCCAACTTACTTCCTCTCGGGCATAGGCTGAAAGCCTTAACATTCACCGCTTTACAATGAACAGTGAAGCCTGTGAGGTCTTGTTCCAGTCTAGGGAGTGAGACATGTGAAGCACGTAGAGTACAACGAGCACCTGCCATCTTGCCTTCACATGAGGCACGGTGCTCACTCATGGCCCGAAACGACCCCATCTCTGACGCCACCTCGTTCCCGTGCTTCACTGTCTCACCCCCTACACTCGGACTCTCACACTTACACACACACAACGCCACCTGTTGAGCAGATAACTCACCATCTATATCTATCTATCTATCTGTCTATCTATCTATCTCTATATCTATCTATATATGTACAGAACACAGAACCAACTATGCGCTAAAGACTTTTATTTTAATGTTTACTACTTCAATAACTCTGTAAAAAGTGTATGTGTGTGTGTGTGTATGAGTGTGTGTGTGTGTATGTGTGTGTGTGTGTGTGTGTGTGTTGGTAAATGGTTGCGTTTTGTTGCAGGTGTTTTCAGAGTACATTTACTGTCTTGTCTTGATAGCGTAATGCATAAATGTATGTGTGTGTGTGTGTGTGTGTGTGTGAGTGTGTTGGTAAATAGTTGCGTTTTGTTGCAGGTGTTTTCAGAGTACATTTACTTTCTTGTCTTGATAGCGTAATGCATAAATGTATGTGTGTGTGTGTGAGTGTGTGTGTGTGTGTGTGTTGGTAAATGGTTGCGTTTTGTTGCAGATGTTTTCAGAGTACATTTACTTTCTTGTCTTGATAGCATAATGCATAAATGTATGTGTGTGTGTGTGTGTGTGTGTGTGTGTGTGTGTGTGTGTGTGTGTTGGTAAATGGTTGCGTTTTGTTGCAGGTGTTTTCAGAGTACATTTACTTTCTTGTCTTGATAGTGTAATGCATAAATGTATGTGTGTGTGTGTGTGTGTGTGTTGGTAAATGGTTGCGTTTTGTTGCAGGTGTTTTCAGAGTACATTTACTTTCTTGTCTTGATAGCGTAATGGATAATGTATGTGTGTGTGTGTGTGTGTGTTGGTAAATGGTTGCGTTTTGTTGCAGGTGTTTTCAGAGTACATTTACTTTCTTGTCTTGATAGCGTAATGCATAAATATATGTGTGTGTGTGTGTGTGTGTGTGTGTATGTGTGTGTGTGTGTGTGTGTGTGTGTATGTGTGTGTACAAAGGAGTACAAAGGAAATCAAGCAACAACAGGTCTAGTGACCCTTCTAGGCTGCTTGTCCTCCAAAACACTGAGGATCAATTGTCCAAACAGTGGTTTAGAGTTGGTAAGGGAACATTGGAAAGGGAACTACTGCCCTGGAACTAATGGCCATGGCAGGATTAGGAAGTTAGTAGGGGACAGATGGGTTAGTAACTGAGGGGGGGATTAAATAAAGTTATTCATTTATAAATGCAGTCAGTCGCGGGTTTGATGCGAGATATTTGTCTAAGCGGAGTTTAAATGAATCAACGGTGCTGCAGTCTATAACGTCTCGGGGAAGCCCATTCCACAAGTTGACAACTCGATTGAAGAAGAAATTCTTAGATTCGTGTGAGTTAAAAGATTTACCAATAATTTTGCAACCGTTTCCCCGCGCGTAATTAGATTGGTCGATAGTGAAGTACTTACTACAGTTCATATTGTCGATGCCTTTGATGATTTTGAACACTTGAATTAAGTCACCTCTTAATCTGCGCTGGGTTAAAGGAAATAGATTTAATTCTCTAAGACTCTCTTCGTATGGTTTGTTCTTTAGGCTAGGTATCATTTTGATAACTCTACGTTGAACTCGTTCTAGCTTGTTTATATCTTTTTGGTAATAAGGGCACCAGGATTGAACCCAGTATTCCAGAAGAGGGCGGACTAAGGAATTGTAAAGGGTTAGGATAACTTCTTTGGATTTATGCTCAAATTACCTGCCTATAAAGCCAATTTTTTTTTTTTTTTTTTTTTTTTTAAGAGACAATGAACGGAGGAAGGAAAAACACAGATAAAACAAAAAGGTCCATGTGCCTAAAGGCATCCTCCATTCATAAAATGTTTGTAACAACTGGATTTAAACATTTGTTGATTGTAAGTTTGTGGAAAGCAATTCGAGGGAAGTGAATTCCAAAGAGTAGTAGCTCTAGGGATAAATGAATTCTGATAAGCAGAAGTTCTGCATTGTGGAGGAGAAAGTGTAAATTCATGGGCGCTCTCAGCTGCCCTAGTTCTACGGGGAAAGATGTGGAGAGGCGGCACAATTGAAGCAAGTTCCTCGGAACAATTGCTGTGAAAATATCTGTAGAATAATGCAAGGGATGCAACGTTTCTTCGTATGGCTAATGTAGGAAGGTCCTGTGTGATTGCAGGGTTATTGATTAATCTAATAGCTTTATTTTGAATTTTGTCCAACTGCCTCAATGCAACCACTCCACTTCCACCCCACAGAGGTGAACAGTAATCCATCTGAGAGCGCACATGACTTTTATATATTACGGCCAACTGCTCGTCAGTGAAGAATTCTCGAACTCTGTACAGGAGTCCCAGTTTTTTAGAGGCATTCTTAGCAATGCTTCTAACATAATGTGTCCAGCTCAAGTTAGTAGTTAATGTTAATGTAATTATTTTGTTTGCCTTCTTAACAACTTCTGAACATTGTTGACTCGGTTTTAGGTTACTAGATATTGTTACTCCCAGATCGGTTTCTCTGTTTACATTCTTAAGCTGAGCGCCATTCATCGAATAGTTTGCTTTCTCATTTAGGTATCCGATATGTAGTACTTTACATTTATCTGCATTGAAACTCATTTGCCAAATTTGGGCCCAACATGACAATTTATCTAGATTGTATTGCATATCGTCAACTTGTTCTTTTGAGAGTACGCTCTTTGCAATTTTTGTATCGTCAGCAAATTTTGAGATTGTACAGGTGAGACCCTCATCTATGTCATTGATGTAAATTAAAAAGAGAATTGGTCCTAGTACCGATCGCTGGGGTACCCCGCTACTTACATTGGTCCATTTAGATGCCTTACCGTTTATGACTACTCTTTGCTTTCTGTCGCTGAGCCAATTTTTTATCCATTTCAACACACCGTCTTGTATTCCATGCGCTTTTAATTTTAGCAGTAAACGTTTGTGGGGAACTTTGTCAAAGGCCTTTTGAAAATCAAGGTATATAATATCTACAGCTTTACTCTCATCGTAGAGGTTGAGGATATCGTGGAAGAAGTCTAAGAGGTTTGTTAAACAGGAACGTTTTTTACGAAAGCCGTGTTGACTATCTTTAAGTCAGTTATTTGCCCTTTGTGTGTGTGTGTGTGTGTGTGTGTGTGTGTGTGTGTGTGTGTGTGTGAGTATATGTGTATGTGTGTGTGTGTGTGTGTGTGTGTGTGTATGTGTATGTGTGTGTGTGTGTGTGTATGTGTGTGTGTGTGTGTCTTGATAGCGTAATGCATAAATGTATGTGTGTGTGTGTGTGTGTGTGTGTTGGTAAATGGTTGCGTTTTGTTGCAGGTGTTTTCAGAGTACATTTACCTTCTTGTCTTGATAGCGTAATGCATAAATGTATGTGTGTGTGTGTGTGTGTGTGTGTGTTGGTAAATGGTTGCGTTTTGTTGCAGGTGTTTTCAGAGTACATTAATTTTACGTTCTTGTCTTGATAGCGTAATGCATAAATGTATGTGTGTGTGTGTGTGTGTTGGTAAATGGTTGCGTTTTGTTGCAGGTGTTTTCAGGGTACATTTACTTTCTTGTCTTGATAGCGTAATGCATAAATGTATGTGTGTGTGTGTGTGTGTGTGTGTGTTGGTAAATGGTTGCGTTTTGTTGCAGGTGTTTTCAGAGTACATTTACTTTCTTGTCTTGATAACGTAATGCATAAATGCGCGGAATGTTGGTGTGAGTATCCTAGGTTCGAGTCCTTGGAGTACCACATATATTTGTTGATTTCATTAATTGAGTTTAGAAGTAAAGTTGGTTTGTGAAAACATATTAATTCATATAATTCATCTGCGTGGTCTGAAAAGGTGGGCATTTTTGTCCTTCCTACACGGTACAGTAATTAGCCAGTTAGACTGAATAATTATCATTGGTAATTACACCTTTTTGTATTCTGCCTAATTTCAATTGGGCTGACATAACTGTTGGCCGACTCTTGGTAAGATTAGGTAAGGATTACAAATTTGGTCACTAAATGTTTAATAGCTCATTATTATTTTAGATTAGTTAAAGTAAACGCAACAAACAATGCAAGGATGATACAAACCTTGACTCTTTTCTATGATGAAGGAATCTGAAGGTGAAACAACGTCCTAATCAACTCAAACTCCGGTCAGTTCAATTTCCTGTCTTAAACTAAGGATTACTACACTTGTTTATAATTATATATATATATATATATATATATATATATATATATGCTTTAGCCTCAGGACTAAGTTTTTCAGCAACCTGTACCACCTTTAAGGCATCGTGATTATCTAGAGAGTTTGGTTACTTCGTATTGTTAATCTACTGTATATTTCGGAACTAATAATAATAATAATAATAATCGTCTGGTTACTTATATAGCGCTCGTATCTCCTCCTTCAAGGATTTACAAGAGCTTGACCATCTTTAATCAACTAGAGACCATTACCCATCTCTCTTGCTCAAGGGGAGACTGTAACCGCCGGCTGTATCCCTTATTTGTGTTCAACCCGATCGGGGCTTGAACGCGAGTCTGCAGAATGAAAAACAGACATGCTATCAACTGGGACAGCCGGACGGCTAATCTTATATCCGACACATTTTGCTCGATGAGTGTTCTTTATACCGTCGTCACAGTATTTTCGATTATGGCCCGACATTAAATGTTGTGCTGCGTGTTGGTTACGATGCAGGGATAATTGTTTCCACTTGGCTGTGTAGTCAAATCTCTGTAAAACACTGTATACTGTATATGCGAGACGGGGAAGTTACTTTCTCAAAATTCTGCCTGGTTTATGTGGATTTTAGTGTCATTCCTCTTGATCTTTAGCATAATGCTGTACCGCTGAGCCACACGTCCGCCATTAACCAATTTAACCTATAATTATAAACGTATCAAATTATACCCTAATCCACAGTAACCTTACATAATCTAACCTAATTAAATCTTAATATAACTTAACTTAATATGATCTAGCCTCAGCAACTATATATACAATTTGACATAGTATGTAGGATAAACTAAGGGGTTGACATTAAGAGGGGATGGTTCACTTTTTGGGCGGTTTTTGCATGTATTCATTATATTTCTAGTTTCCTCCCTACAGTAGACCTGCATCAAATTTAAAAAAAAACATCCATTAGATCCCCCTTCTAGACTAATTTGTACATTTTTCGGTAGAACAATTTCCCGGCCGAAGGCCGGTTCTTCCAACATTACAGGCTCACTATCGTTCGCCAGGGAAAATATCGACACCTAAATAGCACGAAAGGTCTAAATATTGACGAAGACATTGGGCGAAAAGTCTTAATATCGACTAACTAATGGGGCAAACATCTTAACATATGATAACTAATGAGGCTAAACATGAGGGAAAAAGTGGCCCAGAAAACCTGCCCATCCCCCCTTAAGGTGATATTTCCTACGGCATTCATCTCCGTATCTTTGCCCTTTCAAGGCTACTGTATAGTGGGTGAGTTATCCAGCCTGGTAAACACGGGGGCTTGTGCGTATTGTCCTGCTTACCGCCCCCTATGGGACGTAACAAAGGTCCAAATAACTCCAGGTTCTTATTTACAGTTAGTTGAACAGAGATATCGGATGTGAGGAGATTTTCCCTCCGTATCGTCCCATTAGCGAATCAAACGGTAGTTCTCTCAATTATTGTAAGCCGATAACGTAACCAATAACCCACAAATAAGTTGTAGTCTAACTATATTTGACACATTAATATATTCAATAAATTGGCAGACTCTTGAATTACTTGCAAGCCACCAACTTCTTAGTAAACAATTTCTTAATAATCAATCTATTCACTATAATTAAGCTAGACACTTTACCCCTAATGTATGTAACTTAAAAACAGCTTGAGTAAATAGGTTGTAAATATCCACACCTATTCACTATAATTAGGCTAGACACTTTGCCCCTAATTTATGTAACTTAAAACAGCTTTAGTAATTAGGTTGTAAATATCCGCACCTATTCCCTGGCTTACTCTTTCCTTATGGTAGAAATATTAGCTCGATTATTCTAGTCCTTTTTTAGCTATACAGTAAAGGTTAGTGGTCAATATTTCTGGCTTAGTTATACTGAATAGACAACAGTATATATATTATACCCATTTAAATAAGGTTTGCTTAAATTAGGTAAGGGGGATATGGTAGGATTGTTTAGGTTAGGCTTGATTAGGTGGGTTAGGTTAGACTTTAATAGGTTAGCTTTGGTTAGGCTTGTTCAGGGGCGCTAAGTATTGGTTAAGTTAGATTAGTGTAATTTGGTTAGATATGGTTAGGAAGGGTTAGCTTGTGGATGTTAACATTGTGTTATGTTGGGTTAGTCTTGATTATTGTACATTTCTTATAAGGAGTCTATAAGTCCTTATACCCTCATCCTCTCATAACTCAAGAAGGTCACCGGCTTTTTGTTATCTTTCTCTCATTTTCTCTCTTTCCCTGGCTTTTATCCATTCAGCCCCATTCATCCAACTGTTTCAAGACGTTTATCCCCATCCAGGTGACGGTTTCTTCCTGGCGAGCCAGCGTTGTATGGAGAAATCCGGCTTCGCCGGAGTAATTTTTCCATCGACAAATTTACAAATTTAGCTTGCTGTCGAAACAAGAATATATACAGTATATGCTGGCTCGCTACTGCTCGCCAGGAAAATATTGACACCTGGATGGTGGTTAACGTCTTAAAACAGTAGGCTGAATGGGGCCGAATGGATACAAGCAAAAGAGAGAGGGAGAGAAAGAGCAAAAAAGCGAGGTGGGCTCCCTTAAGCAATCGTGTTGATATTTCTACCATAAGGGAGTCAACCAGAATAGAAGTGTGGAATTACAGATCGTGTACCCCAGCCCTTCCCGAGTTACAAGAGGTTAGAGATCATAATTTACAGACTCGTTATTATTAATAGATTACAGATTTAGTTATGTGAAATTTAATTAAAGTTCATGAGATAATGTTCAATCACCAATTCCAGTTATTTAGGTAAGGTTAGTCTAGCGAAGAGGGTTAAAATGACTGCTGCATAAGCTATGAACCCTCCTCAGCAAATTCCAGTCCTTCGTGCTGGACTGCCTCCCATGGACACCCAGGAATGATGGGTCACGAAAATCGACGAAGACAACAATTCCGAGAATTTGAAGCAGGCAGTAATCGCTTCCTCAAAACGGTTTTGGGCCAGCGGTAGACCCTATAGTAAATGGGGGATAGCCCAGCACTTGATATGTTGGAATTATGGACATTGCTAACCAAATTTATCATACTATATCTATATTGTTGATTCAACTGACGTCATTGGTAGAATTAATTCGGTATCACACGAGTGCTTTTCCTGTTAACTTATAACTTTACCACAGGTCTGACAGCCGATGAGCTAAACTAAAATATATAATAATGTCACCCATGTTAACTGCCTTCAGTCTATTATAGCTTCCAATATCACTGCTTAAGATCACATAAATGGTACCAGAAAATGGGGGTCTCTTTTGAATACGATGACGCCTCTTTTAAATAAGTGTGACCCTCATTAAATTATTGTATGCAGCTTAGGAAAAACCGTTGGTAGTAAGTTACAAAAAGGAAAGGAAGAGAATTGAGAGAACAGTTGCAAGCGTCTATCAAGAGGGACACTCACACCCAGCAGTTGTTGACATATGACAGTCAATCTTTATTATATCTGTCAGAAACGGCGGAGTAAGGAGATGTAGAAGCCTGTGGTTATGTGTGCAGCCTACCGTACCTGAACCTTTATAGTTTTCTACCAAAATCAATGTTACATTAAGTTCACAAAAGTTTCGTTACAACACTAATTATCCTGAGAAATCTAGGCCTAAGTATAATATAAATGTACAGTACACTTAGGATTGATAATGAATATAGCTATAACATCTGGTTATAGTCAATTCTAATTATCTTTCTATGTGTATGAAGGAGACAAATTGCAGGCTGCTTGTGACGAGGGTCTACCCCAAAGACAAAAGAGTGACAGCGAGCCAAATTCAAAGGACATTGGGATCAAAATGCCTGTATACACAAAGTTAAATGCAGTCTAAGTCATAGGATGACGGAAAGATTGATTGAGAGAGAGAGAGTGAGTTCCAGAGTTCACTTGTTGAGTAGAAGACAGACTGAGAAAATGTGCAAATTCTTGGGCTTGAGAGCTGGACAGAATAGGAGTGGGATTGTGTTGAAAAGCAGGTGCCTCTATTAGTAGCCAGCATAAAATTAAAAACACGGAACTAGTACTGAACGGGTTAAGCATATTCACAGTGATCCGTAATATACAATAGGTTATAAAAAAATGTCATGAACGGCGAGCCAGAAAATATGGAGTTCAAATGACGAAGACAGCTATTAGCTGGTGTTACTAAAGTGGTGATCTATTGGGTTTTATCGTATTCTCGCGGCATAAATACTCCATGATAATAATCTTCCCGAAGGGAGGAAAGAACTTTGGAAATTGTTGTGTTCTTTTAAGGTGCTTCCATCCTCAGGCAAAATATGGTATGTAGTAACCCGAAGCGGCACACTCAAAAGCACATAATCAGGCAAGTGAATGGGTAGCAAGAAATACGTCCTATCTTCACTCGTAATGTCAGTGTGGCGAATATTCTTGTTCTACGAAACATTCTTCCTTATGCCACATGACTATATTTTCAGAACTATACTGTGTTCTACATAGCCTACAATGGTAAGTAATGCAATGACAATTCATGATAATGTAATTCATAATTTTACATAATTCATTTTTGTGGAATAGGTACTTGGAACACGTAGATATCGAAGTGATTCCTGCTGCCGTAAACCTCGCACACACAGACAATCCCTTTAAGTTATCCAGTGGTTATAATGTTAAACTCACCAGTGTTTATATGCTCGTAAAAATCAACTTTAAGAACATTACGGATATATTTTGCAGGTCGACTTTGACAGATACAGTATATATAATAATATGATGAAGGAGTTGTTGGGTTGGTCGGCTTTATTGTCCCTGTTAGACATAACTACCCGACTGGGTTGCAGATTCCTCAAATGTATCGTTCTGTCATACTTACCATTTTCATTTATCACGACACTACCTGCATAAAAAACTACATATTCATCAATAATATGGTAAAACATGGGATAGGATCTAAGTAGGTACATAATAGAGCGTAGAGAAAACCCATTGAACAGAAACATAAGTTTGAAAGTATGCATGTTAAGCATGAGCTTAGCGTGCACCATCATGACAAAGACAATGTTCACAATGATGTTGTGGTATAGAAACAGAGGTCAGCAAAAATCCACTTCGAGCTTCGCTAGAACGGCGCTGTAAATATCAGCACAACACTGATTTGGTCAGAATAGCATGTGTCATAAATACTTGTAGAACTACTGGAACGATCAGATAATGTTTGGCGAAGTCTCAAACTGACAATCCTTTAATTTCGCAGTCCATCACTGTACTATCACATACTTTGATATCCAAGCTTAGTCATCTCTTTGTTTGTTAAGCTGTTGGTAAATACATCAAATATATTTATCTATTGCCAGACGCCTTGATATCCGAGTGGGTAGTCATAAATGAATCGCCTGCATGCACCTCTGTCATATTATGTCAATCTCCTCCCATCCAACACCCCTTTCACTCATAGGCCTCTCAATTCCATACCTCCACCTTACTCTCGGTCTGCCTCTCCCTCTCTACCATTCCCCCTTAAGTTCATACTTCTTCAGTAATTCTTTCACTTTCCATACACTTCACATGACCAAAACACCTCAAGGTATTCCATTTCACACTCTCCAGCAAATGTGCAGTCACACCCCATCGCTCTTGAACTTCTGCATTCCTCTGTGTACCTCTCCTAATAACACCCACACTATTAAAAGAAGGTAAATGTAATTGTCTCAATCTTGATTACTCATCTGCTTAGTGAAATATGTTGTTACATTTGATGTAGACACATAGCTGCATAATATGTTGTGTTATCCAATTATCGAAAAATTAATAGCTAAGTGATTATTAGTTAGTTAACATAGGACTTCAGAGGCTATCAGTCCTATTGGATAACTAAGCCAGCACACTGTAAGTCAAGAATAACGTCAGGACCGGAGCCCCATTTCGAGAACTCCAGTCCCTTGATGGGATTAGTATTTCCGCAAGTGAATATACGACTATAATACTGCAAAGGAATTGCAAAACCAAATATATACATAGTAAGAATTTGTGTCCAATACTGAAGAGCACCTCATTGTGGTAGTTAAGGGGTGACTGGCCGTTTGTTTGGTCTATTAATTCATTTATTCATATATTTGTTTTAGTTTCCTCCCTAGACCTCCATCAAGCTTAGAAAAACACCCCCTAGACCCCCATTCAAGATAAAATTTTACATTTTTCGATAGAAAAATGTCCCGGCCGAAGGCCGGTTCTTGTTAAAATTGCAGGCTCGCTATCGCTCGCCAGGAAATAATCGACACCTAAATAGAACGAAAGGTTTTAAAGTTGACAAACAAAATGTGGCAAAAGGTGTTAAAATCACCAAACTAATGGGTCTTATAATCTCAAAACTAGTGGGGCTAAACATTGGGGAGAAAGGGGTCCAGAAAAAACGGTCTGCCTCCCCTTAAGATGAACATCAGGAGGAGCATCTTTCGCAAACGATGCCTGCCTCGTGCCATGACAATCATCATTTTGGTTTATGAGTACCATTAAGTTGCTCCTCCGCTAATACTTTGCTTGTCAAGTATTAGGTCATATCTCAATAAATATGTCATAGGATTGTTAAATTGATATCTTATGTGTTTTTCTTGTAACCAAGAACATTTTGTTGAAACAAATATGGCGACTAATAAAACTAGTGGTCACCCATAATTGCGCTGGTTGGCTGTGTTTGGAATTCAAGTATCCAGAACACTATCAACGGGCATATTTTTCAACTTAAGTACTTGGAATGTTTTTTTCCTCCATTTTTGCAGTTATGTATGTAGTATTCGTGTTTATCAAGTATCCAAGGTGACGTTCTTATTTGATTTTCCATGATAATGTTCATTAATTATGTTATTCATAATTATATTAGTCAACTTATACAGTACCGGTATATATATATATATATATATATATATATATATATATATATATATATATATATATATACTGTATATATATGATTCCCAATAACTGAGTGACCACTTCGTTCTCCATTAGCAACAAAGGTAAAACCTCTGATGAATGCTGTTTTTTGTTTACCAAAAATATTATTTACATTATTATTATTCGTATTATTGTTATTATTATCATTGATATGCCAGAATCTGCAACGGTCTACAGGATTGCAACGATTACCGCCGGGCCTCCAATCACCACCAACCAACCCACTACCAGCATTGCCGGTGCCTTTGCTGTTTATCACGCCCTTGGTGGACGTGCCTTTGATATCTCCTCTGCCTGATACACCAACGAAGAAGGGCATAAGTCAAATAGGAAATACCCCAGTCTCCCCCAGCAGCCTCATAGGACAGAGGTCAATTCCAACTATTCTTCACCAAATTCAACATGTGCCCTTGATTTGTTAACCCCTTTAGGATAATGACGCATTTTGACACTATATTTTGGCAATCATTAAATTAGTTTATTCAGTTTAGGAAGGACGTCTAGGAATCTAAGAGGTCAAAACCAACTCAATTATGCCAATGACTCAGATTCTTCTTAAGCTGTATGAAATCGTATCATGATAGCCAAAATAATTAGCTAGAACGTGTCATAATCTTCAATGATCATGACATATATATATATATATATATATATATATATATATATATATATATATATATATATATATATATATATTCCTAAGGAAAGGTCAACATAAAAAGTCAGGGTCATAGCTCAAATCTCACAAAAGTCGTCGTGTTAATTGAAAAACAAAATATATATACGTATTTATATACTGTATATATTATACATATACCGGTATATTTATATGCAGTATATATATATATATATATATATATATATATATATATATATATATATATATATATATATATATTATACATATACCGGTATATTTATATACAGTATATATATATATATATATATATATATATATATATATATATATATATATATACTGTATATATGGTCAAATGTAAAAGGGAGAGGTCAAAATTTTATTATTGTATATTATTTTCCTTAACTAACGGATAAACGCTTATGAAAATTTACAGTTATATCTGTAATTTGTATTCAAAGGTCAGAGAAGCATTACATCCAATATTTATCAAAGGTCAAGGTCATTTTCAAGGTATTTCTTGTGTTTACTATTCATTCAATCTTCAAAATATGTACCAGGCAACTTTCAGATAAATATTTAGAAAAGAAATTATATGAATGATATTATCATGCTATTTTTGTTTCCTAAGCTAACTGATAGATATATGCACAATTTACTGGGGGTATACTGTTTTCCTTTTCAATATTCAGTTAACATAACATAATAAAATGCTGAAATATATGTATAATGCCTTTAATAGCAAACTGTGAATACAACAAATCAAATGCGCTGAATTTGGCATGCAGTTTTCTTTTCAAAATGCGAAAACGGCCCTTATACTTTATTGTGAGTGTGTGGATCCCAGACGGTGTCACAGTAATCTAGGTGTAGCCTTACAGGTGTTTTAAATACTAGAATATTGATGTTTGCGTCACACTTAGGATTCCTGCGAAGGAATCCCAAGGCTTTGTGTGCCTTTGCTCTGATGCTGCTAACGTGAGTGGTTCCCCACATGTCCGGTAAGATGTGGACCTCCAAATATATGTAGGAGGGAACAGTATCTAGACAAGCACTATGGAGTTTGTAGGAAAATTTAATTTGTCTTCAAACGGGTGAAGAGGATATGGTGATATTTATCAGGTCTAAATGCCATATGCTACTTCGTTTCCCACTTTTCAAGGGCAGTTAAGTCGTCATGTAGTCGAAGGCAATCATTCCTATTAGTATTAGTATAAATCCCGATAACATTAATTGTCTGATATTGGATGACGCCTCCGCCTTTGTTACACGGTTATTTAATTTGTGGGGAGTATATATACCTAATACATTCATTAAGTGGTACCTTTGGAGAGTCAGTTTGTCTGTCAGTGTCACTATCTACTCGTCTGTCTGCTCACAAATTTGCTTACAAATTTGCAATCTCATTATAATAAATTCCTTTCAAAGCGCATTTCATTGACGTTTGTTTATGTATATATATATTATTCCCCGTCCACCATGCCCGCCGAGACGAGCCCCCACAAACCATATCACATAAACATTATCAATAACAATAAAATATACATAAACATAAAATAAAATAAAAGCTTGTAGAATAATCGAGATATTCGGTCTACTAAATTACCCTGGCAATGTTAGCCTCACGCAAGATATGTAACCTCCTTGTTGGCGCTTGTATGGGTTTATGGGTATTGTGTGCTTAAGGGGACTACACACCCTAAGACACAAACAAATTAATAAAAAAACAAATGTTATATCTTTCATCTCGATACTTTTAGGGTATAATCAAATTAGCAATGCCTACTTTGTGGGAGCATGAGAATGTGGTACGTCATGACATCATGACGCCACGACGTCATGATGTCATGATGATGTCACAACTTCCTGCGGTCTTATTATTTGCCTAGAGACACTTGCTGTTACATGTAAATACTCGAATACCATACGAAGAGCGTGTAATTTAGTTTTTCTTAAAATTTCCAATACATCATGAGATATCGAGGTCATAAAATGTACGTCGTGCTCGACGATCGCGATTTTGTTTAATAAAATTCCCCCTGATACTCAAGTTTTTCACTTTATCGAGAAAAAAGAAATTACACGATGAAGGCACAACCAATATGTGTTAACATGAGCGTTTACAAGCAGCTCCAATACAATACAATGGAGTAGTTACACTTGGAATTTGCCAATATATAATTGTGGGAAATCGCAGACGAAAGTAAAATATATATAACATCTCAATTATTTGGTGGTGTGTCATGACAAAATGGCTAAGTTACTCATAAAAACTAAGTTTTCTGATCTAGGTATTAGACGAAAACGTAAACTACTGTAGCCAGTAATTTAGGGAAAACTAGGATTTTTCTATATGTAAACTTTTATAATACGTATCATAGGTGTATGTCAGTGTTTTTGGGGGGAGGGGTTATTGATGTCATAGTGATGTCATATAGGTGTTTATGACCTCTTATGTTATTCTCCATTGTTGAAAGAAGCATTTTAGACCCCCCCAAAAAATAAAAATAAAAAAATAAAATAAAATAATCATGACATTTTGGTTGTGTGAGTTTGGGGAGGCGGGTGGGGGGGGGGGGGGGGTAGGAGGATGTCATATGGTTGTTTATGCCCTCCTATGCTATTCTCCTATGTTGAAAGAAGCACTTTAGACAAAAAGAAATATCATGAAATTTTGGGCTGCGGGTGTGTGTTGTCCCCTTAAGGGGGAGGTAGTCGCTTTTTCTTGACCCCCTTCTCTCTCATGTTTAGCATATTAGTTTAGAGATTTTAAGACGTTTGCTCCAATATTTTGTCGATTTTAAGACCATTCGCAATATTTGTTTGTCATTATTAAGACCTTTCGTGCCATTAATTAAGGTGTCGGTTTTTTCCTCGCTAGCGACAGCGAACCCATAATTTAAAATGTAAATCTTGCAAACTAAACAAACCAAAATTGGGACAAGGACAATATAAAGTCAAATTAAATTATCAAAATCGCTATGTGGAAACAACGCTTACTAAAATGAAAATTATTAAATAAAAGAACACAATCCACCACATAGGGTGTACATTACTACATGAGCAAGTTAATCTGTTTCCCAAGCAAATTAATCGCACATATAACAACGCACTATCGTCACGTTAAAGGAAGTAGTCAAGTTTGGGAAGTAATTTTAGAAGGAATTGGCCTTGTGCTTGGACATTTTTCTACCGAAAAATTTACAAATTTATCTTGAAAGGGTGTCCTCTAGCAAGGAAACTAAAAAATACATTCATTAATATATACATAGACCAAAAAACAACCACTACCCCCTTAATGACATGTACAAATCCCACTGTCCTGCACACACATACACATGCTTAATAATTCTCCATTCCAACAAATGCCTAAAGTGGCCGACAAAAGCGGTGACCGTAATGTTTACCACTTCTGCAGTGTGGAATATTGGCAGCATCACGGAGCAGTCCACCTGCCTTCAACAATTCTTTATTATAATCGGTCTGTCGAGATTTGTGTAGCTGACACGTATTATAGTCTATGCCTGCTGTTGTTTAATATATTTTAAAGTAACTTACACTAATATATAACGTACTGTATATTCACAATAGAACGTCAGTAGGTTCGTGCATGCTTCTATGTTACGATAATTAATCAGCTTATAATTATATATATTTTTTTTTTTTTTCTATATTCCAACTACTTCCTCTCGGGCATAGTATGCTGAGAGCCTGCACACTCTACCACTGAACACGGTGAGGCCCGTGAGGTCTTGTTCCATTCTAGGGAGTGAGACATGCGAAGCACCTGTTCACGGCTCGAAGCAACTCCATCTCTGAAGCCGCTTCACCTCCGTCCTTCACAGTCTCATCCCCCAGATACGGACCCTCACTCCCAGAATGCCACCTATTGAGCAATTAACTCACTAGGCATTGCCCCCCTGTAGCATATTTTGAATATGGGAATATTCATCTATCTATCTATTGCCTGACGCCGTGATCCCCGAAGGTGTGGCCACAATACTATTTAATCAGGGAACAATGAGGGTATTTTTTTTAGCATTTCGGTGTGCTGTGGTAACGCACTGAAACTAGGTACAGCACAAATTCCATCCCAATAATATCTTCCCATTGACATATTGGGATTCAAACCCGGGTCCATTGGATTACCAGTCCAGTGGCAAGACTTTTCTGCCACACCTCCCCTTAGTCATTAACAGCTGCATATGAAGATTCCGATAACTACAATAACTAAGTATATACAGTATAAAAGAACATAGTATATACAGTATAAAAGAACATAGTATATACAGTATAAAAGAACATAGTATACTGTATAATAAAAAAACATGTATAAGCTCAAAATATCGTGTTAAACTGCCTACCCTAGGTGTTGAGTATTCAAGGTGACGGTGAATTAGGTATTGAGGAATGAGCCTTTTACAATGGCACCTCCCATCTACTTTTCGAATAGTGTTGAGATGGGAGAAGGGGTGTTGGAGAGAGAGGAAACTGTTGGAGTAGCTGTGTTAGGTGTGTTATTAGTCTATATACGTCGTGGAGTATTGTTGATGTCAACATAGCTCTCTCTCTCTCTCTCTCTCTCTCTCTCTCACACACAACAAAACTGTTAAATGCACAGTACCTAAAAGGTTGCTGTTGTTACGATTTATACGTTATATCAGATACATACAAATGGGAAATTATATTTGAATTGTGTATAGGCTATGTAAGTCAAAATATTAAATCTATATATATATATATTACCAACAAATCTGCCAACTAAATATAGGATACTAGATCTATTTTTTTTTAAATTAATGTCATAATGTGGAAACAATTTGTATAAGAAAAATATGAAACAAATATTTTACTTATATTAGTTCTGAATTAGTGATATCTTAAATGTGTATGACGAAAATAAACCAGTTGACATCGTCTACCTTGATTTTCAAAACGCATTCGATATAGTGCCTCACAACAGACTGATAGTAAATCTTAAAGCTCATGGTATTCACAGGTTTGTTTTCTATTGGATTCATGATTGGATAAGTGAGCGATAGCAACGAGTAGTAATTTACGACAGTAGTGTTGCAGAGTGTCATACAGTCCAGATACTCAAATGTCGCGTTGATAAATATCTTGCCAGGAGTCCCCGGCTGACTGTGTTTGTGACCGAGTAATTGGACCGTTTCAGTATCGTACATAGTCCTATAATTTAGTTTTTTTACCACAGTCTTTCTGGAGGTGAAACCCTTCAGTTGATGGTCGTGGCAATCTATTTTTTACAAAAGCCTAGTAAAGACCATTAGGTCTGTTGTTGCTTGTCTTCCTTTGTATGTCATTATACGGAATGTATGATGATGCCATGCCTAAGATAACTTCATATCTTAGGGGGGTCGCCGGCTTTTTTTATCTTACTCTCCTTTTCTCTCTTTACCTGGCTTGTATTCATTCGGCCCCATTCAGCCAACTGTTTTAAGACGTTTATCCCCATCCAGGTGTCGATTTCTTCCTGGTGAGCGATAGTGAGCCAACATTGTATGGAGAAACCGGGCTTCGCCGGAGAAATTTTTCTATCAAAAAATTTACAAATTTAGCTTGCTGTCAAAACAAATATATATATATGCTGGCTCGCTACCGCTCGCCAAGAAAATAGTGACACCTGGATGGGGGTAAACGTCTTAAAACAGTAGGCTGAATGGTGCCGAATGGATACAAGCCAAAGAGAGAGGAAGAATAAGAGAAACAAAGCGAGGTGGGCTCCCTTAAGTGTAGGCAGCTGCACAATATTGATTAATTCACTTGCATGAGAATGTACGAATATTTGATGACATTTCCTAATCACTTTATGCAGTAAATGTGGAGGAAGCGCCTAAGGTGAGAGGGTCCCAACTGGTAGATAAACTCAACCAAACACAATGTTCTCGTCCCACGCAACCAAAACCCTGGCCTAATATTATGGCTAAAACAAACGACTCCTGCACAATAGAGAAAATACATTCCGGGGAAATTTGCAGTAAAGTCAGAGGAAATATATGCTAATTAGAAGCGAACTTACAAAACCCATTCACTAGTAATTACAAGTAAGATAAAAACAAAATCATAAACTTTACCAGAAATATCTCATAATTGTAATATTTTCAAAGTGCAGAGAACAATGAAGTCACTTCACAGTCGTCATAGTGCTCACCCATGTAATGTAATAATGTATGTCAGATGTAAAGGAATGTATGCAAATGTATATACAGATTCCGAAAACTCCTCTCCATAACGAATTTAGTAAGTGCTGGTTGCCTTTTTTTTTCAATTTCAAGGGTGTTGTATCTGACTCTGTACCAATACTCTAATGGACATCTGTTCTCTTTAATAATAATTGTTATACCAGGTTTTTACTAGGGTTTATTGGTTTAAATAGGTAGGTTCTACTTAACTGGCGAAGCCGAAATCGTATTAACACACGGACAGAAATTACTTGAAGCGAATTATTACAACAAGTACATTCATATTATATTTATTCACACTAGGATATAGCTTACGCAATATTAGATTAAATAGTTAATAACACAATATGTATAAGACGCACGAACGAGGCTTCACTATGTTTTCACTCGACATACTGGTATCTCTACAAATATAAATATGTGCTCCCTAAACTCGAGGTATAACACTCGCACTCGATAATTTAGGCTATTATTATGGACTGTCTTCTAATCGAAGTATTACACTTGTCCTGTGTTTATTATTCAAGATATATTTATATATATATATATATATATATAAGAATAGCACCTCCTTCAATTGAGGACTTACTGTACACTTGTGCTTAATAGGTTATGTATCAATTATTATATTCCTTCCAACAACCAACCATACTCCTAAAATCGATTAATGAAATTTACAAACACATGTGGCAGTCCGTGCATTCGAACTCAGGATGCTCACACCGAAAATCAACACCTTATACATCGCACCACGAAGACAGTTAAAGGTGGGTGGACACTGCCTACGATTTATTATGCAACTTCGAATCCTGCATATCAATCTTAGCATGTACACACATCCCAACTGCAACTCACGTAGGCTATGCATATGTGAATGGAAAGAGCAATTAATGGGGCCTTAACCACTTAGGGAAGTCCTCTCGATAAATTACTCCTGAACCAATATCAATTATTATGTTCCTTCCAACAACCAACCATACTCCTAAAATCCATTAATGAAATTTACAAACACATGAGGCAGTCCGTGGATTCGAACTCAGGATGCTCACACCGAAAATCAACACCTTATACATCGCACCACGAAGACAGTTAAAGGTTGGTGGACACTGCCTACGATTTATTATGCAACTTCGAATCCTGCATATCAATCTAAGCATGTACACACATCCCAACTGCAACTCACATTATCTGGCAGTAGCTCGATAGGATACTAGTGCACTTAGATCAATACTAATATTATGTACGCGAACATATGGTTATACTATGCGTAGCGTAGCGTTTTTCTTGAAATGGTGACTGATGGGATTTATTATCTAATTAATTCCCTATGTAATTATGCATAGACTATATTATATTCACTTGGTATTTTTACTATCTGAATTAATATTAGTACTTCCCTGATTTATTTGGGCGTCACTAGTACTTTCTTTACTTATCAAATTGCATAGAATCGTAGTATCGGCTCGCACGAGAATACTTCTTTATATACAGTCTAGTAGTATTTATATTACTTTTCACTATTGATAATTTTTACTACTTATTCTTAAATACACTGAGTGTAGATCACTTCTCGCAGTTGTTTCCTCTGTGGATTACTAACAGTATCATAATTTCACTTTATATTGTAGAGTAGATACTTAAGTCTTAGGTGGATGCGTTGGCCGTGGTGATGATCCTGTCGTGGCTAGTTGACTCGAACCCTTGAAGTTGGACCTTGAATATTATCTTACCATATGCCAGTACATAGGTAAAAACAACATCGAGTTAACACAGGAGAGAGCTCACTGACTACGCTGGTCTCTATAAGTATTTTGATGAAGAACTTCAGAGTCTTGGTGTTGGGTCTTAAATACCGTGTGTAAATATGCCAATGCATCAACACGCGTTATCGAGCGAACTTAAGATAGTCGTTTGTAACGCAACAGATGTTAACTACTCTGACCGTTATAAGAGTCTTTCAGAATTGGGGTGATGGAAGTATCGTGGCCTTCTCCAAGATATTTCTATCCTGAAAAGACTCGCTGCTGAGTGCCGTTGTTGGTTAAGCGGTTTCTCACAGAGCACTGGGTGGTCTATCCCGAATAAAGCGCTTACCCTGGCAGCTTTCTTTATCCACAATAGCACCTCGGTTGGGGTAGGGAAGGATATTAGTTATGACTAGTGAAGTGTCTAATAAGGCTTCCTTGTTGATACCCACAACAGCAAAAACATTCTCTGGCAGTAGCTCGATAGGATACTAGTGCACTTAGATCAATACTAACCAGAGCAAATCAGCGGTGGCCCAATCTTATTACTGTTCTTACGTCAAGTGATCGCAAGAGCAGCCTTCCAATTGAGTGATGATTCCCAACTTTTCCACAGTGGTCATATCTTTGGCTGAGATGTCCTGGGCACCTGTCCTTTCGGTTAATAAGGGCACCGGTGTGAGGAGGACTTCTGAGGAAGTTGGGAGTAGTCATTCTGGCTTTTCTCATTGTGGCGGTGGTGTGGTTTAGAGGTAGAAGGGCGCCTGGACTTTCCTTGGGTGTGGTGCCTTTGGTGGTGTCTCTTTTGTTTTCGGCTTTCTTTGGTTTCTTGCCCTTTGGTATTATACAGGTGTGTGGAGAAATCATCCCTGGGTGTTGTGCTTGGTACTTCAGAGATGGTAGCTACTCTGGCATATCTTATAGGACTGTGCGTTGGTCCCTTGTGGCTTTGAGAGGTGGTCGGTGTAGTAGAAGAAAGTCTTGGTGGTGATGCGTGTTGAGGTATTTGTGTCTTCATTATTTTAATAATACTTTTGTTTCTTGTAGTATGCAGTTAACTGTTTATTCCTTCACCAAATATGCATATAGTAGTGATAAAACTGTCATCTAATACAATATTTTCTAGTAATTGAATTTCACACAAAACGTATCCTACAACGGATTAATTTACTCAATATATATATATATATAAGGAATAGTATGGCCAACGTCAGGAACAACATCTTTATTTGATAACGTTTCGGCTTCTCTTCATGAGCCATCATCAGATCTAAAAATTAAATGAATGTACATGTAGTTTATTTGTTGTGTAAAATTGTATTATCTATAAATTATGTATAGGCTATATAATTTTTATAGATAATAATATTTTACACAACAATGAACTACATGTACGTTCATTTAATTTTTAGATCTGATGATGGCTCATGAAGAGAAGCCGAAATGTTATCAAATAAAGATGTTGTTCCGGACGTTGGCCTTACTATTCCTTATACGACTCCACTTCCCCAAGTACAAGAGTATAGCTGAAATAAATATATATATATATATATATATATATATATATATATATATATTATGTATTTATTGTTTGTTATGGCCAGTTAGTAAAATATTATTGTTCATTAGAATCATGGATATTTATTGCAGTTTTCATTTTGTTAATTGGGGAGGGTTTGGGCAGCACGAATATAACCCTTTGAGTACCAGCGACGTGTGTTATATTTTATTCTAGCTATATTTAGACTATATTATGTAGCTAGGGAAGGATCTGTGGTAGTAAAAAGGGTAGGTTGAGATATTTTGAAGCCATAAAATTACTAGGGGTCCTTCCTAAGCTGAATAAAATCGTCGGTCAATATTTACGAGACGCAACAATATACTGTAGGTAGCAAATTTCGAATATCAGTTTTGGGTTCCTATCATCATATTCTTCATTGCTATATAATTTTTATCCTCGGGAAAAACAAAAAAATCTTGGATTTTTCATTTTTTTCTTGGGATTTTTTTGGGGGGGGTCATTAACCTAGCCAAAAAACCTAACCTAACCTAACCTAACCTAATAGCCCCCAAATACATATAGGTTAGGTTAGGTTAGGTTTTTTGGTTTGGTTAATGAAAAAAACAAAAAATCCAAGAAAAAAATGAAAAATCCCAAGATGTTTTTCTTTTCCCGGGGATACAAATTATATAGCAATGAAGCATATGATGATAGGAACCCAAAACTACCATTAGAAAAGTGTTACCTATATTGTTGCATCTCGTAAATATTTACCAAATCGTCTAATTATTGCCAGAAGAGGATGAAAAGGACGTCCCTGGTACTGATTGGGATAAACACCATAGGAGCAGACATGTTTCTCTACGGTCCACCAATTTGGGATATATTTTCTCACTCCTAATGATATATCTAATATTGATATTGTTTATAATTATGTACTACTGTATATTGGAAGACAAAGCGACGTTAGCATGTGTCATATTAAATATATGTCATCTAAAAATATCTCTGCTATTATGACTTTCAATCGAGTGGTAGTTATCGTGAGTAATAATTAAATTGCTTAAGGATATTCTGTCATTTTAATACACACAAGCAGGGGTACCCGGCGTTGCCCGGGTAATCACCATAGTCACCATCACTACTACTACCATAATCACCATCATCAATCACTACTACCACAATCATCACAATACTACTACTACCATAATCACCGGCCTCGACCTCCCTGTGCCTCATTAAACGGCGACCTCGATTTCGGCCGCTAAATGACCTCCGATTTTGGATCTGACCTCATCCGTACCCCCATTTTGGGGGGCTGCGAACAACTTTCGTTCCATACACCTTTTCGATCTTAGGCCTCCTTCTGCCCCAAACGACCATTTTTTATTTTTTATTTTTTTCAATTTCGGCCTCGAAACTACCTCCGATCGTGGCCTCGCCCCCTCTATGATCTGACCCAGGTCAATTGACACCCACATGCAAAGTTTCAGCTCCCCAGGTCCAAAACTGCGGCCGCCTATTAAGAACAGACACACACACAGACAATCGAAAATATTATATAGATAGGCTAATATGAATAGACTACAAGTTTCTGTTTTATTTTATTATCAGTAAAATCAGCCAAGATTAGCGGATTCACTTAACGTAGTATCATATGGCTAAAGTCGCATTAGTCTTTATGTTTGTTGTAGGCACATACTTCACTCTCCACCAATTGACCACTTGCGAGTTTCAGGCTATAAGGAAGTTGGAGCCGTGAACATCGATATTAAACAGAAACGCAATAATAATGTAGGTTTCTGATGGATATATGGTATGTTGAATTGGGTTTTATGTATTTATAAATATATTACGATCGTAATTTACCTGTAAATTTGGTTAAATAGCGTTGTATACAGCTCCAACTTCCCTATAGAATGAAAATCGCAAGTCGGCAATTACAAGTCGACGAAATGGCCTACGATGTTGCCATGGTTACCAACTGGGATATGGCTAGATGAAAAAGGCCGATATACATGGAGGAGACTATCTCTGTTCACCTAACAGTAAATAGGAACATGGTGTACTGTGCAGTGGACATTGGTCACGTTCTATCTGTGATTGGTAAACTTTAAGGGAGACCACCTCGCTTGTTTACTCTTCCTCTCCCTCTCTCTTTGGCTTGTATCCATTCGACCCCATTCAGCCTACTGTTTTAAGACGTTTACCCCCATCCAGGTGTCAATATTTTCATGGCAAGCGGTAGCGAGCCAGCATATATATATTTTTTGTTTTGACAGCAAGCTAAATTTGTACATTTTTCGATAGACAAATTTCTCCGGCGAAGCCGGATTTCTCCATACAATGCTGGCTCGCTATCGCTCGCCAGGAAGAAATCGACACATGGATGGGGATAAACGTCTTAAAACAGTTGGCTGAATGGGGCCGAATGGATACAAGGCAGGGAAAGAGAGCGGGAGAGGAAGAGCAAAAAAACGAGGTGGGATCCCTTAAAGTTTACCAATCACAGATAGAACGTGATACAAGCCAGAGAAAGAGAGAAAAGGAGAGAAAGAGAAACAAAGCAGGTGACCCCCCTTAATACTATAAATCATTACCAGTGGGCGGGTAACTGAACCACCTCAAGCTCCGAAGAGTAAAGCAACAGAGATGAGCGGCGCTGCACCAACACACGTCAGCCTAGTCAACATTTATACAGTTATATTTACACATTTATATATAACTTAAGGAGGGATGGACCACTATCTCCCTCATGTATAGCCCCATTAGTGTTCAGATGTTAAGATGTTTGCCCTATTAGTTAGTCGGTTTTAAGACATTTCGCTTCATTTCTATGTCAATATTTAGACCTTTCGTGCTATTTAGGTGTCGATTTTTTTTCCTGGCAAACGATAGTGAGCCTGTAATGTTGGAAGAACCGGCCTGTGGCCGGGAAATTTTTCTACCGAAAATTTACAAATTAACCTAAAAGGGGGATCTAATGAATACATGCAAAAATCGCCCAAAAAGTGGACCATCTCCCCTTAAATCTTATTGTAAGAACACCAATATAATATTTTCACCTCGTTCTCTGGTATTTCTCCTTTCAGCTTCATAATTGGATCCGTTCCTCTATTCTGTGAATTTGTTGCTACTTACTTTTGTTAGCACTCACTTGGGCGTATTGGCACCACGGCACACCATTAGTTACGAGGGTCTCGGGTATTGGCATTTTTTAATACACATAGGCAATTTATTGATATAAACCTTTTTCTATTAATGTATCTCCTCTTACATAAAGGTGAAGTGTATATTTTCATCATACAAACCATTACCTGATTTAAAGATTGTATACTTTCAGCTGAATAGAAAATCCAAACAACTTACAATGCTACGGACTTCACCTACCACTCGATGGCTTATGTGTTCATGGCAGAACATTAGTTTAATTAGATAATAATTAGTTCACATAATTAAACTGTGGTTATATTATAATTATGCCGTCTATAAAATTATTTAGTAATAACTATGAGTGGGGAGGAGGGAATATGTAGTGACGCTTCGTGAATGCATGTAGCTAAGGAAATCTATCTATCTATCTATGTTCTCAGGCCCATTTCCGCATTTTTTCCTACATGCATAGCATCTAGCTTTTTCCATATTTCCCTCCACACGCATAAGACTCTCCACACTAATTCCTAGACCAACTCCCATTCACACTAATATTTCACAGGGGGAAGGGGTCGGGCGCAAGTTGGACTAGTTAATAGTCCATCAGGCGCCTGGCCCGGGGAGACGATTAATATGAAGGGTGAGCCTGGAAGTGTGGTGGGCGGGCTTGTGGCTTCGGCTCCGCTGCATGTCTGCCTGCCGAGATCGGAACCTCTCTGAGTGGTCAGGAGCCGGCGGAGTGCTGGAGGGACCTTGGTGACCCTGGTCTCTGGGTCTTCTCCTGGGTGACCTAGATGTGTGTGAATTTGTGTTTTGTCTGTGTGTGTTCGTTTTGTTATGTTGTGTTTTGTGTTTTCCCTGTTCTTGCTCTGTCTTGAGTTGGCCCCCCCCCCCCCCCACAACAAAATAAAGGAAAAATGGGAAAAGTGCGGATTGGGCCTGAGTAGATAGATAGATAGGTTATGACTGTACCCCCCCCCTCCCCCCCCCCTCCACACACTCTGGTACCCACGAGCAATCAACTATACTAATCCTTTGCCTCCCTCTTACCCGTCTGGGCCCCACACTTACCTAAACTGGCACCGCGACTCATCCCACCCATCTCAACTACAGCTCTCCTCCCTCACACATGACATCTTCACTCACTCTCTTACTTCTTATCTTCTCCCCTCTTCCTCCTACTTAGCCGCCGCTCGTAATTTTATCGTTTGCTCTCTCTCTCTCTCTCTCTCTAATCAATGCTCAGTCGCCAGAAGAAAAAACGCTAATAAAAACGGCAGACAGGAAATATGAAATCAGCACAGCTAAACATAGTAAAATAAATGCAATGTAATTTTACGAATCATATGCACCAACCACGAAACAATACACGTATGTTATCACTCTATTTTAGCCCTCAATAATCACCTCTATAGGCAATGTATTACACATCAAAAGATCAAAAACCATACTATTATAATACCAGAAAATAATCTCATCGAATCAAATCATCACAATGAAAATCGATATATATGAAATATTTATTAGTTTTTCTGAGTTTGCACCGTCATTATTTCGTATTAAACTGAGCAATGATTATATATCTGTTGATATATGAAATTAGAAGCATTATTCACGCTCATTTCAAATGTGTCATCATAATTTCTTTATCATCGACAGTTGACTTTATATGAATAAAAAATAAATTGGTACTTTGCAAATTCATAATTATTATGCATGCATAACCAAAATATTCATTCCATATATTGTAGATCTTCAACAACAAAAATTACGTTTAGTATAATTTATTATATCTCAATAGAAAAAAGGAAGGTCAATCCACAGTACTACAATACTACAATACTACAATAGCAAAACACATAAACAATATATAAACTTCAATAAAACTGAGGCAGACTAATTATTAAAATGTTTTTCCAACATCATTTGACTTCGCACCATCATAAATCAGATTATTTAGTGACAAAAATGGAATTTTATAGATGAAATAACAAGTATTTATCATGCACTTTCCATAAATGCAATGTAAGTTTATATATCGTCAATAGGTTTGTTTATATGAATATAATAGCATAAGTGTATACGATTGCATTTATTGGACTCGCACTCATATACAGTAGAATACATATCCCTTGGGTTATTTTGTTGTAAGGTGTATTAGCCAAAGTCCATACTCCTCATATTTGATTGTATACGAATATTTATATAAGCATTCGTCGGACATGAATCATAGCACTCGTTCCGGATTTATATTCAAACGAATTATACGGTACAAGGATATTAGCTAACACTCTATATAAATATAACAAAACAAACTATGGTATGATATCAAACTCTATCACATAGTATTCTAGATACTCCAACCCGTACTCCAGGCGGAATATCCGACATATTTATCCCCTTCAGCATGATGATGTCTTTTTACCTTTTATTCTGGCTAAAGTTAGATGATTTTATGTAGCTAAAGAAAGTTATTTGCTAGTTACAGGGTTTAGTTTGTATCGCATTTACCCCTTTGAGTCCTACATGTAGATTATAAGCTAAAAATAGTAATTTAATGGTAACCAAAATAAAATAAAAATTATGTCATCATGCTTAAGGGGTAGAAGGGGTTGGCCAGCTCACTCTCCCTCTGCCTGCCCCACTAACACTGATTGTTCTTATGCATGGTTCACACATTGGCGAGTCGGAGCGCGAGGCCAACGCGAGTGATGAAATTCTTGCACTCGCCAAATGATTATCCCAAATTCGCCGACACTCGCCAACACTCGCACAGACTCGCGTTGACTCAGGCTGCACCGCGTACACTCGCGAACGCGGGCAAAGATTTCATGCATGCATGAAATTTGGAGAGTCAAGTGGGACTAGGACGTCAAACCGCATAGACTCGCGTAGACTCGCGTATACTCGCGTAGACTCCTGTACACTCCTGTAGACTCGTGTGACACTCATGTAGACTCGCGTGACACTCATGTAGACTCGCGTTGTACTATTTAGACATTAAATGATCGCGAGTCTACATGAGTCTACATGAGTCTACGCGGGTCTACGTGAGTCTACACGAGTACAACATGAGTCAACACTATATGCAAATAACCATGTGGGTGCCAATATTGCCAAAGGCGAGTTTAACAAGAGTCAAACAGGAGTCAACACGACCCTAACGCGAGTTAACACGGGGTAACGCAAGTGTAACACGCGTAAACGAGAGTACCCACATGGTGGTCTGAATTTCACAATATGTGTGGCAAGTCTATGCGAAACCAACATGGGTATACATGAGTTTACACGATATTAATGCGGGTCTATGCGAGTCTACGCGAGGAACGGCGAAACCAACGTGAGTCTACGCGAGGAACGGCGAAACCAACGTGAGTCTACATGAGCACGATGGAGTGGAAGCCTTTGCAGTTGTAGAATTCCGTACCGACATGTGGAGGGCATTTGATGGCGCAGTGCTTTCCGTCGATGACACCAACGGTATGCGGGAAATACCAGCGCTTGGCAAACTCACTGGCAACCACCTTCCACTCCGCCGGTGTCCTGGGGCAACGTATAACCTCCTCCTGGTATTCTGCAATGATGGCTTCGCATGTTGCAGGCATAATGAGGGATATGGTGTTCCGGGCCACACGGAACGCGTACTGTAGGCTAGGATATGAGTCACCAGTGGCCAGGTAGCGGAGTGTGATTGCAATCCTCAGCCCAGGTGACAAAGCCTGCCTCCAGAAGGTGTCCTGCTTCTCTACCCTAGGCCCGACACGTGCCACTAACTCCCTAAACATGTGGACGTCCACACGTAGGAAGTTCCGGAATCCTTTGGGGTCCTCTCTCTCAAGCTCCTCCATAAGTTGTTCGTACACACCGAACTGTGGCTGTCTCAGTAGCCACCTCCTAGCCCAAACTGTCCTTCGTGGCCTTTCCCCTTGATGTCTTTCTTCAGCCTCATTCTCCTCCAGCTCCTCTAGGTCTACGAGATGCATCTGCATCTGCAGGAGTATGACCACAGCTGCCGCTCTGCGCCTCGTGATGGACATGGTGTGTGGGTGGGTGGGTGGGTGGGTTGGTTGGGCTGTATCCTGCAGAGTAACACGTACGTCCGTCCGTGGTGGTGTTGCGTGGTGTGAGAAATGGTGCCAGTGGGGGCCTCTTTATACGTTTCCTGACACTCGCCAACACTCGCACACACTCATGTTAGACTCCCATACACTCCTGTTAACTTCCTGTAGACTCGCGTTCATCTCGTGTAAGCACGTGTAAACTCATGTATACTCCTGTGACACTCGTGTCCGTGTAAACACGTGTAAACTCATGTAAACTCCTGTGACACTCGTGTAGACTCCTGTAGACTCGCGCTATTTGTACCCTTGAATGTGACCGTTATTTTTCAAATTTCGGCGGTGCGTGTTGGGGTCATGTTACACTCGCCGACACTCGCGGATACTCCTGTGAAGTCGTGTAAACTCATGTAAACTCGTGTAAACTAGTGTTATATTCGTGTTATATGCGTGTTTACTCGCATCAGATGCTACTCGCGTTGGGTTCGGGCTCCATCAACGGCGGTATGCGGCGTGTGTGACTCGTGTTGGCCTCGCGCTCTGACTCGCCAATGTGTGAACCAGGCATTACTCTCCTGACTATACCGGGAGGGTGGAGGTTGACTGAGACAGTGTTGCCAAAGGTTTTATTCAGCGTGCTACAACCAAAACTTATAGTTCAATTTATACACAATGCAAGTATTCAGTTTTCATTCTATTGATTTCGAAAGTATCCAATACGTTAATCACGTATCGGAGCATTTTAGGACACCTTTCCTGAATACACGATTCGAGTATTAGTCCAGTAAATCTAGCAATCATTTAACTGGACCTAGAACAAATTGCAATAGAAGGTTTTTTGGCTTTAACTTGTTTATTAGGTCCCTCTGATGAACATATCAAAAGTTTCCAACTTTTGGACACTGGGAAAGTGGTTAATTTGCATAAATTCAAGATGGCCGCCGTCCAAAGCTTCAATTTACAGATAACTTTTTTCTGGTTGCTCCTAGACCCTATAAATGTATTACAAACAACGTTTTTTGGCTTTAACTTGTTTATTAGGTCCCTCTGATGAACATATAAAAAGTCTCCAACTTTTGGACACCTGGAAAGTGGTTAATTTACAGCCGAAAAACCTTACAGACAGGCTGAACTGTCTCTTTCACAAGGGGTGACACAGGCACTTTGTGCTTGTATGGGTTTTTTGACCTGTTGTCCCTCTTTTTTATAAAAAAAAAAAAAAAAAACCATGACGTAGTATGACGTCATTCAGAGCCAATTATGTAATTCATGATAGGAGTTCGTATTCACTTGGATCATCGGTGCTTGCATCAAAGTTGCTATTTTGACAGAGTCCTTTACATTGACCACATGCACTGGAACATTCAAGCTCATTCCGTTTGCAACTACAGCGTTGAGTGTCACAGTTGCCCTTACACTGACATCTGACCAATTTCAGTAGTGAATCAGGAGCCACTGGCGAATCCATCGTCTTCGGTTCAAGCTGTCCCTTCCGCAGACACCAGCCCCATTTCTCGGGGTCCACACAGTTCCCCATCCATTCCTGGACCTGACAATAAACTCGGAACGAGTGGTATTTGGCTGCATCGGTTGTTGGGGGAAGGCTGTGAACTTCAACGGTAGTTGAACTTTTTGCCACCTTGTTGCAAAACTTTGTCTTTCGCAGTCCGTCAAGGGTGGCATTTCCTTTTCCCCCGTACAAATAAACCAAGGCCTTTTCACCAGCTGATGATATCGCGTCTTTACTTCCACTTTGGCAACAGAATGCTTCTATACATTTCAAGAAACCGTTGTCTTCCCTCACTTTCCTCAAGGCAGCCCCTTTACCAATACCATACAGTCGTGAGGTTGTGTCACATCCACAGAGTGCATGGACAACTGGCAGGACACGACAGATGCTTTCACCGAGAGCTTCTGCTACTGAGTTAATATGCCAACATTTCCCACCTTCCTTGCTCGACTTGAAGTACAAATCATTCATCCCTCGTTCCGCATAATGACACAACAGCACCAACAAGTCTGTGTCCTCACCTATCACATATGTCACGGTTTCCCTTGCATGCTCAATTCCCTTCTTCGCAATCATGACATCTGCATCTGCTGGCGCATTGACACAGTCAATTCCATTTGCCTTGAATGTTTCACACAATAAGTCAATGAAGTTTTGCTTATTGTCCGAGTTTGACAAGAAGTTTTCCTTTTTTGACCGAAGGGGCATGGTTGGAGTGAACATCACCTTTTGACCAAAGACTCTTTTTGATCGTCGATTGTGTGTCATGTCCTTGGTAGTAGGTCCTGATTTATAACTGTCGAATACAACCACCGGGTTGAGAAAGTTTTTGGAAACATGCTTCATGTACATGCTTGCAATGTCCTCAAATGTGTCACCCTTCTTCCATGGAATCCTTTGCAATAAGGAACCACCATCCAGAACATGGGTCACAGTCCTTTCTTCCTCAAATGATTCCAATGACGACTTGGGAACAACAGCAGCTATCTCATCTCCTAGCTGTGGTTTATTGGCTTCCCTGAGCCTCCCCCACTTATCGAACAGAGCAGTAGGGTAGCTAGACAACTCATACGCAAAGACCTCTTCAACACCTAAGTCCCTGTTATTAGCAAAGATGAGGAGCCTCTGGAAAAGGAGCTGTGGGTCGATTGGTACTTTTTCAGCACTGATTGTAACCTTTGCACCCAACGACTCAACTTGATCTTTCTTCCTAAATGAAAAGTCAAAAGCATTGCTACCTTCCATCTTCTTTGACAGTTACAAAATCGCTGCGTCCATGCACGTTACTAATAACCAGTTCATCCCCAAAATATGAAATAAGTTTCTGTTTCATGTATTTTACACTATACGCTTCAACATCAGGGCACAACTGGGACATTCTATCAACGAGATCAACCACTGTAGTCTGTTCAATGTGTCAAAAAATGGAATCGGTAATAACTCCAAACCTTTTCATGACCAAGGGAAAGCAAATGCTACCCATGATGACAACGTTAATTTGGATAAATTATTTAATGATGACAAAGGATTGAAAGAAGTCAGTAACATTATCACAGATGTAGAGACCTTGATAGAAGCCCAAAGAAGAGACCCAGAATGAGTCCCTTTGTATGATAGAGCTGTACATGAGATTGAGGTTAGTGATTTTCCCCAGTGTTTTTACATGAAAAATGGTATTCTGATGAGGAAGTTTAGACACCCACATACTCCAGCTAATCATACATGGCAGGAGATTCACCAGATTGTTGTACCACTGCAGTTCAGGAGTCAGATTATCGAAATTGCGCATGACCTTAGTGGTGGACACTTGGGGGTTAACAAGACTTCATATAGAATTCTGCAATGTTTCTTTTGGCCCAAATTAAGACCTTCTGTAGTATCCTATTGCAAAACCTGTCACAGTTGCCAATTAGCAGGAAAGCCAAATAGGCCTATCAAGCCAGCTCCTCTTAAACCTATTCCAGTTGCTGGAGAGCCTTTCACTAGAATTATTATTGACTGCGTGGGTCCTTTACCCAAGACCAGTAAAGGCAATGAATATCTGTTAACAGTCATGTGTTCCACTACTAGGTTTCCTGAGGCATTTCCCTTGAAAAACATCAAAGCTAAGACTATAGTAGAAACCCTCACTAAGTTTTTTACCCTTTATGGTATTCCAAAGTCTATTCAGTCAGACTTAGGTAGCAACTTTACCTCTAGACTTTGTTCACAGATTATGCATGAAATGGGGATTAAACAATTTCACTCCTCTGCTGGTCATCCAGAGTCCCAGGGGGCACTTGAACGCTTTCATCAAACTCTAAAGTCCGCTCTTACAAAGTATTGTGCAGATAATAATGCTGACTGGGACTCTGGAGTTCAGTTTGTACTATGGGCTATCAGGACCACTGTTCAAGAGTCTCTAGGCTTTGCACCATGTGAACTCGTGTTTGGGCATGACGTGAGAGGTCCATTACACATGTTACGAGACACATGGTTGGAGAGTCAGGATGACAAAGCTTTACTTGTGTATGTTGAGAAATTCAGGGAGCGACTCAAATCTGCATGGCAAGTAGCTTTAAATAACTTGGATGAGGCTCAGAGAAAAATGAAATTCCATTATGATTTGAAAAGTGTAGACAGAGAACTTAATCCTGGTGATCTAGTACTAGCATTGTTGCCTATCTCAAAACATCCTTTGCAATGTAAGTTTTTTGGACCATATTTTGTTGAAGAGAAGTTAGGTGATGTCAATTATCTCATTACAACACCAGATCGGAGAAAAGGAGAAAGGGTTCTGCATATTAATTCCTTGAAACTCTATCATGCCCGTCCTGTTAATGTTGTAGCCATTAGAAAGGAGGATCAGAATGATAGGGATATAATGGAGATGAGGTCTATGAAAGATTGCAAATTGAAAAACTCTGACATTCTTGCTAACATTCATGTTAAATTACAGCACTTGACGGATGCCCAACGTGGAGATCTGCGTTGCATGCTCTCTGATTTTCCTCAGCTGTGCCATGATCTGCCTCATCAATGTCCACTAGTCGAACACGATGTGGTGTTGCAGGATGGTGCCCGACCTATGAAGCAGCACCCCTACCGTATCAGTCCTTGGAAGGGGGAGATCATGCGCCGGGAGCTGGAGTTCCTACTGGAAAACGGAATGGCAGAGAAGAGTTGCAGCGAGTGGGCATCACCATGTATCCTAGTCCCTAAACCTGATGGAACACACCGAATGTGCACTGACTATCGTCTGGTGAATAAGTTGACCTGCCAAGATTGCTATCCCCTACCCCGTATAGATGACATCATTGACCAACTTGGGGAGGCTAGATTTGTTACTAAACTGGACCTGCTCTCTAGATATTATCAAGTAAGGCTGTCTGAGCGGCGGCTGGCAGCAGCTGAACTTACCGTAAATCTCTCAAAAAGTGAGTTCGGAGATGCCAAGCTGGTGTTTCTGGGACATCTTGTTGGGGGGGGGAGAAGTAAGCCCTGTGAATGCCAAAGTTGAAGCCATCTCGTCACTGCCTGAACCCCGGGATCGTAAGGCAGTGATGCATTTCATCGGAATGGCTGGTTATTACCGTCGCTTTGTGCCCAACTTTGCTGACGTGTCTGCTCCCCTGACTGACCTTGTAAGTCCCAAAAAGAAATTTGTCTGGACAAGTGAATGTAGAGAGTCCTTCAACAAACTTAAACTACATTGATCAGTGCTACTATTTTGAAGTCTCCTGACTACAATAAACCTGTTACACTCCAGGTCGACGCAAGTGATAAAGGGATTGGTGCCGTTCTGTTGCAATGTAGTGAATCCGGATTACTGCATCCTTTTTGTTATGCTTCTTACAAATTAAAGACTTATCAACAACATTACAGTACTATTGAAAAGGAGTGTTTAGCTCTTGTGTTTGCTCTCAATAAGTTTTATGTTTACTTGAATAATGCCAAATATGCCATAGAAGTATACACTGACCATAACCCCTTGAAATTCTTACATAAAATGAAGAATCATAATCAACGATTGATGAGGTGGGCTCTCATGTTGCAGTCCTATAACTTAGAAATATGTCACATCAAGGGAAAAGACAATGTGATTGCAGATATGTTGTCTCGTGTATAATTTGGAGTGGTTATGGTTAGTGGTATGTTTCAGTTATGTGTTTATAATTTAGGGTATAAAAGTTTCTGCTTTATCTTTTAGGTGATAAAGGTTAAGCTAAATATATTTTCCCTGAATAAATCTCTTAACCCAGGAGCTGCTGGAAGACTATTAAGAGTTTCCCATGGGCGACTGCGGGAAGACTCTTAAGATCCTGGGCCTAAAAAAATCCATTTAAAACACCCCAAAAAAAATTTAACCTTTTTTTCTTTTTTTTTTGCCCCTGGGCCATGCCAAATATCACTCCTCCACATCCCCTCCTTCAATTATCACCTATTTTCCCTGTTATTCCCTTATTCTGTGGTCTATTTTCGTGCTAACATTAGCGAGTTGCTAGCATCAGTGTTACCAAGCTTGGGAATTAGGGGAGAAGTCAGGAAGAGAATTGAGAGGTACCTCCAGTGTGTCTCAAAGCTTCGTGAGTGGAAGGTTGGCTCACACTCACTCACACACACTCTCGCTTTCATTTCGCGATTTTGACCAGCCAAACACAGTTTCCACTTGTTTTATTGTTGTAACTGGTTAATATCTTCATATTAATGGTAAAATAGGCGCAGGAGGTGTGGTGGAGTGGTCATGCCACTAGATTGGTAATCCAATGGACCCGGGTTCAAATCCCGATATGTCAATGGGAAGATATTATTGGGATTGAATTTGTGCTGTACCTAGTATCAGTGCATTACCACAAAGCCCACCGAAATGCCTAAAAAATACCCTCATTGTTCCCTTATTAAATAACACTGTATGAATATTCCCATATTCAAAATATGTTACAGGGGGACAGTGAGTTCACTGCTCAATAGGTGGCGTTCTGAAAGTGAGGGTCTGAGTCTGGAGGATGAGACAGTGAAGCACTTGAACGAAGCAACCAGCCGCTTCAGAGATGGAGCTGCTTCGAGCCATGAATGGATGCTTCACATGTCTCACTCCCCAGACTGGAACAAGACCTCACGGGCTTCACCGTGTTGAGCGGTGGAATGTACAGGCTCTCAGCCTATGCCCGAGAGGGCATAATTGGAATATAGAACAAAAATAAAATAAAATATGAATAAGTATTAACGATATTTATGGTAAAATAACTGTTAGTGATGGGAACAGCTCAAATACGTGCGCACAGGCGTGTGGTGTCTCATACCCCCCATGCGCAGCCGAGAGGTTAAGGAGGGAGGAATATTATGTACTGGTATTTTGGGGTCCAACTGTACATGTGACTGGAAAGATTTGTATTTGTGAATACCATCCATGTTCATTGTGTTCGGGTTCATTGGTTTGTTTAGTGTATATATTGTATTCATGAAACCTAGTTGAGACCATTAGAGCTGGACCAGAAAGTTTTGTTATCTCATTCATAGTTTTGTTCCTAGTGGTTCATTGAGGTTCGTGGCGTTTCCTTTCTGGTTGTGTGAGTTTCCTTTCTTTCTTGTATGACTGTGGGCCGGCCCAGTGTGTGAGTTTGTATGTTTGTTAACCATTACAAGGTGACGAGGTACCAGGATATTGGAAGAGTAGGCAGTTGTTACCTACAGTGTGACGAGACAGGATCTACCACTACCTTCTGCCTGTATTTATATATAGTTTTCGCCATGACCTCTGTATTTCTCAGCTAAGTTTTGTTTATATTTTGGCCATCTTTAGTTAGGCTATTAGGAATTGTGTGTTAGTTGGGTTTGTCTTGTGTTCCGACAGTGTAAAGATTGGTCGGATTTATTTGTCCTCACTATTTCTGTTGAGAACTATTATTTATAGATGTTGGTTAACTATTTTTGAATAACTATTTTTGGATCTCTTAACATATCCGATCATATCTAAATTTTGTTACTTCAGATTAATTGTTGTTTGTGTTTATAGTGTAAATAAACGTTCGTATAATTTTACCAGAGCCTTTGAACTTTACCATTTATATCTTTATTGCGTAAACTAAAACAACTACCCCCCTTCATAATTAATTGATAGGAACATGAATATCATAATTTTTTTGAAAACATAATTACTTTACTATGGCTTAACCATACACACCAGTGACTAATTCGTGAGTGGGGTTTACTAATTATAAATTAAGAACTTGGGATATTTGATATTTGAATTATTACTTTTATCAGTTATACTTTATTTATATACTTTCATTTATACCTCATAACTAACTTTAATAGTTTAAGGACAAGTTAACCTTAATTCTAGAGATACGTCCTTAGTGTTATGGATTCAACCCCAAACCGTAACAGCTGGTATCACAATATCATTTTTTCCCCTCAACATTTATCCTCAACACTCCTCTGGCAGCTAATGAGGTAGACATATTATATCATTCTTATTCCCAAATTACTCTACATTCAGTCTAGTTTCCGATACCACTGCAAAATATCCCAGAAATATTGCCAGAAAAAATGTTGACTATAAAAGCTCTCGTGATACCTGCTTTACTCAAACTCACTATTATCTTCACCACTTTTTTTTTTATTAAGGTGACAGTTACAAATCTTCACCACTCTCGGTTTCTCAACACAACTTTATATTTTTAGCTTCTTCAAATCCTCATTCTCTTTACTGGCCAACCACTTCCTGTATGTTTGTTTTCTTCTCTCTAATACTCTTTTCTCCTGTAATTTATAAACAAAAAATACACAATATCCTTCGTTCTCTCATTCTCACTCATAACCAGCACATGCACCTTTTCCACACTTTCATTCTTTCACACATGTAACCTTCGACTTAGTGTCAGCCAGATCACATTAATCCAACTTGATATTTTCTAACACTTCCAGATCCTCTGTCCTTTTCATGCCATCATTCACGCAACTTCATTCAAGGACGCCTGCCGAAAACAGTCCATGCTCTGTTCTAGGTCGTCGGCAGTTGGTCCAACCGAGTCAGATTTTTTTTTTTTTTTTTTTTTTTTTTTTTTTCAGGCTAAATTTTCAGGGGAAGGATCGCAGGCCAAACTACCCAAATTCTTAGTTTCCGTTTACTATACGCAGTAGGCATGAAGGGCTTATATTAACCCCTTACCCACAGTGGTATAGCTTCACAAATTAACCGAAGGTAGGGTTAACTAGTAGGCAGGGAGAACACTCATTCGCTGCAGAACACCGATAGAGTATATAAACCTTCACCCACTGTCAGCACAGTTTCGATTTCTCCCAGTGTGGTGCAACGGACATTTCCATGAACTTTCCCTAGAATGTTAAGGGCTCGAACTCCACTCATGGAAGAGGATTTCCCTTCTAATACCCCCTGGAATTGAAATGTATTTTCGGTCACATAGTTAATTTCAACTTTCTTCCTTTACCATTTTTAATGTCCATTCTCTCGAGATCTCCACTTCTTTACTTCTCAAGTCTCTCAATTCCTCCCACACACTCTTTCGTTTCGTTCTTCTTCCTCCTAAAAACAACCCTTTTTACATTTCTATTACTGCAAGGTAAAATAAGTAGATACTTGCCCACTTTACTTCCATAAACTTATCTACTATATATTTATCAGATATAGTTTTAAACAGTGACTGCCTACAAACTGGCCAATTACTGAATCAAAACTATTTCTCTTATATAAATATCTTCAGTCAGATATAATGAATGTAAGATGAACGTTCTCCTGCCAACAGAGATAACTATTACACAACAAACATATATATATTGCCGGGCGCCATGATCACCGAAGGTGTGGCTACGACCAGCACCGCTTTCACGCATATACTTCTTAACTCCATACTTCCACTTCTCTCTCGCTCTACATTTCCCTCGCTATCCTTCCATCTCACTCTCGTACACTCTTTTAGTAATTTTCTCGCTTCCCATACGTTCTGCATGGCTGAACCATCTCAAGGTTTTGCTTTTCACACTTTCCAGCACATCTACATCCACACCATACCCCTCTCGTACTTCCTCATTCGTTTGTCTATCCCTCTGTGTCACTCCGCACATACTTCTCAAGTTACTAATTTCCACCCCATTCACTCTTGGTTTGCGTATCTCTAATTACGTCCACGCTTCGCTCCCGTAAGTCAATGTCGGGATTACCTCACTGTCATGCAATGACTTTGTTACTTCCATGCTGACCATCCTATTTCTTGTTACTGCTTTCAGCATTCCTACAACCCTCTTCTCCTGTTGCACCTTCTCCCTCACTTCTTCATCCATACTCCCATATTTACTCAACACACTGCCCAAATACTTAAATGAGCTGACACACTCCATAGGCTAACCGTTCAACCTCACCTCACGCTCTGTGGCTGTACCCTTTTCAAAGACTATAACCTTACTCTTCGGCAAAGAGCAGTGCAGGCAACTTCCAATCATTTCCTAACCTTATCAGCAGTACTCTAACATCCACTGCTCTTTCTTGTATTTCTTTCATGACTCCATCCATATATATATTGAACAACCATCGGACATCACACACCTTTGCTTTAACCCAACATTCTGATCAAAGAATTCGCTCTGTTCATTCTCCACACGTACGGACACCTTTGCACCCTCCCACTGCTTTCAGCAACTTGCCATCTACTCTGTATATTCTCAGTACTTCCCACAGACCTTCTCTATCAACTCTGTCATAGGCCTTCTCCAAGTCCATAAAGGCAGCATACAACGTTAGTCCCTCCACAACAAATTTCAAGGCAAAGATCTGGTCTACACATCCTCTCCCCTTGCTAATCCCGCCCTGCTCGTCACCTACCCATTTCTCCATTCTCTCTCACTCTCTCGATCACTACCCTACTGTTCATCTGCCCAACTATGCTTAGAAGACATATCCCCCGGTGATTACCACACACTCTTCTTTCCCCTTTACCCTTATACATTATTATGCCTGTATTCCAGTCATCAGACGCACTTCCCTTCTCCCATGCTAGTTTACACATTCTGCATACCCATTTGATCACTATCTCACCACCATACCTAAGCATTTTCCCACACATTCCATTTATTCCTGATGCTTTTACCATCTTCACTCTTGTCATGGCTTTACACACTTCTGACTTCCTGATCCCCACCTCCTCCACTACTACGTTTAACAATTCGTTGAAGTACTCCCTCCATCTCGCGGCTCTCTCTTGCTTCTCGGCTAACACTCGCTCATTCTTATCTTTCACACTATTACTATTTCCCTTGCTACCCTCCTTTACTTTCTTGACCTCTTTCCAGAACAATTTCTTACACTCCTTCATTTTACACTTACATTCCTTCCAATTTCATATCTGCTCTTCTCTTACTTCCCTTCACTACTCTCTTTTTCTACAAGTTCCTCTCTCTTTTCTGTCTCTCCAAATCTTTGTTCCCTCTACTACCCAACCACCAATACGCTTTTCATTTTTGTCTCCAACAGCTATTTTTACCTCTTCAGTCCACCATGCTGTACCCTTTACTCCCCTCCCTCTTCTCCTTACTCCACATACCTTCTCATAAGCTGCACATATCTCTTCCTTAAACACTTTGCTCACCTCTTCCACTTCCTCCATACCTTCCAGGTCAAACCTACCTAGTCGTCTCTCTATTGCTCTCTTGAACTCTTCCCTGATCTCCTCCTCCTGTAACCTCTCCACCCACTTCGCCACTCTACCTTCCTCTCGCCTCCCTCCAGCACTTCATACACAAGCTTAAACTCGTATTGTTGCCAATTGTATTTATTGAGATTTTTGGGATTCTCATAGCTTTTATGGCAAGAGAAGTGGAAACAATAATTTGTAAAATATATTCATCTGTATCTATACGCCCTGTTCCACAAGGGATAACAAGTGTATATGATGTGTGATGCAGGGGCGGACCTGTGAAATACTATATTCTCTTCAAATTAACTTAATACCTTATTCCACCCTTGTCTTAGTCTCTCGTGGTTGGGTCAGCGTATATTCATCTTTTTGAAATAATAATGTTTGATCATTGTTCAAATTCAAGGACCACCACACATACCACTGCCAACCAATCATATTAATTCATAATCATACCTATACAGTGAGGATTTGAAAGCAAGTTAAGGGGGCCCACCTCGCTTTTTTTCTCTTTCTCTCCCTCTCTTTGGTTTGTATCCATTCGGCCCCATTCAGCCTACTGTTTTAAGACGTTTACCCCCGTCCAGGTGTCAATATTTTCCTGGCGAGCGGTAGCGAGCCAGCATAAATATATTTTTGTTTTGACAGCAAGCAAACTTTGTAAATTTTTCGATAGAAAAATTTCTCCGGCAAAGCCGGATTTCTTCATACAATGCTGGCTCGCTATCGCATGCCAGGAAGAAATCTGCACCTGGATGGGGATAAACGTCTTAAAGTAGTTGGCTGAATGGGGCCGAATGGATATAAGCCAGGGACAGAGAGAAAAGGAGAGAAAGATTAACAAAAAGCCGGTGTTCCCCTTAATTAGAATAACATTTACAAAAAGAGGTAATTACAAAGATTATGAACCATTGAGTAATTATTGGCAACATTTGAGGGAACTTGTTGGTAAGCACCCCTCTACAAGAATCATAGGTGAGGGTTAACATCTCTTCTTGATTACCCTTTAGTTCCCCCTTCTTTCTGCATAATTGCCAACCATCCCCAGGCTACTCCATATTTATCACATCACTTCATTGTCGTTAACTCTTCACTAACCTCCTTTCTTAAACTTTCTTCCTCTCTCTCTCTCTCTCTGGCTGTCTGTCTCTCTCTCTCTCTCATCAAAAGCCGCCACCGTTGAAGCAGGTAATTAATCACACGCATATTGCATTACACTCTACAAGTATACTATCACACTGTATATAATATTATATTAATGAATCTTTCTTTGTATTTGTTATTCATCTTACCTCTGCCAGCTACTTTGACAAGTTTGTTGTCTACATACTTCACTCTTCATCACACCACATTTTATCATCCTTTTCTATTAATGTTTAAACAGGAGGTACAATCACTTGCAGTTAAAGGTAATCCAAATTTAATTTAACCATCCGTTCACGCTGATTAAATTTATTGATTTTTTTTTATTTAAACACATGCCCGAGTCACTGTTATCCCACATACATCAAAATTCGTCTTCAGCATACCATATCGTAGTGAAGGACTACCAGTTAATTGTTCAGGCGATTGTGCATCTAATTTATCTGATTAATTTATCTTTCAGTAGATTTGGCTGATAAATTATGACTTCCATCACTACTATAATGTTTCTTAAGTTCCACTAAATATGGCAGCTCTGTGTGAGTTAATCTGTAACCCTTTCAGTATATGATGAGGCTTAAGAAGGATTACTAGGGGTGGAATGAGGTGTACAGACGATCATAATCCTAAACCTCTATTTATGCATCTATGCATCGATAGCATCCAATTACCGTCCCATTAGTATCACATCAATCATAGGAAACTTGCTAGAGTCTATTATTGCTAGGAAAATTAGAATCCACTTAGTAAAATTTAACTTAATAAATTCTTCTCAGCATGGATTCACTCAGGGACGTTCTTGCCTTACTAATTTGCTTAGCTTTTTCTCAGAGGTATATGAAGCAGTAGATAGTGACAAGTCATATGATATTATATATTTAGATTTCAGTAAAGCTTTCGACAGAGTCCCTCATGCGAGATTGATGAGAAAGGTTGAGGCACATTGAATAGGAGGGTCGTTGTTGGGATGGATTAGGTCATGGCTAATTGGTAGGCAACAGAGAGTCAGCATAAATGGTACCAAGTAAGAGTGGGGAGCAGTCCAAAGTGGTGTACCCCAGGGATCGGTATTAGGTCCCCTGTTTCTTATATACATAAATGACCTAGATTTAGGTATAGCTAGTAGGATAAGTAAATTCGCAGACGATACTAAAATGGGGAGATCAATTGATTCAGATAGCGATATAGAGTGCCTCCAAAGGGATCTAGATACCTTACATGAATGTTCAGTAAATTGGCAGATGAAGTTTAACATTGACAAATGCAAGGTATTAACCCGGGAACTGCTGGGAGACTCTTAAGAGTTCCCCCGGCGGACTGTGGGGAGACTCTTAACCCTTATTTAGCGGGGTCGGACTTAAGTCCGATACGAAAAAATTGGACTAAATGGCGGGGTCGGACTTAAGTCCGTGGGCGTATTCCCGCCCTAATTTAGGTGGAAAGCGAAACTTGGTGGTCAGGCGGTGTACTACAAGGGCCCACCCACATATCCCCACTGCGTGACCGTGACTAAGTGACCCTCAAGCAGCCATAATGGAAGGTCAAGATTTGCCCGTGTTCGATTCGGTGGCCGCCATCCCTAGTGCGTCGCGCCACCCTACTAACCACGCCCGGCTTACCACCCAGGAACTAGATATCATGCTGAACTCTTCAGAACTTTCTAATAAGCTGTTGGATGAAACCGTCGAAGGTCTGGGTGAGAGTTTTGGTAGTGTGGATGACTCGGAAGACAAAAATAACTCGATCATAGGCTTTCACCCCAAGCATAATTTGCGTGGGGTGGATGTTGTGGTTGATATTGGACAGACCCTTGAGCAAATTGGAGACGTTCCTGACGAAGAACATACTGGTGTGGGTGTTGGTAAGTACAATTTATATTTTATAATTGCTTGAAAATGTGATTGCAAGCATTTTATCACCTTACGAGCGGCTGGTGGAGTATATTTCACTGTGCCGCCCAGCGGGTTTTTTTTTTTACCCTAAATGGGGTTGTTCCGTGCTCTTTTTCATGCATAAACAAGACCCAGAGCGTAATACAAGTATGTATCCTGAAAGTGCGTAAATTGAGCTTTCCAATGACACCCGAACCATCCTTTTACGATCACTGGTTGTCTTTCAACGATCGTAAAACACGAGTGAAAAACCCTAAAATACGGTAATTTCCTTATATAATTCCCTGTGTGGCGAGCGGTCTTGAGGTAATTCATGCTCCTAATCACCGCTCCGCTCTCTCTCAGAGCACATTACGTCCTCAAAATTGCACTCTACAAGAAATTTCCTTTGCATTTTATAGCGTATTATTTGTAGGCCGTTCGGTAAATTTCTTACGGTAATACAAACAACGAAAGATTGAATATTTGTGCTTGGCATTATATGATTGTGGGCAACAGATGTAGGCCTACCGTATATATTATGTTTTCATATATATGATACATGTGTAACATTTTTATATTATCACGACTCTCTCTCTCTCTCTCTCTCTGTCTCACTCTCTTTGTTTGTACTCCTTTGTACTCTCTTTGTCTGATGTAGGCCAGGGCACGCCCCTAACTAATCTCTTCCCTCTCAGGGGAAATCACACCTAGCAAATGTTTTTGACTTCCCCTCTCTCTCTGTCATTCTCTTCCTCTCTGGGTCTACATATACTGCATTTGACATTGAAATTGCTTGAGAGTTTGATTGCAAGCATTTTATAGCGTATTATTTGCAGGCGTTCGGTAAATTTCTCACGATAACCAGGGTGTATGGTACATTTCTCACGATAATACAAGCAACAACGAAGCTTGGCGAAGATTGTGGTCTACAATATACCTTTTTATAATTGCATGTGACCTTGTAATTGCTTGAAAGTTTGATTGCAAGCATTTTATAGCTTATTATTTTCAGGCGTTCAATAAATTTGATAAATATATCAAAATAAGTCCTGTGGGACTATGAAATAGCTATTATTGGACAAGGACAATATTTTGTTCTTCCCTCCACTGGAACATCAACAACAATGTCAACAACGTATCACCGTCGGCAATCGTAAGATTCAGAGTCGTAAAGATTCCAGGACGAGCTCAATAGAAAATGAATGAATGAAATGAATGAGTGTGCAGTACTGCCAATACGTATAGCGACTTCCGCTAGATCTAGAGACCTTTACTTCGATCTAGCAGCAATGACTTACACTAGCGGTTTTGTTTTGAAATTTCAGAACAATTTCGAAGTGATATTCTATGGATTTTGCCAATTCATATTTCTAGTGGTATTTATCATGTCTTACATCTAACAATATATGCTAGCGGATTTAACTTCAATTGGTAACCCTCCCGCTCCAAGAAAATCGATAATGGTGGCACTTTAGTACACGGGTGATAAACAAAACCGCATGCGGATCGGTTTGGTGTATCGGTATTATGGTAAGTTGGCTACCTACTATTGTTTATACGATATAGTAAGTAATGATAAGTAAATTATTATATATTATATATAAAACAAAAACTAAATTCCTGCAAAGCAAGCGAAACAGAGAGAGAGAGAGAGAGAGAATGCAGAAATTTAACTGAAGAAAGAGTGAAAAAGATATAATAATACAGAAATATTACAAGCAAATAAATGAAATAGAGGGATTAGTTAGAGAAAATAATAATGAGAAATACATAATACGGATGAGGAAGAGGGGAAGCGAGCGAGCCAGAGAGAGAGAGATACAGGAGTGAGAGAGATTAGAGAAAATAGAGAGATTGCAAGCATTTTATAGCGTATTATTTGCAGGCGTTCAGTACATTTCTTACGGTAATACAAACAATGAAAGATTGAATATTTGTGCTTGGCATTATATGATTGTGGGGAACAGATGTAGGCCTACCGTATATATTATTTTTTCATATATATATGATACATATGTAACATTGTTATATTATCACGACACTCTCTCTCTCTTGTCTCTTCCTCTCTGGGTCTACCTATAGCCTACATTTATAATTGCATGTGACCTTGAAATTGCTTGAGAGTTTGATTGCAAGCATTTTATAGCGTATTATTTGCAGGCGTTCAGTAAATTTCTTACGGTAATACAAACAACCAAACAACGAAAGATTGAATATTTGTGCTGCACATCCCTCATACGAAATACCATTCCCACCGTATAGAGAGAATACAGAAACTGAACTGAAGAAAGAGTGAAAAAGATATAATAATACAGAAATATTACAAGCAAATAAATGAAATAGAGGGATTAGTTAGAGAAAATAATAATGAGAATTACATAATACGGATGAGGGAGAGAAAGGGATCACAAGAGAGGGAAAGCGAGCGAGCCAGAGAGACAGACAGACAGACAGGAGGAGTGAGAGAGATTAGAGAAAATAATAATGAGAATTACATATACGGAGGAGGAGAGAGAGAGAGAGAGAGACAGAGCGCGCGAGAGAGGGAAAGCGAGCGAGCCAGAGAGAGAGAGAGAGAGAGAGAGAGAGACAGACAGACAGACAGGAGGAGTGAGAGAGATTAGAGAAAATAATAATGAGAATTACATATACGGATGAGGAAGAGAGAGAGAGACAGAGCGCGCGAGAGAGGGAAAGCGAGCGAGCCAGAGAGAGAGAGAGAGAGAAAGAGAAACAGACAGACAGACAGACAGGAGAGAGAGAGAGAGAGAGAGAGAGAGAATACAGAAATAAGGAGAAATAAGAGAAAAATAAGACCGATTACCAAAGGAATACTAGACGCCCTAGAGGCCGAAGTCAGGCCAAAGCGAACGCAACCGAACGCGCCTGGGAAATAGACCAAAAAGTACCTCCTCTTCCCACCCTCCACACTCATTCATAACATCCATTCATAGACTTATATGGGGAGACGAAGAGTTGCTCTTTCCAAAAATGATCGTTTCGATCGCATTGGAGCCATAGTAACGGCGCTAGGGCGAGTGAAATTGAGCGAATATTTCGGGATTATGCCCGCTGAGCGGTACAGTGTAAAATACCTGACCACCCGCTAAATAAGGGTTAAGAGTCAGAGAAAAAAAAAATCCACTTTTGAAATCTATTTTTTTTTTATTTTATTTTTTTTCCCCTCCTTCCCCACTTTCCTCCTCTCCTTCAGTTATCACCTATTTTCCCTGTTATTCCCTTATTCTGAGGTATATTTTCGTGCTAACATTAGAAATCCGGTTACAGGGTGTGGTCATCACTGATAGCAAGCGAATGCAAGAGAGAGAGAGAGAGTATCGATCGACTGTGTCTCAGTGGCCTTGGGGGAAATTGGCGGGAACGCAGCTTGCCTCACCCATACATTATACAACTCGCGGGCTATATCTCCGATGTTGACCATCCAAACGCTGTTTTCACTCGTTTTATTGTTGTTTCAGGTTAATACCTTTATAATCAACCCATAATAGGCGCATATGGATAAGTATTAATGCTATTAATGGTACAATGAATATTTTAGTGACGGAAACACCTCAAATACGTCAGCACAGGGGGACGTTTCCAATTACCCCCATGCGCACTTGTTAGGTTAAAGATAGGGAAGATGCAAACAAATGTTATATATAAACTAGCTAATATAGAATTAGAAAATTCAGACTGCGAGAAAGATCTAGGTGTGTTTGTTAGCAATGATTTGAAGCCTAGAAAACAGTGTATAAGCGTTGGAAATAAGGCAAACAGGATTCTCGGGTTAATCTCTAGGAGTGTGAGTAACAGAACTGCTGATGTTATCTTAAAACTTTACTTGTCATTAGTGAGACCCCATATGGATTATGCTGTCCAATTTTGGTGTCCTTATTACAGAATGGACATAGATTCATTGGAGAAAGTACAGCGTAGAATGACAAAAATGATCCATAATATTAGAAATCTTCCGTATGAAGAAAGATTGAAGAAATTAGGTTTACATTCGTTAGAGAGACGCAGAGTTAGAGGGGATATGATAGAGGTGTTCAAGTGGGTTAGTGGGATTAACAAAGGGGACATGACAAATGTACTAAAGCTCAGTGATAGCGAAAGAAGTCGTACCAATGGTTTCAAATTAGATAAATTTCATTTCAGAAAAGATATAGGCAAATATTGGTTTGGTAACAGAGTTGTAGATGGGTGGAATGGACTACCAAGTGCTATAGTGGGATTAAAAACGGTAGGGAGCTTTAAGATAAAATTGGATAAGCATATGGACGAGAAGGGTTGGGTGTGAAGGGGGATCAGCCGGGTTGGGCCAATCAGCGCTCTGCAGACCCCCGTAATCCTGCGTTAATCTCTAACCGTTTTGGTAAGATGATCCTCAGGGTATTAGAGTGTTGAGCCTATAATTGGGCTTTGTAATTGGAGTTGTGTGGGACCAGGATCTGCCTTGCTTGGGCCAATCGGCTTTCTGCAGACTTCCATTTTCTTATGTTCTTCTGTTCTTATTCCTATCTATTTACTCAGGCCCAATCCCCACTTTTCCTATTTTTTTGTTTTTTTGACAGAGCAAGAATAGGGACACCACAAAACACAACAGAAAACAACGAACACACAAAAACAAAACACAAATTCACACACATCTAGGTCATCCAGGAGAAGACCCAGAGACCAGGGTCACCAAAGTCCCTCCAGCACTCTCCCGGCCCCCGACCACACGAAGAGGTTCCGATCTCGGCAGGCAGACATGCAGCTGAGCCGCAGCCACAAGCCCGCCCACCACACTTCCAGGTGCACCCTTCATATAAATCGTCTCCCCGGGCCAGGCGCCTGATGGACTATTATCCAGTCCAACATGCGCCCGACCCCTTTCCCCAAATGACCACGTGTTCAGTTATCTATTCACAAGCATTCTCCATTCATTCGTGTTTATTGCTTAATTTAATTTACTTATTTAATCCTAAACATACTTCCTAATAATTATATATATATATATATATATATATATATATATATATATATACACATATATATATATATATATAGTTTCTTTAATACATACGAGGTTGAAAGAAATGGCAATTTCTGCGTTGGAAATTTTATTATTCAAAGTTTCCAGGTCTCTGATGAGTTTTCGCTGGGTGGCAGGAAGTAGATGAAGGAGATGAGCAAAATTCATGGTGGTACAGGATTACATTAATGTACATGATGATACAGGATATACGATGCGTTTCACTGGACAACCAGCATTATCAAGTAAGGATAGAATGATATAAAAGGTAAACAGGAAGGGTATATATAGAGGGTGGAGGATCAGAGGAGGCGAAAATCAGGGGGAAAAAGTCTGCTATTGGTGGAGGGGTATTCTAGGAGAGAGAAAGGGAGAACCGCTTCACGCATGCGCACTGGATGCGGGATGGTGGTCGGTTGGCGGGGTCGAAGCTGATTGGCTGCGTGTCGAGGGGCGTGGCCTAAGTTCTGTAGTACGTGTGGCGCCTGCGGAAAACGAAGCTGAAGGAGGTAGCGCGGGGGGCTGCGTCAAGGGCACCGGGGGGCGAGGGGGGGTGTTAGGTCCTGTAGGAAAGTGCCTTTTGGTAGAAGGAAGGATCTGAAGGTCCAGAGTTTGATTGTTGATGTTGGGATATAAGGCTTGTATATATAAAGCTTCGAGTATACAGTAGGTAATCTCCTTGGGTCACTTTCTTTATCGAGTATGGTGGTGTGTTTCTCTAACTCGTTGCGTGTGAGGTGGGTGTGGTTAGGGGTGAGATAGTGGTCTTTGATGGCTCAAGCCTGAAGGTGAAGAGTTAACAGACGTGAAAGACGAGTCTGTGTCATACCAATATAGGAATGAGGTCCACAGTCCTCATAATTACAGGTATGTTGGTAAATGACGTGATCGTCGGTCATCGGGCTCTTTATCTTGGTGGAAGCTGGTTTGTTGCGGAGAACGAGGTTGAAGGTCTTGGGGGGGGATTTGTAATAAATAATTAATTTGATTTTGTTTTCCGGGTTGGTTGGGTGGACATGCTTGGAGATTATTTCTTTTAAGACGGCCTCGTCATTTTTGTGTTCAGAGGACATAAAATTGCGGTAGAAGATCGTAATTTCATTGGGGGGGTCAATGTTGGGAGGGCTTTGGGTGTACCATTTTTCAAGATGGTGGTTGATGGTGCTGGAGATGTCGGAGTTGGAGTATCCGTTATTTACTAAAACTTGGGATAGTCTTTCTAGTTCCTGGTGGGTGTCGGCCCAGGTAGAGCAGTGCGTGAGGGCTCTCCTAACATAGGCGGAGATGGAGGATAGAAGATAACGGCGGGGGCATTCACTATCGCCGTTGAGGCATTGTCCTGTGTTAGTTGGTTTAATGTAGACGGTGGTTTTGAACCCATGGTCGTTCAGAGCTACGAGGATGTCGAGAAAGGGGAGTTGTCCATTGTTAGATTTTTCAAAGGTGAAGTTAAGTCCGGAGGAGGTCATGAAGCGACGCTGGAGTTCCTGTAGTTCGTGGAGGTCCTTGATTTGCACGAAGATGTCATCCACGTATCTACAGTAGATGGCGGGTCGTTGGGCAGCTAGGAGCTCTTCCTCGATGGTACCGATAAAAAAGTTTGCAAAAAGAACTCCTAGGGGGCTGCCCATCGCCATACCATCTATCTGCTTGTACATGTTGCCCCGGGGGCAAAGGAAGGGGGCCTCCTTGGTACATAGCTCCAGTAGTGTTTTCAGGGCCTTCTCCGGGATGTCCAGTGTAGGTGTATCAGGGCAATGGTAAATTCGACGTAGAATCATGTCAATGGTCCTATCCACTGGCACGTTGGTGAACAGGCTTTCAACGTCGAGAGAGGCGATTGTGTGGTTGTTGTTACGGGGGGCGTCTCGTAAAATTTCCAAGAAATCGTGGGCTGAGTTAAGGTTGGTTTGGCTGGACACGTAGGGGGTGAGGAGGTTGTTCAGGGCCTTGGCGATCTGGTAGGTGGCAGTGGGGATCTGGGAGATGATGGGGCGGAGGGGGTTCCCAGGTTTGTGTGTTTTGATGGTTCCGTACGCATAACCAGGGGTGTATTCTCCTTCTGCCAAAAGGCACTTTCCTACAGGACCTAACCCCCCCCCCCCCCCTCGGCCCCCGGTGCCCTTGACGCAGCCTCCCGCGCTACCTCCTTCAGCTTTGTCTTCCGCAGGCGCCACAAGTACTACAGAACTTAGGCCACGCCCCTCGACACGCAGCCAATCAGCTTCGACCCCGCCAACCGACCACCATCCCGCATCCAGTGCGCATGCGTGAAGCGGTTCTCCCTTTCTCTCTCCTAGAATACCCCTCCACCAATAGCAGACTTTTTCCCCCTGATTTTCGCCTCCTCTGATCCTCCACCCTCTATATATACCCTTCCTGTTTACCTTTTATATCATTCTATCCTTACTTGATAATGCTGGTTGTCCAGTGAAACGCGTCGTATATCCTGTATCATCATGTACATTAATGTAACCCTGTACCACCATGAATTTTGCTCATCTCCTTCATCTACTTCCTGCCACCCAGCGAAACCTCATCAGAGACCTGGAAACTTTGAATAATAAAATTTCCAACGCAGAAATTGCCATTTCTTTCAACCTCGTATGTATTAAAGAAAATGTATTACCTGGCTTTACTAACATATATATATATATATATATATATATATAAGGCACTATATAACTGTTATAAAGGGCTACTAAAGTTGTCACATTTATTGACTTCCATTCTTTACACAAAATGCCAACTCTCTTTGCTATATACAGTATATATTGTTTATATGGAGAAAGCCGTCTAGTTTCGTCTCTCACACATTCAGTATAGAACACTGTTGCATTGGTCGTATCTACTCATCTTTGTAGTCAATATCTTCATTAACTGTTTTTTTTCTTCAGAATTACTACATCTCCAGAGAGCCTTCAGAGGGATTCCTAAGAGTGAAATCGTACGCACTTACAGAGCAAAATTAGGTGACATAACTTATCTTCACATATAATAACTTCTTCCTGATATAACTGTCTTGATAGTGTAATGCATAAGTGTGCGGAATTTCGGTGTGAGTATCCTAGGTTCGAGTCCTTGGAGTGCCACATGTATTTGTTGATTTCATAAATTGAGTTTAGAAGTGAAGTTAGTTGGTGAAAAAATATAATATATAATTTCTAAACCTAATGTTTTTTCCCACTACATATATTCCATCCTCTAAATTCTTTGACTACCACTGATCGTTCACAATATGAGCAACATATAACAGATTTTGTTAAAACCAAACCAATTTGATATCGGATCTTCCTGCCACTGTACTATCCTATTATATATCTAATCCATACACTTGTTGCTTCCACTTCCACATTTCAGTCTCCTAAGATATAATAATTGAATATACACAGTAATCAATTTTGGGTTTAAAGAAGGTATGCCAAGGACAATAAATGTGTCCATAATAATATATTCTATAATACAATATTGGTGGTGATAAACCCATACAAGAATAGTAAGGTATGTCAAATAATCCAGAATGTATCACTATCACTATACCCAGTGTGAGAATATATTTATCTATAAGGGGGGTCACCGGCTTTTTTTTAATCTTTCTCTCCTTTTCTCTCTTTCCCTTGTATCCATTCGGCCCCATTCAGCTAACTGTTTTAAGACGTTTATCTCCATCCAGCTGTCGATTTCTTCCTGGCGAGCGATAGCGAGCCAGCATTGTATGGAGAAATCCGGCTTTGCCGGAGAAATTTTTCTATCGAAAAATTTAAAAATTTAGCTTGCTCTCAAAACAAAAATATATATATGCTGGCTCGCTACCACTCGCCAGGAAAATATTGACACCTGTATTTTTTTTTTCTATGTGATTGAGGGAGGCAAAAGGCAGACCTGCCTATAGTGAGTGCCTCCCCCATAGTTGAAAGAGTGACAGGGCCAAAATCAAGGGACGCTCGAGCCAAAATGCCTGGACACACAGAGTTTGAAGCAATTTAAGTCGTAGGAAGAGGGAAAGACTGATTCTGGGAGAGAGTTCCAGAGCTCAGCTGTTGTGTAGAAGAAAGGCTGATAGTAACGTTTCACTCTCGGGTTGGAGAGTTGCACAGAGTAGGGGTGGGATTGAGTTGCAAGACGGGTACTACGTGCCCTATGTAAAGGAGGTGGTATACACTGGGAAAGCTCTGAGGAACACTGATTATTATAGTAGCGATAGAATAGCGAGGGAGATGCAACATTGCAGCGGAGAGAGAGAGATTGCAGAGAGTTGGTGAGTGGACGGCAGTTAATGATACGAAAGCCTTCCTTTCAACTTTGTCTAAGAGAGCGGTGTGAGAGGAACCTCCCCACACATGTGAACAATACTCAATACAAGGATACACTATGCCCCTGTACAGAGCAAGAAGCTGTGCAGGGGAAAAGAACCCCCTAAGGCGGTTGAGCACACCCAGCTTCTGGGAGGCTTCCTTAGCAAGACTGGTAATATGGTCCTTCCAACTGAGAGCAGAAGAAAAAGAGACACCAAGAATATTGAGAGAAGATGAAGGATTGATTTTTGTATTGTTGAAGAATAAGGGATAGTCCGCTGGGAGTTCCTTATGGGTAGATAGATGAAGAAATTGGGTTTTGGAAGCATTAAAGGTAACAAGGTTTTCTCTACCCCAATTGGAGATAGTATTTTGATCAGAATTTAAGAGTTCTATGGCTGCATTACGTTTGTCGTTGAGGGATTGCTGGCTGGGGCGTTCTGAAAAACTAATGGAGTAGTGTAAGGTTGAGTCGTTGCGTATGAATGGATGGGAATTGAGGTACAGTTGAGGAGATCATTTATAAAAATTAGAAAGAGAATAGGAGATAGGACAGAGCCCTGAGGAACACCGGAGTTTATAGGGTGAGGAAGTGAACAATGGCCGTCCACAACCGCGGCTATGAAACGACCGGAGAGGAAATTAGAGACAAAGGCACAGATGGAGGGATAGAAACCGAAGGAGGGCAGTTTAGAAATTAAAGATTTGTGCCAGACTCTATCGAAGGCTTTCGATATGTCTAGTGCAATAGAAAAAGTCTCACCGAAGTCCCGAAAAGAGGATGACCAAGAGTTAGTAAGATATGATAGAAGATCACCAGTAGAGCGACCCTTAAGGAAACCATACTGGCGATCTGAGAGCAGATTAAGAGAAGAGAAATGCTTAAGAAATTTGGAAGCAAGAATAGTTTCAAAAACTTTAAAAAGACATGAGATGAGAGCAATTGGACGATAGTTGGAGGGTTGAGAGCGGTCACCCTTCTTTGGGACATGTTGAATGTGAGCAAACTTCCAGCATGAAGGGAAGACGTTAGAGGATAGACCGAGACGAAAGAGTTTGCCTAGGCAGGGAGTCAGCACGGAAGCACAGTTTTTGAGAACAACAGGAGGAACACCGTCCGGACCGTACGCCTTATTAGTATTAAGCCCAGAGAGGGTAGAGAGTACATCTTTAGAAGAGATTAGGATATTAGGCATAAGTAAGAGAGAGGAGGGCGGAGAGGGAGGAATAGCACCGGAATCAGCCAAGGTGGAGTTTCTAGCAAAAGTTTGAGCGAAGAGTTTAGCTTTGTCAGAGGAAGAAGTGATGGTTGTGCCATCAGAATGGGAGAGGGGATGGAAAGACGAGGAAGAGAAATTGTTGGAGAGGTTTTTGGCTAGATGCCAGAAAGCTTGGGAACAGCTAGAGTTGGATAGTTCAGTGCATTTATTATTGATGAAAGTGTGTTTGGCAAGTCGAAGAACAAATTTGGCTTGATTCCGGGCAGAAACATAGGAAGAATGAGAGTCTTGAGTTTTAAGGCGTCGGTACCGTTTGAATGCTTCCTCCTTATTGGGGACAGCAGTAGAACAGGTGTGAATAAACCAAGATTTTTTAGCATTAGTCTGAGAGAATGAGAATGGAATGTATGCTTCCATGCCCGATAGGATTACCTCGGTAATTCGTTCAGCACTCTCCGAGGGTCCCCGGCCACGGAAGCAGAAATCATTCCATGGGAAATCAAAGAAGTACTGCCAGAGAGCCTCCCAGTCGGCAGCGCAAAAGTGCCACAAGCGCCGCCGGCTGGGAGGATCGGGTGGCCGTACTGGAGAGATAGGACAGTTGACAGAGATAAGTTTATGGTCGGAGGAGCCCAAAGGAGAGAAAAGATCGACAGTATGGGGGTAAACGTCTTAAAACAGTAGGCTGAATGGGGCCGAATGGATACAAGCCAAAGAGAGAGGGAAAGAAGGAGAAACAAAGCTTTAACCCCTTATTGGCGGCGTGCAACATAAGTCGAGTTAAATAAATTTGGACTATGTGGCGGCGCGCGACATAGGTCGTGTGGCAATTTCAGCACGTAATGTTGCTGAGAGAGAGAGAGACAAGTGGTGGCAGGAGAGTATCGAGCGTATGACTGCTCCAGACCACCGCGGCGGGCCTACTGACACGAATCCCACCCTCCTCCACCCTCTCACACTCGCTACATACTGAAATGTATGGGGAAAATACCGAATTACATGGTTTTTGCACTCGTGTTGCGCGGTTGTTGCAAGAAAACTAGCGGTCATACAAGGATCGTTGTGGTGTCATTGGAAAGCTCTGTTTATGCCCTTTCAGGGATAGATGATTGTTTTACGCTCTGGGTATTATTTAGGCATGAAAATGATCACGTAAACAGCCCTATTTTGGCTAAAAACACCCCGCTGGGCGGTACATATAAATAGACCGCCTAGCCCGCCAATAAGGTGTTAATAAACCCTTGAGTATTGCAGTGTATAAAACTGAGTAAGTCATATAATATCCCGTTTGACTATAATAAAGTTCCAGAAGAAAAAACCAACCCCTTTCATCCCGTCGCCGAATATGAAATATGTATAATTTTTGTGTCTCCCCCTCATACAGGTCCCTCACGAGAAGATTAAATTCCTCACTCATAATTATCACAAGGGCCGCGGGGACTGTGGGATGCAATTACCGCGCTTTGGGAAATTAATGACGACCCTCTAATCCATGTCTGCTTAACTTAAATAAGGAGTTTAGCCATATTTTATTTGTCTCAGTATGGCACATGGGAAACGAGTGCTGATGTTATTGTCGGTGTTAAGGGGAAGTATTAGTTTATTTGTTGGAACCCCTTTCTCCTTCAAGTTTAGCCCCATTAGTTTTCAAATTTAAATACTTTCGTCCATTTCTTTGACAATATTAACATTTACGCTGCGGGCATATTCCACTATATTAGGGCTCATTCAGGCACTCCTGAATGATTTATAAAGTGTTTAAATGAAATTAAATGTATTCAGCCAAAAACTAAATGAAAATAGCTTCAAAATGACACCAGAACGAGTTTCGTAGCGCGCGGGATTCATCCGCAGCGCTACCATAGACCTTCGCTAATACTGAGCGAGTACCGCTAATGTCGCACTACATTTGCTTTTGGCAGCACTGCTATGTCTGGCAGGTTTATGGCTCATATCCCTCAGTGCCGCGGCCGCTGGCTGCAGAGCGGATGGGGCCTGCCGTGCTCCGGCTCACTCGAACTCCTCTCCACAGGCTTTAAAAGCCTGTAAATTGCTATAAATTGCCATGGCGTTCCGGAACGTCTCCCGCAGCCAGTGGGTTAAGACCTTTCGTGCCATTTAGGTGTCGATATTTTCATATCGACAACTTAATTTCCCTTTGAAGGACGTCTACCCATTAAAAGGCTGTACAATATCTTGATTAATCAATTTAGCTACCATTTATCCTATAAGCTTCATAAAATCGTCTAAATATTGCTGAAATCAAATATACAAGACGTCGCCGTCACAGAAGTGGTTAATAAGATTTTCCGGCTTGTAGGGATACCATATACTCAATCATTATTCACGGTACTCTGAATTTCTCTTCTCATCCAAATTATTATCAAAGGTAGCTTTTCAATATTATACTTACTTCACTTTAAGACACTATGCAACATCTGGTTGATAATGTTTAAGGGGGGTCACCGGCTTGTTTGTACCTTTCTCTCCTGTTCTCTCTTTCCCTGGCATGTATCCATTCAGCCCCATTCAGCCAACTGTTTTAAGACATTTATACCCATCCAGATGTTGATTTCTTCCTGGCGAGCGATAGCGAGCCATCATTGTATGGAGAAATCCGGCTTCGCCGGAGAAATTTTCTATCGAAAAATGTACAAATTTAGCTTGCTGTTAAAACAAAAATATATATATGCTGGCTCGCTACCGCTCGCCAGGAAAATATTGACACCTGGATGGGGGTAAACATCTTAAAACAGTAGGCTGAATGGGGCCAAATGGATACAAGCCAAAGAGAGAGAGGGAGAGAAAGAGAAAAAAAAGCGAGGTGGGCTCCCCTAAAGTAAAATGGGAATAAAACGCTATGGCAACTGTAGCATGACATATACGACCATGACTTTAGATAAACTCCTAAGACATAAAATATAATATACTTTATTGCTACCGACTCAAAGGCAGAAATAACAGTTATTTTACAATTCTGGAGCAATTCGGAGCGGTTTATCATGATCAACCCTATTCCGAAAATAATTGGAGACGCGTCTGATGAAAATCTTTGAAAAAGGGGAAAATGCCTGAAGAATTTATTTATTATTAAATTGCGAACCATGACTCATTCGAGATTTAGATTTTAAGCAAATATTCTCGCGAAATAATATATTTTCCTTTATGAAAAAAATTATACAAATAACTTAACGCTTTAAAGCAATTGAAACTTGGTGGCCTGCCTGTGTGACTCAGTTCTGTTTAAAGGTATATACCGAACAGTGCAACTTTAATATTTTAAATAACACTCACACGGGAAAAAAGTAGTGGAAACTTACTGCTAGGTGTAAAATTGATACATACCTTCCAAGTTGGTATACACTATACAGGTTATAATTATGTACATATTTACATATTACTAACTAACGTTATTTTAACTCAATGTCTTGGAGAACGCTTCTCTTGTGGTTAAGGGGGGTCACCATTTGTTTTTTATCTTTCTCTCCTTTTCTCTCTTTCCCTGGCTTGTATCCATTCGGCCTCATTCAGCCAACTGTTGATTTCTTCCTGGAGAGCGATAGCGAGCCAGCATTGTATGGAGAAATCCGGCATCGCCGGAGAAATTTTTCTATCTACAAATTTAGCTTGCTGTCAAAACAAAACATATATATGCTAGCTCGCTACCGCTCGCCAGGAAAATATTGACACCTGGATGTCTTAAAACAGTAGGCTGAATGGGGCTGAATGGATACAAGCCAGAGAGGAGAGGAAGAGAACAAAAAGCGAGGTGTGCTCCCTTAAGGCCCCATCAATTACCCCTTCCATTCGTGTAACCATTAGGTTATACTAGTGCAGTTGGGTATAAGGACATACTTAGACAAATATCCAGTAATCAAGAAGGGATAATATATCGTCAGCTTGTGCTTAAACCTTTAACTGTGTTGATAGTGTGCGGGATTTCGGTGTCAGTAGGTCTATCCTAGGTTCGAATCCTTGGAGTACCACGTGTAGTCATTAATTTCACTTATTTCATTAATTAGGTTTATTTGTAAATTAATTGGTGGGTTGGTGATCATATGAATAGTATACCTTTACCTTAGTTACAACATTTAATATATGAATCAATTAGTATTACTGTAATCCTGTGAGGCGCAAATAACCGACAACAGGCAGAACAAATATAACCTTGGAGCAGCTGGTAATTAGAGTGTAATGGATACGCAAAGTAATTATACAACAATCATAAGTTTTAAGTTAAGTATTACAACAAAAGCACTACATTTTTTTTCAGGGAAGTAATGATTATATTATCAACTCTCTTTATGAAATAGAATGTACGAGTGTAAAACTATGGATTATAGAATTATTGAAGGCACAACATATATGGTTTGTGCTTAATAGAATAGAGTACTGACAGCATATTGCAAAACACTTAACCGTTCGTATATATATATGCCGGGATAATTAAAACGCGGAATGGTATAACCGAATTAAAAGGTTTGTCGACAGTGGAAGTTGGTGAAAGGCGGGAACTACTTTGATAGCCCTCTCATACACACACAGACACTCTCTCTCTCTATATATATAAACATAGGACAGGTACGCCGGAGGACGTGGCACGTTCAGACTCCAGTGCTTCCTGGTCTCGTTCCCGAAAGGAGGCTACTGGCACTAAATCCAGCACCTCTCATTCGCCGGCACCAGAACCTGCTAGGCCGTCCCTGGCTGGGCCGAAATTCCACTCCGGCCAGTCAGGGACGGTCCGTAGGGGTACGTTGAATCCGCCGAGGAATTTGCCCAGTGGGATAATCAGCCATCCTGTTGTAGGCCATGTTTCACCGTTGGTGCGATCAAGACCCTACACTATCCCCCGCTGCCACACTCCTCAGCGATGTGTGCCTTTACAATTGTTAACCTTAGAATATCGGGGTTATCATAATGAGCTTAGTGGAGCCCCTATTCCATCATCGCCCATACCTAACTTAGACTGGTCACAATTCGAACGTGATGTTCTGGAACCAGCTGTCCGGTCTGAGGAGGTTCAACTCCCCTCAGCCCGGTCGCCGGAAACGATTGAGTATCATTCTATCAGGGATGACGAATCTGAGCACCTGGAATTGGGGCTTCAGGGGGGCATTCTGACGTGGACACTCAATCTATGTTAACGGACCAGTATAGGGAATTTGTGACAACAGAGGATTTACAGATATTTATGGATGTTATTATGAGTAGGTTGGACGGGGACAAGTCTGTGCCAGTTTCCCCGCTCCACCGCTGGTCGCGAGGCCTTTGGGTTCACTGCAAGTTATCCCTAAACAATTATCTACTCCCTCCATTGTCACTACTTGTCCTAGTAATGTTACGCCTACCCTAGTTACCTCTAACATACGTTTGTGGGCAGGCATCATTCCTCCTCCCCTTGACAAAACTCCAGTTAAGAAAGGTCCCATGCCCCTTGCTTTAGGTCCAGATCGATCTTGGACTTCTCTTGCTCATTAAACCCACAGGCCGCGCAACCGACGGTGTCAGGTGAGACTCCTGTCCCTGAACATTTGGAGTGTCGAGCTTAGTGAGTCAAAGAAATTAAGAGCGAAGAACATTTCAGGTGAAGTGTTAGACGTGGTGGTAAAAACAATTCCCAATGTCTACACGCCGGACTATTTTGTGTATGCTCATCACCTGCTCTGCCACCGGCTTCATCTGTATGACTGTATTCCGACTGGTCTAAACTTGACGGGTTCAATGATATGAGATCTCTGTTCAGCTTAACGCCAGAATTAGATACTCAACCTATTCGTGACCAGTCCGGTAATCCGGTCCTACAGATTGGGACGGTTAGCTCAGGTCCGTGGCATGACTGGGAGTCGGAGGCTCAGAATTTTGCCAGCACTATTACAAGTAAGTCTACCCACCAGATTCCTCAGGAACAGCATAGTTGGTTTTCTTTGCCAGTAGCTATTGCGGGAAGTGTTTCCAAAACCGTCTTGGATTTTTTGAATGCCCGTAAACTTTCCTTGTGCGAAGTGGCGGACCCTTTTTCAAGTCCTACACCCTCTCAAATTGATAAGGACTTTAAACTTAGGCAGAAAGCTTGGCACCTGTTGTCTCAGTTCCTCATCAGTCCCTAGTATGCACGACTGAGGCGGTAACTGATCCCCAGGCGACCAAGACCCTCTCTCTCAGCCGGCGGCTTCTGCTGCAGAATTCTGTGCAGACTCTTGGTGACATCCGGGTGGCTTTCTTGGAAGCTGTTCAGGCATGCCAAGATCTCAAGAGTCTTTTTGGTTAAGAAGCTGCCGGAAGAGATTGGATGTAGGCTCATTCTGTCCCCTCTACTAACCACCACCTTAGTGTCTCAAGAAGCGTGAAGATCTGTATGTAGCTTATTATACTCTACTAGAACGACTGCCTCCTCGTCCAGATTATTCCTAGTGCCGAAAAGGGACATTGCTCAGATGAGGCCGGTCGTAGACTTGTCTCAACTGAATCGGTACATTCACAACTCATCGTTCAGGATGCTCACTGTGAATCAGATCAGGTTAACACCTCCGCCGCAAGGTTGGATGTGTTCATTAGAGCTGACAGAAGCCTATTGGCATGTCCCAGTAAACAGACTGTTCCAAAAATTAATCGCTCTGAGGATCAGGCAACGGAATTTTGTTTTTCAAAGAATGCCTTTCGGTCTGAACCTGGCACCTCGAGTATTTACCAAATTAGTCCGGCAGGCCCTGATACCACTCCTAAGGCAAGGGATCACGATCATGTGGTACTTAGACGACTGGCCAGTGGTAGCGGACTCCGAAATATTATGCCTCCAACATTTCAAAATAAATCTACGTCATGTCAAATCCCTCTGGTTCAAGGTCAACTTGGCAAAGTCGCATCTTGTCCCGACGAGGGTAATCCAATGGGTGGGTCTGCTGTGGGACACAGCACACTTAACTATCAGTCAGAGCGTGGACAATCGCAGCAGGTATTGTAGGAAACTGTTCCGGTTTCTGCACAGTATGACCACCACAAGGAAAGTGTGGGAGTCCCTGGTAGGCTCTCTCAACTGGATTCAACTAACGGTACTGTTGGGCCGGTTGAGAGTATAGAGGTTGTGACGTTAATCACTCCGTTAGAACCGCATGGCTTGTCCTACAGTGACTCGCTAGGATCGCCAGGGCAGTGGATGTGGCTACAGTTGATGTATTATTGTGTGCTTTATTTCATATGAAAGCTCGTGTCATGGGCAGTCCAGAAAGGCTCTTTGTTTTCACCCATGTCAAGGCTTTATATATTTAATTGCAAAGTATATGTTTTATCATTAAGTAGTAATGATAGGATTTGAGAGAGAGAGAGAGAGAGTAGAACAGAGTGAGAGGAGGCGCGCAGTGTTTTTTGCCATGCTTGATGACGTCACGGCTGGCTGGCCTGGGATTGGTTGGAGGAGTTTTTTACCATGCTTGGTGACGTCATGTTTGGCTGGCTTCTTTGTCATTGGCTGAAGGAATTGTTACCGCTTTGTCTACGCGGTGCGAGCGAGTGCTAGTATATATACAGCTCTCTCCCTCAGATCTGGTTTCTAGAACGCATCCCTCTTATCCCTTTGATATCTGTGTTCCTCTCTGCACCTGAGAATCTTTTCCTCTGCCTATCTCTCTCATTTTCCATATCTTTCACCACCTTTTATTAATATTATACCCCCTCTGGTTAACTCTGCATAATCAGCTTAATGCTGGCCAGTTGTATTGTGCGTTAAGGTCTTCTATAACCCATGTATGTTAGTTGTTAAGATAAGTTGATCACGAAGCATTGGTTGGCATTCATATTGTCCAGTACCGCTTCCTATAATTATTAGTGTTCTGCTGGATTAGATAATGCTAGACTAGGAGTCTGATACTATAAGGTATTGTTTCCGATGGGTGCTGGCTTTAGTTAAAAGCTGCACAACATACCTGAGAACTGGAGTTGATTGGGTAAATTCTAGTCTGTGTGCCATTGAGAATAGAACATGCACGAATGACGGCTTTTTGCCTATACCATTCTGCACTGTTCTAAGCTCGTTGTTTGTCTTTGAGGTACGCCAGGAGAACGCTTAACTCCTTCAGACATATATAACGCGATCGCGTCATATGGCAGAGTGAACCAAAAACACATATGACGCGATCGCGTCATATGGATTTTATATTGCCAGAAAATAAGTTTATGACGCAATTGAGCCGGTCTTTTGGCTGGTAAGTCGGATAAGATAGATGTACATGTGGAAACATCTAGCAACGCCCTAGCGTCCCTGTGAGGGCCCCGTGGTGCTAGAGAGAGTCAGTCTCTTCCCAGCAGCCAGTCTACTAGGTGGGTGTGCACGGCCCTTTAAACCAAGGGGCCTCCATTTTGCCCAGCCTGGCTGGTATTACCACCCTAATATAACCCAAACGAAGTGCTATATCGTTGGGTTATCGATGGATTATTGTGTAATTCTTGTTTAGGGTAAAATAACCATGTTAGTGATGTGTTTTGCTAGTCTGGTGTACGTGACCAAGGTGGGCTCCACGAGGGGCCATGGTTTCGCTTGTTTGTGGATCACTTTCATACCATATCGAGTCAATTATATTGCTATTTATCAGTTCAAGTAGTGTATCTTACTTGTATTAGTGTTTCTTAGTGAACAAACTTTTATTACTGGTCGAGCATTCTCTGGTGTAGGCTACGTGACCAAGGCGGTGGAGCCCACGAGGGGCTATACGTTTTGCTTGTTTGTGGATCACTTTCTTATAAATATCAGTCAATTATATTGCTATTTATCAGTTCAAGTAGTGTATCATACCTTGTATTAGTGTTTCTTAGTGAAAAAACTTCCATTACTGGTCGAGCATATGTCGCCATGCTCCCTCAGCCCTGTGCATTTTTGCTCGATAATTTAGTGGTGGAAAGTGCTTGCATTTTTGCTCGATAATTTATTGGTGGAAAGTGCTTAGGAGGTAAGTTTTTTATTGGCAAAAGCACTCTACATATACGGCTTGGTGGCCACGAGGGAATCTCAGCAGTGTGAGTAAGTACAGTCAAAATTGTTGGTGGTGGTGGTGGCCACGAGTAGGTGGACGTGGTGGTGGTGGTGGTGATGGTCGTGGTAACTCTCGATACCACCCCGCCACCCCGCACTCACTCAAGCGGTACACAAGCACTTGTCACCCGCATCAACTCTCTCACCTCCGTTCCCGCCTCTAAACTCTCTCATAATTCGCTTATATGTCGCTTATTCGGTCTATATGCAGAATATTCCTTGGTATATGGGTGGCCTACATACGTATACCTACCTACACATACCTACACATACTCCACATAGCATAGAAGTGATGAAAATATGATAAATATGCGAGATTACGCCCTAGCCCTCCGTCTCCTCCCTCTCATTCTACACCCTGGGCGCGCGAATATTCACCCGGGAAATCTTTCCGCGCGATGACAATCTGGCTCCACTTTCTTCAACTACGGACCATTCGCTCCACTTTCTTCAACTACGGACCGCCCCCCAACTCCCCCCCCAGACATTTTTTGTGGGGTCAAATATATATGGCTCGATGCGCGCAAACATTCCCTACACGTTGATGTACTTTTCATCGATATTTGCAAGGGTCGCCCAAATCGTCATACCTCCGCACAGGGGTGCCTGTATACTATATGGAGTGCGCAGTGGAGAGGTTAATTGGTAAAGGAAATAACATTCAAATAGTTCATATACCTGTATATATTATTGACACAACAATCTAAAGTATAGGACAAATTGTCCACTGCAGAACTCCAGGCCACAAGGAGGGTGGCAGAAATGTCTCTGACTTACTATAGCTCGGGCGTTTGTGGGGCGATGGAGTTGAAGTAGTTAGCCATCTGTCATCTTCATCCAGGTATGAAACAGACAGAGACCAGGTATAGTTAAAGATCTGGTGTGGCAAGATCAGTCTCGTTAAAATTCAGCGACTGTGGCTCGAGGGCTGCAGAAATGCCAATTGTAAATAAGGCACTGTAACTTGGTGGTTGCCAGTCGTAGACAGAGAAATGGTATTTCCAGTCGTAGACATAATCGGTGTATTTTGATTTGACATTGCCAGTACTAGAAAAAACAATTGCACCAGTCGTAGCCAATATGATAGCTAAGGGTGAGCTGTTGTTGAGATCTGACTTGGCAGCAGTCATGAAGGTTTCTATGTTGTCCTGGTGTGCCGGTCCTGGGTCATAAGTGACAGTTGCAGAGGAAAGCCTCCGTTACACATTAGGGATTTTAATCCAGAAAGACCAGCACAATGTGGTCGGCGCCATGGTTGGCATCATCTGTGGCCTGCGTTTGGGGGTGTCATAGGATGTCTGGCCGAGCGCGGGAGGTGTCAGGAAGGCGGGCGATAATTTTGGGCATGCATAAAATTTGGGAAATTACTCGCCATGGATGAATTTGCCCTTGCCAGAGCAGTGACCATCATGGCAATTGCGCCGAATGATGTAATGGACGCTGCATCAGATGACCCCATTGTCCCCAACAACGGGGCTTGGCAGGGAGGATTAGGAGGGTGGCGTGGTGCGGTGGTGTTATATAACCCCCAAAGATGCTGTTAGCCTATCATAACTGTTTGTTAATGTTAATATAAAATATTGTAATGTTTCTTATCGCCAAAAAGAACAGGTAAGAAAATGAATCATGTTATACTTTTTTAAATAATTTCATCAACAGACGTACCTATTCACAGAACATAAATAAGCTACAATATATAACAGTATGTTATGTGAGCTTCCTCGAACCTCACAATAACAGTCAAGCAAAAGAATGATGTTAAGCACAGTTACACATTCAATATTTGTATTCCGACACATCAGGACAACGTGGTCGACGCCATGGTTGGCACCATATGCGGCCCACATCTGGGGGTGTCAGGGGATGTCTGGTCGAGCGTGGTAGGTTCGGAAACGGCGAAGGAAATTTTCTCACAAGTTGAGTAAATGATAGCTGCAAATTAATTTGCCTTTGCTATCATGGCAATTTTCTTTCTCAGAAATCTCCATCTTAGGAGATTTCAACGTTCACCACCGTCATTGGCTCTCCTCTCACACTACTGATCCACCGGGTGAACAAGCCTACGTCTTTTCTATCCTAAATGACCTAGAGCAGTTAGTTCAGCAACCCACCCGTATCCCGGATCGCATCGGAGATCGACCCAACATTCTTGACCTGTTTCTAACTTCTAACCCTTCTTCTTATACTGTCGATCTTTTCTCTCCTTTGGGCTCCTCCGACCATAAACTTATCTCTGTCACCTGTCCTATCTCTCCAGTACAGCCACCCGATCCTCCTAGCCGGCGGCGCTTGTGGCACTTTGGCGCTGCCGACTGGGAGGCTCTTCGGCAGTACTTCTTTGATTTCCCATGGAATGATTTCTGCTTCCATGGCCGAGGACCCTCGGAGAGTGCTGAACGCATTACCGAGGTAATCCTATCGGGCATGGAAGCATACATTCCATTCCCTTTCTCTCAGACTAATGCTAAAAAATCTTGGTTTACTCACGCCTGTTCTACTGCTGTCCGCAATAAGGAGGAAGCATTCAAACGGTACCGACGCCTTAAAACTCAAGACTCTCATTCTTCATATGTTTCTGCCCGGAATCAAGCCAAATCTGTTCTTCGACTTGCCAAACACTCTTTCATCAATAATAAATGCACTGAACTATCCAACTCTAGCTCTTCCCAAGCTTTCTGGCATCTAGCCAAAAACCTCTCCAACAATTTATCTTCCTCGTCTTTCCATCCCCTTTCCCACTCTGATGGCACAACCATCACTTCTTCCTCTGACAAAGCTAAACTCTTCGCTCAAACTTTTGCTAGAAACTCCACATTGGATGATTCCGGTGCTATTCCTCCCTCTCCGCCCTCCTCTCTCTTACTTATGCCTAATATCCTAATCTCTTCTAAAGATGTACTTTCTACCCTCTCTGGGCTTAACACTAATAAGGCGTACGGTCCGGACGGTGTTCCTCCTGTTGTTCTCAAAAACTGTGCTTCCGTGCGGACTCCCTGCCTAGGCAAACTCTTTCGTCTCTGTCTATCCTCTAACGTCTTCCCTTCATGCTGGAAGTATGCTCACATTCAACCTGTCCCAAAGAAGGGTGACCGCTCTCAACCCTCCAACTATCGTCCAATTGCTCTTATCTCTTGTCTTTCTAAAGTTTTTGAAACTATTCTTGCTTCCAAATTTCTTAAGCATTTCTCTTCTCATAATCTGCTCTCAGATCGCCAGTATGGCTTCCTTAAGGGTCGCTCTACTGGTGATCTTCTTTCATATCTTACTAACTCTTGGTCATCCTCCTTTCGGGACTTCGGTGAGACTTTTTCTATTGCACTAGACATATCGAAAGCCTTCGATAGAGTCTGGCATAAATCTTTAATTTCTAAACTACCCTCCTTCGGTTTCTATCCCTCCATCTGTGCCTTTGTCTCTAATTTCCTTTCCGGCCGTTCCATAGCCGCGGTTGTGGACGGCCATTGTTCACTTCCTCACCCTATAAACTCCGGTGTTCCTCAGGGCTCTGTCCTATCTCCTATTCTCTTTCTAATTTTTATAAATGATCTCCTTAACTGTACCTTAATTCCCATCCATTCATATGCAGACGACTCAACCTTGCACTACTCCATTAGTTTTTCAGAACGCCCCAGCCAGCAATCCCTCAACGACAAACGTAATGAAGCCATAGAACTCTTAAATTCTGATCTAAATACTATTTCCAATTGGGGCAGAGAAAACCTTGTTAACTTTAATGCTTCCAAAACCCAATTTCTCCATCTATCTACCCGTCAGGATCTCCCAGCGGACTATCCCTTATTCTTCAACAATACAAAAATCAACCCTTCATCTTCTCTCAATATTCTTGGTGTCTCTTTTTCTTCTGCTCTCATTTGGAAGGACCATATTACCAGTCTTGCAAAGGCAGCCTCCCAGAAGCTGGGTGTGCTCAACCGCCTTAGGGGGTTCTTTTCCCCTGCACAGCTTCTTGCTCTGTACAGGGGCATAGTGCGCCCTTGTATTGAGTATTGTTCACATGTGTGGGGAGGTTCCTCTCACACCGCTCTCCTAGACAAAGTTGAAAGGAAGGCCTTTCGTATCATTAACTCCCGTCCACTCACCAACTCTCTGCAATCTCTCTCTCTCCGCCGCAATGTTGCATCTCTCTCGCTATTCTATCGCTACTATAATAATCAGTGTTCCTCAGAGCTATCCCAGTGCATACCACCTCCTTTACGTAGGGCACGTGGTACCCGTCTTGCAACTCAATCCCACCCCTACTCTGTGCAACTCTCCAACCCAAGAGTGAAACGTTACTCTCAAACTTTCTTCTACTCAACAGCTGAGTTCTGGAACTCTCTCCCAGAATCAGTCTTTCCCTCTTCCTATGACTTAAATTGCTTCAAACTCCGTGTGTCCAGGCATTTTGGCTCGAACGTCCCTTGATTTTGGCCCTGTCACTCTTTCAACTATGGGGGAGGCACTCGCTATAGGCAGTTATGCCTTTTGCCTCCCTCAATCACATAGAAGAAAAAAAAAAATTGCACCACATGACATAGTAGATGCCACGTCAGATGGTTCCATGGCTCGGAATTTGGAAGTGATCACCGCAGATGAAATTGCCTTTGCCAGGTCGGTGGCCATCAAGGCAATTGTACCGCATGACGTAGTGGACGCTGCATCAGACGGCGCCATTGTTGGTGACTAACGAGCCTTGTTATATGTTCGTAATATTTTTATCAACATATGTAGCTATTGTCATAGCATAAAAAGCTACAATATATGACACTATACTATGTGAGTTTCCTCGAACCTCACAAGTACTGTCAATCTAAAGAATCATTATTGCATTATTATCACCTTTATTTGTATCTGGTAACATGACATAAAAAGCAGCAATACATGACAGTATTTATACCCCCCTGGATGAAACTTCTATGAAGCCTTTGACATCGGTGAGGTCGCTACGTCTTTCGCAGTAGGTGCCACACTACGTCACCAATTGATGTCGGTAAAGCGACATTGCTGGTTAGAATATATTTTAGAGCATATTCACCGTACCGTGGCAGTTGCCGGCGTATGGGCTAAACTAGATGCCCAACGTCGGTCTAGTGTAGCCAATGCTCCGATTGCAACACACACCGTCATCGGCAATTGAAGTGGGCCCCATTCCTTACACTTTTAACGCCGATATCGAGGTCCTGGTCTGTCGGTACTGAGTCCTGAATGTGTGATGGGGCTTGTAGTCTGAGAGCTTGGAGCTCGACATGAGAAGATCTGAGCTGTGTTTAATTACTTCCAAGAGGCTTAGACCTTTATGTATGTTTTCTTTAATACTCTACCTGAGTATATACTCTTTGGTATTAACCCCTACTGTACCATAGGGTACTACCATAAATGTACCTCCCAGTACCAAGCAATGTGGCCAAAATTACTTCAGAGGCAAGATATAACAACCTCCCACCTCAAAATTTAATGAAACACTGACCCAGACAGCCTGTGAAAGCTTGCAGCCAACCTAAGAAGTGTTGCCAATTCCTTAGAACAGTGTTTACAAGTCATGGTACCAGCCACTGCCTGATACTGACGGCTTGCAGCTGTCGCTGGGCCTTGGGAGTGATTTATCTGCCGTCACTGAAATTGTAAGGGTTAAGGGTAGACTCGGTAGTTGTCATTGTGGCGAGAAAGGCTTACTCGACATATGGCATACCAATATAATATACTTGCAAACTGCTAAAATGGCATAGATTAAATTACTGTCCTAGCTAATTGCCTAACAAATGAACAGCACGGATGGACTCACACTGTTTTACATCTATAAATGTGAAAGTACAATTCTTAACAACTGCTCCAACACAATCATCTAGTGAATATTGTATTTCTCCCCTAAATATTGAATCTCGATTCCTCTCCCCTCTCCATTTCAGTAATGCTTTCCTTATATGTTGTTCACTCCAAATCCATAACCTTGCTCCTGCTCTCTTTTCAAATTATATTCAATTGTACACTTGCACGTTGCTTAAAGCACATAAATACAATGAGCTCTATCCCAGATATTTGTGTCCATATCTGTAAGCTAAATGCTCACACGCACATTAAAATACATAATTTTGCATATGTGTGCGTGAGACAGAGTACGCATCCTTACTGACTAATCCAACACAATCGCCCAGTAAATATCGTATACCACATCCGCTTTTTTAATCTCAATAATCATTTCAGTAATCTTTTCCATATCTTGCGTGTCTCTCCCAGCTCCCCAACCTCGCTCCTGCTCTCTCTCTCTCCCTCCCCTCCAACTCTTCTTATATTCGACCCTTTCCCAGTCCTTTCTTGCCCGTTTTCCTGAGATTGGAGTGCCGAAGCGCCCATAACTTCTTTTCAGGACATTATAGTAAGCATCCATTAATTTCCTCTCTCCGGACACAGAATGACCGGGATTTCTTTTTTTCGTGTCGTGCAAAAATTTCCTCCTCAAACCCTTTCATCCTCACTGGCCATTATGAGGTTTTCTGGCCTCATTTGGAATTTCCCCCGAGCGCTGAGGCAAGAAAGGAGGGAGGGAGGAGGCTCGCTGGAATACACACGACCATTTTCACCATTTTGAGGACACTGAGCCATTATTCCACGCATAGTTTCCCTTTAGTAGCAATAACCAATACGTTTTTCCCTCACACACGTCGGCAAAATGTTTATTGTGATATCATATTGTCAGACATTATCGATTTATTAAGGGCAAGCAAGTCTTTCAAATCAAGCATTACTTTTCTCGGTTGGGTATAAAGAGTTGGAATGATGATAATTATTCAAAGGTTTAGATGAGGTCTTACGTCTTTACAATTTAATATGAAGTGAATGATTTAATGAAACTAGTTTCAAGTATTGTAATCCAAATGTAATTCATAGTATAGATAATCCGATAAATTATTGTAAAAAATAAAAACAATAAAAAAACACATATGAATACCTATAATATATAATGAACTTATAAGCAAAATCTGAAAAAGACTGTTGTTACTTTAAATTTGCCAGGTGACTGAAAACTGCCATATCATCATCTTGAGTAGTACGATATTACGAAGATTTTGTACCGAAACATGGTGTTAGTTACGAAAACCTAGCACTCTTTCAACTTTGGTGGAGACACTTGTTACAGACAGCTTTGTCTGTTGTCTCCTTCATACACGTAGGACAAAAATCCAGTATAAAATGTCGATAGGTCAGCTGCTAAGGACTTAAATTTACCGTCAGTTAAGACAATGAAAACTACAGGATTAATTTCATGTTTTGTTCTATTAAATATTATGTTATACAAGTAATTCATTGATAATGTTTGTTTACAATGGCACACCGCAATATATACTGTAGTACAACAGAATACATAACCTGATAAGGAGTCCTGCAGTCCACGTGTCCACTACTGACCATACAAATTGTTTAATTAACTAATGTCATTCAGGTAATGCAATGATAATATACCGTATTCACAATTTTCATAATAGAATGTACAGTAGGCTATACGGTATAGGAAAAACAATTGTAAATAACACGAAGCTTTAGTCGTGAACTAATACTACTACCAACATAGGCAGTTGTCCTGGCACTGTCTACTGACGGGCCCCTTAGGCAGGAAAGGCAGAGCAGAGGAAAGAGGCGGCGTGAATGGTAATGCATTTTCAGTCCAACTTAAAAAATAATAACCCTTATTTCTCCTCTCGCTCTTTCTACCTGTACTTCTTTACCCCCCCCCCCCTCTCTCTCTCTCTCTCTCTCTCTCTCTCTCTCTCTCTCTCTCTCTCTCTCTCTCTCTCTCTCTCTCTCTCTCTCTCTCTCTCTCTATTTTGTAAACTTTAAAGGGAGAGATGATTAAACTAAAATGAGTCTTTACAAAAAAATAAAAAATGAAAATAAAAAATAATATAAATAATAATAAAAATAATAATAATAATAATAATAAAACAAAAAAGCTCTGGGACTCCTGATATCATAGGCTAGACTTTTGCCAAATTACTGATCGGTTTAATTTAATGAAATGTGCGTTTTATATATTAGTTGAATGTTATGTTTTACTTAATGGTAAAATGTTTGTTTACAAACACTTTATTGTATTTTCCGTTTTTCTAGAACTTAAATAACTAACAACATAACCACTCTCTCCTGTTATATCATTATCTATTAGTAAACTGTAAACATATGAATAATTACATAAATTAACATAATCACCCCCCTATCTCTGTCTCTCTCTTTATTTATATATATATATATATATATATATATATATATATATATATATATTCTGTATATATATAGTATATTGTATAATGAGGCTGTTTCATCTGGTTCGAAAAACTCACACTGAAGCAGTAAATATATTATTTGGAGTATATTATATATATTCTGCTGGTTAGGTGCTCCCCGTGAATCAGAGGCTCTGTAGAGCGACCCCGGGATGGCCTTCATCATATCCTTGGATAGGGTTCAACATATGGGGTGTCACTGGACAGAATGGTAATTTGCATTAAATCTTCTACAACCCTGGAACCTGTTGCAAACAAGCTTGTTAAACTAGGATTCGAGGTTGGAAACTCGGGATGACAACCAGTTGCAAACCTTGCTGTTGGTGCAGAAATGGTTCATATTATAAACAAGGTTGTTATACTTGGAATCACATTGCAAACTCGGGCTCACAACCAGTTTCAGACTTGGCTTTTGGTCCACTAGCGGTTTTTGTTAAGATAACAGAATTGTAGTTTCTTGTAAAAAATGCAACCTCAAAATCGCCTGTTATAAACAAAGTGGGCTCAAACTTAGTTGCAAATAACAGGTTGAAATCCTTAAGCTAGTTGCAAATATGGTATCCAAATAGGTGATAGGGTTGGAGGTGGTGGTGGGGCTGGTAAGACAATTTGCGTTGTCACAGGAGCATGTGGCAATGGAGAGGAAGGTTCTTCTTGGTAGGCAGTGGGGAAGGCTTGATTGTTGAAATGCCAGTGGTAATCCACTCGTTCTTGGAATGGATTAGGTATTTCAGGAATGATAAAGGAGCCTTCGTAATGCGACCTCAGTTTATCTTTCGATACTTGAACAAGAGGATAGTAGGTGACCTTCCAAAGACGAGTTCGTGGGGGACGAGTCTGTTTTTTTTTTTAGGAGCCGAATTGATTTTCCATTGAATAATTTGAATATGTGATGCCTAGTTGGTTGTTTAATCAGTTAATAGCTTAACACGGAGGTAGTTGAGAATGGTTTTGTGGTTATATACGCAGATTGAGTTACCTTGAGGTCCTATTGTGAAGAGTAGGAGGTTTTGGTGCCCATCATCTTGACGAACTCATTCCAAACCTCTCTGGCGAATTCTAAGGCATTGTCCAAGTGCAGGACCTGAGGTCATCAGTAATGAGGAAGGACACCATTAAGGAGGTATGGGGCAATGGAAGCTGCAGAGTGTTCTCTAACTTTTATTGCGAACACAAATTTTGAATACTGTCAATTAATATGATGGCAAAACAAACTCCGTAAATAGCTAGTAAGGGGCTCATCTGGTCCAGTACCAGATTTAGAAGGGAAGGCTTGCTCGTATACATTTTGAGGGTCCTTCCAAGCACATGGCATCCATGCCTTTAACACATGGGATACTGGCTTGGGTTACTTGTTTTGCTAGTTCACATTAGGTGTCCAGTAGGCAAACGAGAAAGCAGTCATAATTTTATTGATATCCAATTGAATTTAGTTACTGTCGTGAGTATAGGTGAGCAAGTTCAGGGCAGCCTAAAGGTTAATGATATTGTGAACTGATTCTGCGTAGCAAATGTCGCTGACCCTAGAAGACTTTCTAAGTATTTCTTAATTGACCCAGTGAGATATCTTATTATTCTCCCAGTATAAGGTTATCATATTATTTGTCATAAACTAATGCATTCTGCAAGCTAAACAATACCATCTGCACTGGTGTGGACGCGGGCGGTAGCACCGTGACTACTAAGTTGCCAAGGAAATACAGCCTTTGGATAAAAACATTAGTTACGGTTTGTTACATTAAGGGGAAAAGTCAGCTTAACCTTCCCTCAAACACATGGAAGAAAAACAACCTCGCTAAGCAACCTAGGAAGGCCGGACTTCGGTACACCACACAAAATAAGTTCAGGGTGTAGGATACACCAAGGGGTATATTCAGAGGCAGTTAACACAAAGGTAAATCATAAAACTAAGGATTAATCTAGAAAATATGTTATACACCAGGGGCAGAGGCCACTAATATCCCCATGCTGCTGGAGGCAAACTAAAATACAGGGAAAGAGGGAGTACACAAAAGTACTACTTATAGTCCAAGCCTCAGTCAGCACCTAAAGATACAGCCCCCTATCCCCCCAGAAAAAGGTTTCTGTTCATGGTGTGTAACCCAAGACATAATCTTAAAACACCTGTAATGGTATAGAATTGATATCAAGAGTGGGCCTGATTGTACGGTTTATGCTACTCACTCAGGTTACTCATCCAACCAAACCTAATGGTACCCACATCAAAGTCGCCAAAGTCCAACTCGAACTCCTTAACACCTAACGAGCGGCCTAGGCGGTAATTAATATGTACCGCCCAGCGGGGTGTTTTTACCCAAAATAGGGTTGTTTACGTGATCATTTTCATGCCTAAATAAGACCCAGAGCGTAAAACAAGTATCTATCCCCGAAAGGGCATAAACAGAGCTTTACAATGACACCCCAACGATCCTTGTATGACCGCTAGTTTTCTTGCAACAACCGCGCAACACGAGTGCAAAAACCATGTAATTCGGTACTTTCCCTACATAATTCCCTGTGTAGCGAGTGTGAGAGGGTGGAGGAGGGTGGGATTCATGTCAGTTGGTCCACCGCGGTGGTCTGGAGCAGTCATACCCTCGCTACTCTCCTGCCACCACTTATCTCTCTCTCTCAGCAACATTACGTGCTGAAAATGGCACATGACTTATGTTGTGAGCTGCCACAGAGTCAAAATTTCTTTCACTCGACATATGTTGCGCGCCGCCAGTTAAGGGTTAACCCGGCAGCTACGGGGGACTCTTAAGAAGTTTTACTTGGTGACTGCAAGGAGACTCTTAAGATCCTAGGCCTAAAATTTTGTTTTTAAAAGGCCCCAGTAGCACTTGAATTTTTGTTTTTCCCTCCATACCTCATATCACTTCTCCACATCTGTCAAAGTCCCCTCCTTCCCCCCCCCCCCCCCCCTTCAATTATAACCAATTTTTCTCTTATTCCTGTACTTATCGGTTTATTTATAGCGCCAAAAATCCCCACCCGGTTCCAAGGTGGAAAGGGAGGGTGTGGAAGGAGGAGAGAGAGAGAGTAGTGGCCCACACTACCTCCAGTATCTCACCAGAGCTCGTGGAGGGAGGGTGTACTCTCGCTCCCTGTCAACTTCATGAATGAAACGCTCTGCAATATTTCATGTTTGTCATCCCCCAAACACTATTCTCACTTGTTTTATTGTTGTAACATGTTACTATCTTCATATTAAATGTAAAATAGACGCAGGATAAGTATTAATTATATTTATGGTAAATTAACAATTTTAGTGAGGAATGTATCTAAATACATACGCACAGGGGTATGGTGTATACTACAGGGGCTGCGCAGCTGAGAGGTTAAGGGAATAGTAAAGTGGTAGCTCAGTGCATTCTATAACTTTTACAACGAATATATACTTCGACCTATATGAACCTGATACATAAGAACCCAAGGGAGGGCCAAATCAAGGTAAAGTCAGGAAGAAAACAAGACGTGTTTGAACGCCAGAGGGTAAATTAGGGAAGTCATCACAAAGGATTTGGGAGCCTCTCCATCTGGCCAGGAGAGAGGTGCAGTTGCCAGGGATACAAATAAACAATATTTACTCTCAAGACCTACTAGCCAAATCGGTGCAAACCAAACTCAGAGCAATGTTAATGTAAAGCAAACTAAAGAGGTTCGGGCATTATAAACAAACAATTTAACATAAATAATTATGTAGGAAAAACAGGTCCTATGGCAACACGTTTCCAGTCTCCACCTATCACCAATCTACAACTTATCATGCGATTTGGCCAAGCTTGCAGGGATACACATTTATGCAACAATTATATAACACAAATTTGAATGCTGCCTCATTTACATACATACAAGTTTAAAGACGGTTTTGTCCATAGACAATGTGGGTACAGTCTCACATCTTAAATGGAGGCTTTCCAGGCGACCCTGTCAAGGGCTGCCTCTGTTGTCAAGTTCTTTATTTGAGATCGGACCGGAGCACCTGATCCCAAATAATTCTAGGTCTACCCCTACGTGCAGCTCCCCCCAAATTCTCAATCTGGCATTTCTTCACCCAGCACTGATCATCCATTCTCTCCATATGTGTCCAAACCAACCAAGTCGTCTCATGCACATCACTTCACTGACACTCTTAATGCCCAGACGCCTTCTTAATTCCTCACTTGATACCCCGTCTATGAGGTTAACCCCACATATCCATCTTACCGTTCTCTTCTCATTCCGTTCCATATTATCCTCCCCTTTAACCGGCCACATCTCTGAGGCATATTTCATCGCACTCCTAACACACGAGGTATACACCTTCGCTTTAAGGTAAAGTGGAAGTCCTCTCATGGTCAGTAGTGGCAACAATTAACTCTCTAAACTTTCCCCAGCTACTTCTGACTCTAGCAATGGAGCCAGCTTCAGCGCCACCTCCGACGGAAACCCTATCTCCCAAATATCATAATTTATTCACATACTATGGACTGGGACTATGGATGAAGAAGTGCGGGAGAGGGTACAACAGGGGAAGAGGGTTGTAGGAATGCTGAAAGCAGTAACAAGAAATAGGGTGGTCAGTATGGAAGTGAAGAAGTCCTTGCATGACAGTGTGGTAACCCCGACACTGACTTACAGAAGCGAAGCATGGACGTTGGTTGAGAGACTCAGACCAAGAGTGAGAGCAGTGGAAATTAATTACTTAAGAAGTGCGTGCGGAGTTACATGGAGGGATAGACAGACTAATGAGGAAGTAAGAAGGAGGTGTGGTGTGGAGGTAGATGTGCTGGAAAGTGTGAAAAGGAACAAGTTGAGATGGTTCGGCCATATGGAACGTATGGAAAGCGAGAGAATGACTAAGAGGGTGTACGAGAGCGAAATGGAGGGACAAAGAGGGAGAGGTAGACCGATAGAGAGGTGGAAGGATGGAGTGAGGAAGTATATGAATGAAGGCGGTGCTGGTTGGGGGGAGGGGCGTCGACGGACTGGGGACAGAGGTGCATGGGGGTGGTTCGTTCGTGGCCAGCCCTTCGGGGATCACGGCGTCAGGCAATAGATAGATAGATAGATTCACATACTCCAGCATTACCCGGTCGAAATCAACACTAGCAGACGGGTCATTTAACACAAGTTCTCCCTTGCACACTGCACATTCAAAGTTTATGATTCTCCTCAAGGTCCTCTAGCCCCACTGCATCTCTTGTGTACCCATTCACTACAGACACAACATTGAATTGAATTACTTCCCAGAGGAGAAGGATGTTAGATAATATACCATATATCTCCCATATAAAGAAATGTTGTTATGTCACATGTGTATAGGTTTGCAGTACAAGGCACATATGAACAATGAACACCCTTAACGTAGGTATAAAGGAACATTATTGTAGAGAATATACAAAAGCAATGTCAAGGGAGGGAAAGGGGAGGGAGATATTCCGCGTATGTTACGGTCTTTAAACAAGTTTAAATTCCTTGGCCTCCCTCATCATTATTTCTGTATATTCTTTACAATGATCTTCTTTACACCTACAATCAGGGTGTTAATTTTTCACATGTGGCTTGTACTGTAAACCTATACACATGTGACATAACAACATTGCTTTATATGGGAGATATATGGTATATTATCTAACATCCTCCTCTGTCCTCCCCTTACCTGCCACTGTTTCGTTACATACACTCGGGCGGCTAGGCCACAACCATGTATTTCATCAGCTGACTGCTAATACTTATGTTACATTTAGGTTTGTGTTTACAAAAAAGGTAAATACAATTTATTTTACTGTTTTACACAGAAGTCCTGTTTTTACATCATTGTATATCATTTAGCTATTCACTACAAGAATGCACTAACTCAAACAAATTGGACGACAGTTACCAAACAGGAACTTCTTTTCTCCCGTGACTTCGAGTATAACACACTTTTCCGCCTTGCATCGGGAATGTTTTCATCCTTTACAATAGTATTAATCAGCTCTGTGGGCAATTTTACCAAATATCTCTAGCTGCTTTTAGCATCTCAGCAACAATGCCGGAGCTCCCAGATGCTTTCCCGGACTTCATTCTATCTATAGCACTTTTAACGGTGTCGTACCCTACCAAAGTAAAAAGCCTTGTACTGGGACTGCAGTGCTGAACTGTTCTCTGTTCCATTCAATCTCCACATTAGGCAGTCTTTCATAATGCGCCTTCCATGCCACTCTAATTTATGCATCTTACACCCACGATATCCTTGCTACAGTCCCTTACATTCTTAGCTTGTTTACGAATCCCATTGGTATTATTAATGCTACAGACTTATGGTTTTCTTTGCCCTACAGACCGCTTTCCTAGCATTACATTTGGCGGACAGGTATTCTTCCTTACTGCCACCTTCCTTCCATACTCTGAAACATCTCTTCTTCTCTCTGACTGCAGCTTCGACATCGTTGTTCCACCACCAAGAGAACATATGTCTGGGTTGCCCCTTTGTTTTACCACAGACTTTGTATGTGGCATCAAGGAGGCTGCATTCTATAAAGTTCCATTTGCTACCAACATCAGCTGGCCTAGCACCCATTCTTCTTTCAATGTTCATAATTACGTTGTGGAATCTGTCTCTGTACTCCTCTTTTTCCAACAACCATACATTCCTTTTTGGCAAATGTACATTCTTTCTCACAGGAACTCTGCTAAGGCACATATCACACACTAGGAGCTTGTGTTGGGGGATGCATTCTTCACCTAGATGATCTTAGTATCTCTAACCCATTTCCTGTCAGATTTGCTGATCAGGAAGTAGTCCATCTGGTTACTGGAGGAACCTGATTCATATGTTATCAGATGGTTCATCGTCTTCTTGAACATGGTGATACACACCACCATCCCCATGGCAGCACAGTGCTCCAGTATGTATCGACCTACCAGGTTTCTTCGGCCATATCATGGTCCTTCTGGCACGCATCCATGTGAACTTGAAATATTAATTGTTTCCAATAATCCACCTCCTACTCCCCCCTTTCCACCAGGTCTCCTGGATAGAACATACATCCACTCTGCGTCTCTCTAGCATTTCCTCAATCTCACCTGTTCTGCCTCTTAGTGTGCCGACATTCACACTTCCGAGCCTGAGCTTGGGGGGAAAATCCGCTGTACTATCCTTTTTCGATTTACCATCTAGTAAATCACACAGAGATCGCCGACTAAAATAAACAGTATTAACTTAGAGGAAATAAGTCAACAATTCCGAGAAAATACAACACGCAACAGGCGAGCGTGTCAAGTCGCCACAAAAAACATCTACTTTGAGCTCGGGGCACACATGCACGAATTAACGTCACATCCGTCCCTGACCAAGAAAATAGGCAGGACGGCTATAATCTGGAGGTCCCATGTGGCCACAATGGCCACTAGGGCCGTTCCAAAGTTTTTTGCCGGACACCCACGGACACACACGGAAACAGTCATCGTCTAGACGCCGCCAGGCTGCGTCTAGACGACGACTGCTCCCGTGTGTGTCCGTGTGTTTCCTGTGGTGTCCACGACATAACACGTTTTCTGGCTGTGTCCCCGACCCACACGGACCATTTTATGCTGCACAAAAAAGACGCCGCCTAGGCACGGCGAATTAAGGGGTCGGGGACGGACGGGACGTTAATTCGTGCATGTGTGAACCGAGCTTTGCATATCATAGAGGCTTGAACTAGTAATATTATATATACTGTATATATATATATATTTATATATATATATATATATATATATTATTGTCTTTCTTGTACAATATTTAAGACATCTCAATATTCAGGTTTAACCCCTTATTAGCGGGGCCCGACTTAAGTCCGTATAGAGATCACCTGCCCAAAGAGCGGGGCCCGACTTTAGTCCGTGTGCAATTTTGGAGCAATATTGCCTCTGAGAGAGAGACGAGCGGTGGGCGGAGCGTAGGTCGGGCTCTGACCGTTCGCCACGGGTCCAGCGGGCCTACTGACGTTTACTCCACACACATCCACCCTCCCTCCCTCACTACACAGGGTATTATGTCAAGAAATTACCGTATTTTAGGGATTTTTCCTTCGTCTTGCACGATTGTTGCAAGAGAACGCGTGGTCGTAGGAGGATGGTTCTGGTGTCATTGGAAAGCTGAATTAACGCTCTTTCAGGGATACATAATTGTATTACGCTCTGGCTCTTGTTTATGCATGAAAAAGAGCACGGAAACAAGGCCATTTAGGGTAAAACCACCCGCTTGGCTGGTAGTAGAAATTCCTTACGGGCCCGATCGTAAGGCGTTAATAAATGTTCTTCTTTAAAGTACATGTATTCATCTATCAAACTATCTGTAGATATATGTTTATTAATGTATAGATAGATAGATGTATAGATTGATAAACATAACGTTACTTAGTAAGCATTACACATGGTTAATCTCTTAATATTACCTTACTGTATGTATTTGATGTAAAACAAACAAAAACAATTACATTCTATTTGACACGGCATGGACCATTAATTATTTATGTGTGACATAAATTAATTACATTTGTATTTTTTCAAAGTAATCTGCATATATAATCATACCCAACCATGATTGATAGTCCATCGGAATTATCAAGAAAGCCATTGAAGCTATTCCAAAGAAAAAAGCCATAAGTTAGATAATTAATTGACATCGGGCGGTCGCTTCACAGATCTGGTTTACAGCTAAGCACAACAAATAGTCTGCTGATACTTGGGCTATGTAGGACATAGATTTTTAATTAAACTATTTGTAAACATGATATACAGTATATGTCAATCGCGAAGTGGTATGTGTGGTTGGTGAGATACAACATTAATCAGAGAACAGTATGTTTTAACGCAACGTAATAATGCACCTAATAAAATAACCTACGCTGAGAACTTTAGAAACGATTCAATAATGAAATCAACTTATTGCATATCTCTCTCTTTCTCTCTCTCTTTTCTATCCTTTCCTTCCACTGTCCTTTATTCTCGGGTTAGCTATCTCTACTAGAATTAAGTCCTGACCACCTCGCTGGGATCGTAAGGTCTGTGTGGTCAGTGTATCTATGTAAATCTATGTAAATATATATATATATATATCTCTCTCTCTCTCTCTCTCTCTCTCTCTCTCTCTCTCTCTCATATAATCTGGACCACACCACTTCAATGATGAGTTATGGCGAGGGGAGTTATACAGACAAGGACTGAAACTTGGTCCCCTGACTCGTGGCTATCTTAGTTCGTGGCCCCTGCCTCACACCCCAACACCTCTCAGCTTACCCTCCTCACGCAGTCTGTCACCACAGAGGGGCGATTATCCTCCAGCACAGTATACTGAGGTTTTCCCCCAAGAGACGGGGGGTTCAAGAGCGCTTAGACCGGTGGAGGGGACGGTAGATGGATGAGGGGAGGCGGCGCTGTGACGGGCAGGGGAAAGTTAGCGAGGGAACTGGATTGGGAGGGCGAATGGAAGAGGGTAAACAAATGACTGTGTTCCTGAGAAGTTGTGATACGGTCTCGTTAGTAGCGGCCAGATATTTTAATTTGCTTACTTCCAGCAATTAAGACAATATTTACTCTGCCAAAATTTCTTGTTATATTTTCTCCCAAAACAAGGAAGTAGTCAAGGTGGGTAGATCTACTTTGTAATACAAATATCAAGAATATTGAAAACTAATATATTTGTTTTCTTGCTTAAATTTACAGGTAAATAGATAATCTACAGTATGAATATATGACAGGTGCATCAAATACAATATAGTAACTAGTTAGAAGGATATAATTATTATATGTATGTAAAGCTATGAACAAAAGCTTCGCGTAAATTTGCATCAAGTATAAGTGTAAATACTGGGCAATATTTTTCACTTCTTGTGTGCTGGATGGATATGGGCAGATGGTTATGCTAATTAATATAGAGCTGAACAATCCTTCACTAATTTTCTCTGGCCGAGGCTGGGTCAATCTCACGTATTATTTAGTTAGTGAAGCTTTGGGCCACACCAGAATCAATAAAGCGCTAACTCCCTGAGATTAATGACCAAATTGGCAGGGTGATTGGGATAGGGATTGCTTGCCTGTGGGATTGGCAGGGTGATTGGATGACTGGGACTGGCTTTGGAACTGTGTGACTGTAGGACTGGATAACTGTCAGACTGGATAACGGTAGGACAGAATAAGTGGGACTGGATAACGGTCAGACTAGATAACAGTAGGACTGGATAACTGTGGGACTGGATAACTGTCAGACTGGGTAACGGTAGGGTTGAACAACTTTGGTACTGAATGATTGTAGGACTTGTTGCATGTTGGACTGGGTGACTGTGGGCCTTTATGACTGTTTAGCAGGATAACTGTTGGGCAGGATAACTCTTCGGCAAGATAGCGGCTAGACTGGATAACTGGTGGGCAGGATAACTGTTGGGCTGGATAACTGTTGGACTGGATAACTGTTGGGCAGGATTACTGTTGGGCAGGATAACTGTTGGGCAGGATAACTGTTGGACTGGATAACTGTTGGGCAGGATTACTGTTGGGCATGACAAATGTTGGACTGGATAACTGTTGGACTGGATAACTGTTGGGCAGGACAAATGTTGGACTGGATAACTGTCTGACTGGATAACTGTTGGGCAGGATAACTGTTGGGTAGGAAAACTGTTGGACTGGATAACTGTTGGACTGGATAACTGTTGGACTGGATAGCTGTTGGGTTGGATAACTGTTGGACTGGATAAATGTTGGGCAGGATAACTGTTGGACTGGATAACTGTTGGACTGGGTAACTGTTGGGCAGAATAATGGTTGGACTGGATAACTGTTGGACTGGGTAACTGTTAGACTGGATAACTGTTGGACTGGGTAACTGGTGGACTGGATAACTGTTGGACTGGGTGTCTGTAGGACTGGGTAACTGTAGGACTGGGTGATTAGGGCTGGGTGACTGTAGGACTGGGTGGCTGTAGGACTGGGCGACTAGAACTGGGTGACTGTAGGACTGGGTGACTGTAGGACTGGGTGACTGTAGGACTGGGTCACTGTAGGACTGGGTGACTCTAGGACTGGATGACTGGGCGACTGTATGACTGGGTAACTGTATGACTGGGAGACTGTAGGACTGGGTGACTGTTGGACTGGGTAACTGTAGGACTGGGTGACTGTAGGACTGGGTAACTGTAGGACTGGGTAACTGTAGGACTGGGTGACTGTAGGACTGGGTAACTGTATGACTGGGTGACTGTTGGACTGGGTAACTGTAGGACTGGGTGACTGTTGGACTGGGTAACTGTAGGACTGGGTGACTGTAGGACTGGGTAACTGTAGGACTGGGTGACTGTAGGACTGGGTAACTGTAGGACTGGGTGACTGTAGGACTGGGTAACTGTCGGACTGGGTAACTGTAGGACTGGGTGACTGTAGGACTGGGTGACTGTAGGACTGGGTGACTGTTGGACTGAGTAACTGTAGGACTGGGTGACTGTTGGACTGGGTAACTGTAGGACTGATAAAGTGTGGAACTGGGTAATAATAGGAATGACATTGAGCCTGAGTGAATAACTAGTGTTAATATTGGATTTATTCGCTTCTCTCGACTGTTCTATCTTTAAGTGACCAATATGCATATATTTTCCAATTTTATTTTGCAATATGGACGAAAAATAGAATAATAAACTGGAATACAACAACATATTGAAAGTGAAATCTACATAAGGCTGACTGGTCCAGCCTTATGTTCCACCCAACACGTGTCATACATGGGAATCTTCAATTTAAGTTTGACAATGTACAGCACTTCGTTTTCAACCCAGAGTTTGCAAATACTTCTTCAAACGGTTGACCGAATCTTATTTGAATACATCATAAAAGGTTTACACGCAATCCAATTGTTCAATTTCAGTGCTTCATTAATGTCACCTTCATCCTCGGGGCCATCTGTTTCATATTTCTACAAGTTCTTCGATTTTCTAATGAATGCAAGCCAAATTATGTCAACCTCTCTTCATATGATAGCTTTGTAATGTGTTGTAATAATTTGGTCATTTATATGGTATGTGTACGATACTGACACCAAACCTATGCAGCGTAATCACAAATGCTGAATACAGTTTCAAAATTAACCGGGAACCCTGTTTCATTATTGCAAATGCCTATACACTGTTTATAAGGTTGAATAACCTTATGAATTAATTTCATCTGGGGGATATCCCCAACTGTAATTAATTCTACAGCACTAAGCGACGAAGGCTATATAGCACTGGAAACTGTCGTAGCATAGCCGAGATTCGAATCCACGCGGCTAGTAGTCACCAACATAGCGCTAGAGCCTTAGCCCGTTAGTCGTCACCAACATAGCGCTAGAGCCTTAGCCCGTTAGTCGTCACCAACATAGCGCTAGAGCCTTAGCCCGTTAGTCGTCACCAACATAGCGCTAGAGCCTTAGCCCGTTAGTCGTCACCAACATAGCGCTAGAGCCTTAGCCCGTTAGACCACGACAGCTCTCACTGTTTATAAGCATTCACATATAATACACTATACCTATATTACAATGATTCGCTCATTACCGTAGTTAAACCTTCGCATTTATGGAACCATATTAGTAGATTTCAATGTTTATCTTTGCGAAACTAAGCGATGAAGATGTTTTTTATCAATTCCTTAGTGTTCGATTGATTTGGGCAAGACCAACATGATTTAAAACTCGGTAGTTAAATCCTTCAAAACGATGGCATCATAATGATTATATTCTTGCTGACATTAGACGATCTCGCTAAGCTCAGATATATAGTTAACCAGAGGAGCAAAAAGTATATTAATTAATTCTTTGACTCGCTCATATTCTTCCTCAACTTTTTAAAATCGCCGACTGACATACAGAATACATGGCCGAAAGACGTCATCGTACTGAAGTGATGAATAATCCCGATGAAAATTAAACTCATTATATATTATGCAGTTAATCTGCACTCATATCAGGAGGCAGTTAATAGGTGTATGTGATATAATGACTACACAATTATGTCGGTGCTGTGGTGGGCGGAAAGCCAGTGTTCACATTAATACAAATATACTGTATGTGCACTTACTGGTTGAGGTAGTAGTGTGTGTGTGCGAGAGTCTATGTGTGTGTGTGTGTGTATGTGCTGTGATTGTTATCTGTGTGTGTGTGTGTATGTGCTGTGATTGTTCTGTGTGTGTGTGTACAAAGGAGTACAAAGGAGTACAAAGGAGTACAAAGGAAATCAAGCAACAACATATCCAGTGACCCTTCTAGGTTGCTTGTCCTCCAAAACACTGAGGATCAAGTGTCCAAACAGTGGTTTAGAGTGGGTAAGGGAACATTGGAAAGGGAATTACTGCCCTGGAACTAATGTCCGTGGCAGGATTAGGAAGTTAGTAAGGGACAGATGGGTTAGTAACTGAGGGGGGGATAAAATAAAGTTATTCATTTACAAACGCAGTCAGTCGCGGGTTTGATGCGAGATATTTGTCTAGGCGGAGTTTAAATGAATCAACGGTGATGCAGTCTATAACATTTCGGGGAAGCCCATTCCACAAGTTGACAACTCGATTGAAGAAGAAATTCTTAGATTCGTGCGAGTTAAAAGATTTACCAATAATTTTGCAACCGTTTCCCCGCGTGTAATTAGATTGGTCGATAGTGAAGTACTTACTACAGTTCATATTGTCGATGCCTTTGATGATTTTGAACACTTGAATTAAGTCGCCTCTTAATCTGCGCTGGGTTAAAGGAAATAGATTTAATTCTCTAAGACGCTCTTCGTATGGTTTGTTCTTTAGGCTAGGTATCATTTTGGTAACTCTACGTTGAACTCGTTCTAGCTTGTTTATATCTTTTTTGGTAATAAGGGCACCAGGATTGAACGCAGTATTCCAGAAGAGGGCGGACTAAGGAATTGTAAAGGGTTAGGATAACTTCTTTGGATTTATGCTCAAATGACCTGCCTATAAAGCCAATTATTTTGTTTGCCTTCTTAACAACTTCTGAACATTGTTGACTCGGTTTTAGGTTACTCGATATTGTTACTCCCAGATCGGTTTCTCTGTTTACATTCTTAAGCTGAGTGCCATTCATCGAATAGTTTGCTTTCTCATTTAGGTATCCGATATGTAGTACTTTACATTTATCCGCATTGAAACTCATTTGCCAAATTTGGGCCCAACATGACAATTTATTTAGATTGTGTTGCATATCGTCAACTTGTTCTTTTGAGAGTACGCTATTTGCAATTTTTGTATCGTCAGCAAATTTTGAGATTGTACAGGTGAGACCCTCATCTATGTCGTTGATGTAAATTAGAAAGAGAATTGGTCCTAGTACCGATCCCTGGGGTACCCCGCTACTTACATTGGTCCATTTTGATGCCTTACCGTTTATGACTACTCTTTGCTTTCTGTCGCTGAGCCAATTTTCTATCCATTTCAACACACCGTCTTGTATTCCATGCGCTTTTAGTTTTAGCAGTAAACGTTTGTGGGGAACTTTGTCAAAGGCCTTTTGAAAATCAAGGTATATAATATCTACAGCTTTACTCTCATCGTAGAGGTTGAGGATATCGTGGAAGAAGTCTAAGAGGTTTGTTAAACAGGAACGTTTTTTTACGAAAGCCGTGTTGAGTATCTTTAAGTATGTTATTTTCCTCTAAGTGATTTACGAGTCTGTCTCGTATGACCGTTTCTAGCATTTTACATACAACTGAGGTTAAGCTAATTGGACGATAGTTACTGGATAGGGATTTGCTGCCTTTTTTGAATATCGGTGTTACGTTGGCTAGCTTCCACTGATCGGGCATAGTTCCAGACTGCAAGGATTTATTGAATAGTAATGTCAGTGGTTTAGAGAGCTCATCCTTAGCTTCCTTTAGAACTCTAGGCGAGATTGTATCCGGTCCAGGCGTTTTATTTACCTTGAGTTTATCTAAACAATTCAATACTTCTCTCTCTGTAACGGTGATATTGCTTAGGACATCTGAATTATCAATCTGAATCGGCGATGGTGTAGGGATATCACTGAGGTCTTCTGTTGTAAAAACTGATGCAAAGAAGGTATTGAGGGCATTACTCATTTGTTCTTCGTCTTTGGTGTATTCTCCATTTTCATCGACTAACGGTCCAACAGTTGAAGTAACTACTTTTTTCTTTCTGATATAACTATAGAATTCTTTCGGGTTTGTTTTACTTTGATTCGCAATATGTAACTCTAAGGTCTTTTTACTTTGCTTAATTAACTTTTTGGCTTTGCGTCGTAGCTCTACAAATTTCAGCCGTTCTTCGTCATTTTGTGAGGATTTTAATCTATCATTAGCAAATTTTTTAGCAAGCAGGCAGTTTGAAATATCTTTATTCCACCATTTGGGCTTATTATTATGGCCTGGACGCCGAGTTTTCGATGGTATGCAGTCTTGCACTGCTTTTAGGTAAGTGGCTTCGAATAACTTCCAAGATGTATTTATGTCGTTATTGTGAATTAAAAAGCTCCAGTCAGTTTCTTTAAACATAGCTCTAAGTTTATGGAAGTTTGCTTTCTTGAAATTAGGGACTTTTTCGATGCTACTATTTGGTTCGTTACTAGTAAACTTTAAAGTGAAAGTTATCGTATGATGGTCGCTGTTACTGAATTCATCACCAACATTCAAATTCTCTATTAATTCTTCTTTTGTTGCAAGTACAATGTCAAGAACGTTATTACCACGGGTCGGCGTTCCAACAAATTGATAAAGCGAACTCTCTTGCAAGTTCGTATACAAGTCATGTCCGGAGTGTGAAGTAAGAGTATCGCCCCACTTGGTCACAGGTAAATTAAAGTCACCAAAAATTACGGTATCTTGCGAGTTACTTATATCTGCAATTTGTTCGTAAATTTCTCGGTCAGTTTGCACTGATTGAGCTGGAGGTCTGTATATTAATGCAAGTATTATTTTGGTACCTTTATTATTCTTTATTAGCACAAAAGATGCGTCGACGTTCACAATTTGAGGTTTTGATAAGAGGGTAGGGTTAAGACTTTCTTTGATATAAAGTAAAACGCCACCTCCATTTCGATTTATTCGGCTTTTCTCAAACATTACATAACCGGGAAGTGAATACTCTGCTAAAAAGTCTCTATCTTCTGTATTGAGCCAAGATTCTGTTATGCCAATCACATCATAATTTTCTGTAAACACTAGCTCCTCTAAATCTGAAAATTTATTGCGTATGCTACGAGCGTTTGCATAGAAAACCTTTAAATTTGTTATTTTAGAACTCACGGAACGCGCTTCAATAATATTTTTGGTTCTTGTCGGATCTACATTTATGTTCATGGCTGTCCTCGGTCCTCGCTGTCTCCGGTCCTTATCGCTGGTGGTCCTCGGTTGCCTCTGTTTTTTTCTTGGCGTTGGATGATTTATGTCACTGCTGCTTCTTCTCGGATGGCGTTTTTTGATCCATGGCTGCGGACTGCTTCGTGTAGGAGACGACCCATGCGTGCTGAACCCACAGGGTTTAGATGAGTGCCATCCTTGCGGAACAGAGTAGGCTGGTTGTAGAAGTTGTCCCAGAGGTTGATGAATTCAACTTCTTCCCTCAGACACAAATGTTTTAGTCGGCTATTTGTGCTGAAGGCCTTGTCGTAGAATTTGTCAGGTGCGTCGATCTTGGGGAGAATGCCTGAGATGATGATATTCCTTGACTTGTTTTTGTAGTGCTGGATCATCTTGCGATATTTATCCATCAACTCTTCGGATCTGGTGCGCATGACGTCATTTGAACCAGCATGGATGACAAAAAGGGTATTTTCATTTGCATCCTTTGTGGTATCTTCGAAGGCTTCCACAATGTCGTCCAGTCCAGCTCCTGGGATGCAAAATCTTTTTCGTTGATTTGGGACTCTGTCGCAGAACTCTTCGACCTGTCCTCGTAGGATGGAATCCCCAACGAGCCTGGTCTCTTCTGGTTCGTCTTCCGTGTGTGTGTGTGTGTGTGTGTGTGCTGTGATTGCTCTGTGATTGTTCTGTGTGTGTGTGTGCTGTGATTGCTCTATGTGTGTGTGTGTGTGTGTGTGCTGTGATTGCTCTGTGATTGTTCTGTGTGTGTGTGTCTGTGTGTGTGTGTGCTGTGATTGTTCCGTGTGTGTATGTGTGTGCTGTGATTGCTCTGTGTGTGTGTGTGTGAGAGAGCGTGTGTGTAGGGGGCTAAAGTATAAGAGGATTGCTATGGTGAAAAGATGTTTTGAAAGTGGTATTAACAGACGCCCTGGCCTTCTTTTCACGCCCGGACCTGGTTGAGGGAGCCCACCTCGCCTTTTTTTTCTCTTTCTCTCCCTCTCTCTTTGGCTGGTATCTATTCGGCCCCATTCAGCCTACTGTCTTAAGACGTTTACCCCAAGCCAGGTGTCAATATTTTCCTGGCGAGCGGTAGCGAGCCAGCATATATATATTTTGTTTTTGACAGCCAGCTAAATTTGTACTTTTTTCGATAGCCGGATTTCTCCATACAATGCTGGCACGCTATCGCTCGCCAGGAAGAAATCAACACCTGGATGGGGATAAACGTCTTAAAACAGTTAGCTGAATGGGGCCGAATGGATACAAGCCAGGAAAAGAGAGAAAAGGAGAGAACAAAAAAAAGCCGTTGACCCCCCTTAATGGTGATGGACTTTATCCCTCGCCCAACAATGTTAACCTTTAAATTATGATGCATGTTGAACCTTTATTTTGGCTATCATTTGACGATTTTATATAATTGAAGAAGGATCTCAGTTCAGGTCAGGTGTCAGGTAAAGGTATTGAGGGATAAGGCTTTACAACGGCACCTAGTATCTACTTTCCGAAACGTGTTGAGAGGAGAGAAGGGGTGTTGGAGAGAGAGGAAGCTGCTTGAGTGGCTTTGTTGTGTGTGTAAATCTGTATACGTCGTCGAAGTGTCCCCCGACTGGATGCGAACATGTGAAACATGGTTCCATGTCATCTCAACCAGTAGACCATTTCAACCAGTAGCTCTCAACCAGTACCAAATTAACCCAGACCAACCAAACCAGCGCCAAAATATAGTACTAACCTAACCGTGTTGGTTGATTTGGTACTGATTGAAATGGTCTACTGGTTGAGTTGACCGGTCACCGTGAAACATGCTAGGACGTGCTACCACACCCACTAAATATGTCTGCCTTGGCTGGGATCGAACCCAGGTCAAGCAGGTTCACACGTGAACGTGCTCTGTAGGAATTATAAGGGTGAAGACTTTCTCAATTAACCCTTTGACTTCCATATACCCTCTATAATCTGAATAAAATAGTCTAATAAAAGCCAGACAACTATCTCAATTAATCCTCCGACTTCCATATACCCTTCCTAATCTGAATAAAGTCGTCCACTAATAGCCAGAAAACAGAAAAGAAATGCGCCATCGAATTTGCATGGGTGAAAGTGAGTACCAGACCAAAAAAAAGGTAAAACACAAGAGGAAATTGGAAGGCGGATTAGAAAGGAATTGAAAACCATTAAAAGAACAAGAAAAGAACAATAACAAAAACAACGGATAATGGAGGGCAATAACAATAAAGAAACTGGTAGAGAGATAATGGCAGTAAATGCAGTGAGGTAATCAAATGCAATGAAGAGAGAAGAGATCAGTGGAGAACATATATAAATTAATTAAAAGAGGGCATGAGAGAAAGAAAGACATATTGACAGGCGCAGTTTCACCATTTCGTTTTATATTTCTCTCCTTTTCTCTCTTTCCCTGCCTTGTATACATTCGGCCCCATTCAGCCAACTGTTTTAAGACGTTTAACCCATCCAGATATCGATTTCTTCCTGGCGAGCGATAGCGAGCCAGCATTGTATGGCTTCGCCAGAGACATTAGTCTATCGAAAAATTTACAAATTTAGCTTGCTGTCAAAACAAAAATATATATATATGCTGGCTCGCTACCGCTCGCCAGGAAAATATTGACACTTGGATGGGGGTAAACGTCTTAAAACAGTAAGCTGAATGGGGCCGAATTAATACAAGCCAAAGAGAGAGGGAGAGAAAGAGAAAAAAAGCGAGGTGGGCTCCCTTAACCCTTTGAGTACCAGCGACGTATGTTAGCTTTTATTCTAGCTGTATGCATAGTCCATACATACATAGTCAGTTCACGCAGACCGGCCTAGCCCAATTTTTCCTCCAGCTCTCCGTGACTCATACCCCCCTTCCTTCCTTTCTCTCACTTCCCCACTCCCCCCTATTCTCACCTCGCCCCCCTTTGCTCACCCGCTGGCATAATTATAGCCCAACTGTATTATGGTTCGGCACCACTGATGAGAAAGCTTCCGCGCGGCCTATTTAATGGCTAACTCAGCTAAACTCGCTCATATTTTACCGTACCGTATGGCGCGGCAAAGAGAAGACAGAATGAGACCACAGTTTTAAATCTTATATATTTTATTAGTTAAAAATAACATATTTACAATAGTATACATATATATATATATATATATATATACTGTATATATATATATTTCAATCTATCTAACCAGGATGTATACCATTTAACCCTTTGAGTATCCATGACGCACTTCTTTTTTGTTTTCTGGCTTTTATTAAACGATTTTATTAAGATTAGGAAGGGTTTATGGAATTCAGAGGGTTGATTGAGATAGTCTTAACCCTTTTTATACCCACATATCCTTCCTGAGCTGTATAAAATCGTCTAATGATAGCCAAAAATAGCTAACTTAACCTAACCTAACCTATATATATATATATATATATATTCTCTTTTAAACAGAGGAGGTTAAAGGCAATAGCAGTTTCAGCATTAAGGATTTTATTGTTACAGCTTTCAATAGTTCTAACAATTTTCCTCTGGGGTTCAGAGATGAGGTACAACAGGTTAGCAAAATTCATGGTGGATCCAACGTTTCACAAGTAAACATCTTACATCTTCAGGGAAAGGAGAGGTAATGATTAGAATAGGGACAAGGTATCATATTTATACAAAATTCGGGGATCAAGAATAGGAAGGTGGGCGGAGCTACTGGGTGTGTGGTGGCTGTTCATTGGTGGAAGGCAGTCTGTTCGCGAGACGGGCACTAGATCTTATCGGTGGTTGGTTGTTGGCTGTGGGTGGCTGTGATTGGTTGGTGTTGTCAGTTGTGTGCTGAGCGCGGAAGCGTAAGGTAGGGGGGCACGGGGCGAGAGGAAGGGGGCAACATGCCTGTAGCGCTTGCCTGAAGGAAGAATTTGAAGGTCTTGTGTTTGGTTGTTGATGCTGGGGTTGAGTGTTTGGATGTATAGAGCTTCTAAAATAGCTAGTCTTCTGGGGTCTGATTCTTGGCCGAGTATGGTGGTTTGTTTGTCTAGGTCGGCGCGAGTTAGGGCAAGATGGTGGGGGGCTTGATAGTGATCTTTTATAGCGCCAGATTGAAGGTGGAGGGTTAGTCGACGGGAAAGGCGAGTCTGTGTCATACCAACATAGGATAGGGGTCCACAGTCCCCAGAGGTGCAAATATGCTGATATATCACATGATCGTCTTTCGGTTGGTTGGTGGAAATGGGGCGGTTACGGAGGACAAGGTTGGAGGTCTTAGGAGATTTGTAGTAAATAATGAGTTTTATTTTATTGTCAGGGTTGGTGGGGAGGACGTTTTTGTGAATTATTTCTTTCATAATGGATTCGTCTGTTGTGTGGTCGGAAGACCTGTAGTTTCTGTAGAAAAATGTAATGTCATTAGCCGGGTTGGTGCTAGGGGGTTCTTGTTTGTACCATTTTTCTAGGTGGTGGTTGATGGCATTGGTGACGTCAGTGTTGGAATACCAATTGTTGACTAGGACCTGGGTGAGCCTTTCCAGTTCATTGTGTGTGTCATTCCAGGTGGTGCAATGGGTGAGGGCTCTCCTGACATAGGCGGCGATGGTGGACTGATGGTAACGTTTAGGGCATTCACTTTCCCCATTAAGACATATATATATATATATATATATATATAACGATATGTATACTATTGTAAATATGTTATTTTTAACTAATAAAATATATAAGATTTAAAACTGTGGTCTCATTCTGTCTTCTCTTTGCCGCGCCATACGGTACGGAAGCGATCTCACCAGTGGTGCCGAACCATAATACAGTTGGGCTATTATGCCACCCGCTGCCTCTCTTTCTCTCCCTCCCTCCCTCTCTCTCTCTCTCTCTCTCTCTCTCTCTCTCTCTCTCTCTCTCTCTCTCTCTCTGTCTCTCTCTCTCTCGGGTGTGTAATGAGGTATGAATAATAATTATTTGGATATTTAATGCATATTATTATATATCTATGATTGTGTTATATATTCATACTATCGCCACTCAATATTCCTACAATATGCATGCAATATTATGTTCATGTCCATAATATTTATTGGTCATTGGCAATACAGAAAATAATAATTATCAATCTTAATAGCTACTGTTTTCCTATATGCATGGAAAATAAGGGACAAAGGTTAAGCTGTCTGTTAGAAGTGTTCTCCCACAAAACAAAAAAGAGATTCAAAATTAAACTGCACGAGTCTAAAGGCTGGACACGCAGGATTTAGATGTAAACTAATAGGATAATGGGAAAATAGTCATATGAAATGTTTCCAATTCCTTAGTAACAAAAATGAAACTGCTGAGCATTATTAAAAGACTAAACACTTGATTAAGATTAAGGAATGTTAGCAATACAAATACCTCATTTGATATGGTATAAAGAATATTTAAATTAACAATAGAATATGTTGGAACACTTAATGATAGCTAGTAAATTTTCCATCAAGTCAATGTGACCTTTTATAATTTATTTTGTTTATCCATATGGGCTAGATAATTTTTGTTGTTCCTGGCAATTCAAAGAACACTTACTTTACTAGTTTTTATTTTTGTTTTATTTGTCTTTCGGGCTGAACTTATATTTCTGTTTAAAACTCTCATGCGGAAGAACATCCGGCACCTAACAAACTATGCTATGACATCATTAAGGAGTTCTACAAGTTCCGACATATATGAAGTCAAGCGTTTAACAGGTCCTATTCCAGGCTTTAGCTTTGATTGACCATGATGATACTCAAAAAGCTTTTCCATTACATTTAATTTCTTCGTGAATTCAGGACTTGGTTTCATTAATGAATGCTCTCTGTCAACTTGTCCAATCCATGTATTATCCTCCTTCTCTACTTTTTCTCCTAGAAATTGGTATTGTGGAAATTTGTGAACAATGAACCCACCAACATGAATAAAAGACTGTGAGAGGGAAGGAAATCAAGGAGTAAATAGTGTGTGTTCATTTATGTGTGTGTGCTTGTGTTTGTGTCATTTGATTCCAGGGTGCATATCAATGAATGAATAAAAGACTATGAGAGGGAAGAAAATCAAGGAGTAAATAGTGTGTGTTCATTTATGTGTGTGTGCTTGTGTTTGTGTTTATTTGCTAGTGTTTAATTGATAATCCACACACAACCACACACACACAAGAACCCCCACACACCCACTCATATTATTCATAGTATTCATTCATAATAAATGTTATTAATACTCTAATATTTCTCTCTCTCTCTCTCTCTCTCTCGCTCTCTCTCTACGACACACACACGTGTGTGTGTGTGTATATGTATATATATATATATATATATATATATATACACTTTCGGGTGCACTCATTCTTACGGAATGAGTGAAAAGAAAGACGTTTATCACTCTGTTTATCATTGTTAGAGAAACAATTATACACCGCACACGTGCTAGGCATGCCCTCATACTTAAAATTAACCTGTCAATAAAGATGAGCATCAAGGTTATCAATATAATAGTACTTTATACACGGGAGAAAGGGGAGTTCTTCACTTTTCCAAGGAGGGAATAGGATGAAGTCGGTCTGGGTGACGTCAGCAAATGGGAGGAGCTAAGTGTAGGCTCCTCTCCCTGGACCGACTATGTATGTATGGGCTATGGCTGTATGTAGACGACATTATACAGCTTACGAAGGATCTGCAGTTGCTAAAGGAATTGATTGAAATAGTTGGAAGCCTTATTATTACTAGAGATCCTTCCTAATCTGAATAAAATCATCTTATAGGTTACCACAATATAATGGAAAAAACGTCACCGGTACTGTATGGGTCAAGAACTATGGTTTATTAGTTTGGAATAGACAAAACGTTACCGGTACTGTATGGGTTAAGAGCTGTGGTTTATTAGTTTGGAATAGACAAAACGTTACCGGTACTGTATGGTTTAAGAGCTGTGGTTTATTAGTTTGGAATAGACAAAACGTTACCGGTACTGTATGGGTTAAGAGCTGTGGTTTATTAGTTTGGAATAGACAAAACGTTACGTTACCGGTACTGTATGGGTTAAGAGCTGTGGTTTATTAGTTTGGAATAGACAAAACGTTACCGGTACTGTATGGGTTAAGAGCTGTGGTTTATTAGTTTGGAATAGACAAAACGTTACCGGTACTGTATGGGTTAAGAGCTGTGGTTTATTAGTTTGGAATAGACAAAACGTTACCGGTACTGTATGGGTTAAGAGCTGTGGTTTATTAGTTTGGAATAGACAAAACGTTACCGGTACTGTATGGGTTAAGAGCTGTGGTTTATTAGTTTGGAATAGACAAAACGTTACCGGTACTGTATGGGTTAAGAGCTGTGGTTTATTAGTTTGGAATAGACAATACGTTACATTACCGGTACTGTATGGGTTAAGAGCTGTGGTTTATTAGTTTGGAATAGACAAACCGTTACCAGTACTGTATGGGTTAAGAGCTGTGGTTTATTAGTTTGGAATAGACACAACGTTACCGGTACTGTGTGGGTTAAGAGCTGTGGTTTATTAATTTGGAATAGACAAAACGTTACCGGAATTGTATGGGTTAAGAGCTGTGGTTTATTAGTTTGGAATAGACAAAACGTTAAGTACATGTGAGTGTGTTTGTTTGTGTGTGTGTGTGTGTGTGGCTCTACAGGTGTGGAAGGATGTATGGATAGTTCATAATGGTCTGTGTAGATTAATTACTACAGTCATTGGGTTTAGGCTTAGGTCCCTATAAGGAATCCATTAGGTGTGTGTGTGTATGTGTTTGTATTTGTGTGTGTGTGTGTGTGTGTGTGTGTGTGTGTGTGGCTACAGGTGTGGAAGGATGTATGGATAGTTCATAAAGGTCTGTGTAGATTAATTACTGTGTCATTGGGTTTAGGCTTCGGTCCCTATAAGGAATCCATAAGGAGTGTGTGTGTGTGTGTGTGTGTGTGTGTGTGTGTGTGTGTGTGTGTGGCTACAGGTGTGGAAGGATGTATGGATAGTTCATAATGGTCTGTGTATATTAATTACTACAGTCATTGGGTTTAGGTTTAGGACCCTATAAGGAATCCATTAGGTGTGTAGGCCAAATATGTTAATTAAAGGAAAGCTATTAAGGGAAGGTGTTTAGTTTGCTCCCTAGACCTCCATCAAGCTTTAATTAATACCACCAAGACCACTCCTTCGAGATAAATTTGTAAATTTTTCGGTAGAACAATTTTGAGTTCCTCTTAATTTACAGGGTCGCTATCACTCAAACTGAAATTATCTACACATAAATGGCACGACAGGTCTTAACATTGACAGAAATGGAGTGCAACGTCTTAAAATCACCAAACTAATGGGACGAACGTCTTAACATCACATAACTAATGGGGCTAAGTATGAGGGAGAAGGAGACCCAGACAAAAAAAACGTAAATGAAAACCTCCCCATAAGGCCATACGCTCTGTCGTCACTGTCTCAAACTATTTATCCTTCTCATGGATTCATTATTCTTGTACATGATCACCCTTCATTATTTTGGCATGCTAGAATTATTATGTTTTTTACACCAATCAACTTCACATCTAAACTCAATTAATGAAATCAACAAATACATGTGGCACTCCGAGGACTCGAACCCAGGATACTCACATCGAAATTCCACGCATTATGCATTACGCTATCAAGACAGTTGAAGAAATATGGACAAGCCTACGATTGATTATGCAGTTTCGAATCCTGCATATTATTCTGAGCATGTATTACAGTCTATTCGCTGTAAGTAGGCGAAACATTAGCACCTCTATCCTCTGTAACTCAAAAATGACTAGAGTAATCGAGCTAATATTGCTACCATTTGGGAAGGGTCAGTCAAGAAACAGATGTGGAAATGTACAGCCAATTTGCTCTAGCCCTTTTTGAGTTACAGAGGATAGAGGTTATGATTTCTCGCCTACATACAACGAATAAACTATAGCTATTGAATGTTTTGTAAATAATTATAAGTTCCGAGAAGATGGCACTGAATTATAACACGTACTTTATTGCTAACCGTTTCGTTTATATATTTTCAACACAGACCTAAATAAGCTATTAGCCAATGTTGTTAGTATTGGTCCTCCTTGAGAGAGCCCACCTCGCTTTTTTTCTCTTTCTCTCCCTCTCTCTTTGGCTTGTATCCATTCGGCCCCATTCAGCCTACTGTTTTAAGACGTTTACCCCCATCCAGGTGTCAATATTTTCCTGGCGAGCGGTAGCGAGCCAGCATGTATATATTTTTATTTTGACAGCAAGCGAAATTTGTACCTTTTTCGATAGAAAAATTTCTTCAAGCCGGATTTCTCCATACAATGCTGGCTCGCTATCGCTCACCAGGAAACAAATCGACACTTGGATGAGGATAAACGTCTTAAACAGTTGGCTGAATGGGGCTAAATGGATACAAGCCAAGGAAAGAGAGATAAGGAGAGAAATATAAAAAAAAGCCGATGACCCAACTTAACTGGGATTTATACCTGTATCTAGTAGAAAACCGTTGAATGCGGTCCACTGACCTTAAATAATTATATACAAAAGAAAAACAATGAAAGAGTATACAGTACTCTTAATCTTAACCGGGATAGATATTTGTCATGTTTCTATGTTGATTACTGACATGTGTTTTGGTATCAGGAATACGGCTGGTAGGGGATGAAGAGTCTTAACCGGGATAGATATTTGTCATGTTTCTATGTTGATTACTGACATGTGTTTTGGCATCAGGAATACGGTTGGTAGGGGATGAATAGTTTTAACCTCTTCAGTAGGATGATGCCCTTTCTTATTCTATTCTGGCTATCATTATACTATTTTATCTAGTTTGGAAACGATATGTTGGAGTAAACAATGAACTAAAATATGTAGACCTACAATTACTAGAGGTAATACCAAAACCGGACTGAAATTGTAATAAGTTAGCACAGGTATGTAACATGGTGCAATATGGCGTCAGTTATATGAAAGGTAGCGTGATTTTCCCTAGAGAAGGTTGTGACTCCCCGGAGTCTGGGAATAAAACAAACATTTCCTGTTCCACCCTTCCACCTCTGACAATTACAATTAAGGTTCACTACACTGCACCACTCCGGCCTCCTTCACTCACCAACAGGTGATTGGGTTTATATCAATATGATTTCTGAAAAAAAAACAAAATACAAAAAATAAAAAAATACATACTGTATATACAGTATATAATTATACTGTATATATATTATATATATATATATATATATATATATATATATATATATATATATATATATATATATATATATATATATATGTATATATATATGTATATATGTATATATATATATATATATATATATATATATATATTTATACTGTACATATATATATATATATATATTTTTTTTTTTTGGGGGGTAGACATACGAGATCCAAGGAAGCAGCATTTTCAGTATCAATAAGTTTATTTTTTATTCCTTCTATATTTCTGGCAATTTTCCTCTGGTATTCAGGGACCATGTAGAGTAGATCTGCATAGTTCTAGTTTGGCATTGACGTTTCGACTTGTTCACAAGTCATCTCCTGACAAGGGGTCGTAATTATAGGGGTTAAGTAGATCATGTAGTGGAGGAGGGAGAAGGTATTTCTAGCTCTGTGGGTCCTGATTGGTGGTGTGCCGGCGCAGAGCGACGCGCTGGCTGTATTTCGTTGCTGGTTGGCTAGGAGTGGAGGGGCTTGCGCTGTCCTCCTTCGTGGTGGTGGTAGTGGTAGGAGGGGCAAGGGGGCGAGTCCGCGTTGCTGGTTGAGGGCACAGGGTTCCTGGGATAGGAGTGTGTCTATTCATAGATGGGATTATTTGCAGGTCTTGTGTTTGGTTATTAATGGTGGGTCGTAGAGATAGGATGTGAATTGCTTCGAGAATAGCGAGTTGTCTGGGGTCATTCTCTTTATCGATGACAGTAGTATGTGTGTCTAGGTCAGGGCGCTTAGGTCTTGTTGTTGTTGATGTTTGTAATGTTCCTTGATAGCTCCAGATTGAAGGGGTAGAGTTAGCCGATGAGATAGACGGGTTTACAATTGTAATACAAATATCAAGAATAATGAACACTAATATATTTGTTTTCTTGCTTAAATTTACAGGTAAATAGATAATCTACAGTATCAATATATGACAGGTGCATCAATCTACAATATAGTAACTAGTTAGAAGGATATAATTATTATATGTATGTAAAGCTATGAACAAAAGCTTCGCGTAAATTTGCATCAAGTATAAGTGTAAATACTGGGCAATATTTTTAACTTCTTGTGTGCTGGAAGGATATGGGCAGATGGTTATGCTGATTAATATAGAGCTGACAAATCCTTCACCAATTTTCTCTGACCGAGGCTGGGTCAATCTCACGTCCATTTAGTTAGTGAAGCTTTGGGCCACACCAGAATCAATAAAGCGCTAACTCCCTGAGATTAATGACCAAATTGGCAGGGTGATTGGGATAGAGTTTGCTTGGCTGTGGGATTGGCAGGGTGATTGGATGACTAGGACTGGCTTTGGAACTGTGTGGCTGTAGGACTGGATAACTGTCAGACTGGATAACGGTAGAATTGAATAACTGGGACTGGATAACTGTTTGACTGGACAACTATAGGACTGGATAACTGTTGTACTGGATAACTGTTCGACTGGATAACGATAGGACTGGATAACTCTCAGACTAGATAAGGGTAGGGTTAAATAACTGAATGATTGAATGTTGGACTGGGTGACTGTGGGACTTTATGACTGTGGGACTTTATGACTGATTGGCAGGATAACTGTTGGACTGGATAACTGTTGGGCAGGATAACTGTTGGACTGGATAACTGTTGGACTGGGTAACTGCTGGACTGAATAATTGTACGAATGAATAACTGTGGGACTTGATAACTGTTGGACTAGATAACTGGACTAGATAGCTGTTGGGCAGGATAACTGTAAGACTGAATAACTATTGAACTGGATAACTGTTGGACTGGATAACTGTTGGACTGGATAACTGTTGGACTGGATAACTGTTGGAATGGATAACTGTTGGACTGGATAACTGTTGGATTGGATAACTGTTGGACTGGATAAATTTAAGGCTGAATAACTGTTGGATTGGATAACTGTTGGACTGGATAACTGTAAGACTGGATAACTGTAGGACTGGGTGACTGTAGGACTGGGTGACTGTAGGACTGGGTGACTGTAGGACTGGGTGACTGTAGGACTGGGTAACTGTAGGACTGATAGAGTGTGGAACTGGGTAATAATAGGAATGACATTGAGCCTGAGTGAACAGCGGGTGTTAATGTTGGGTTTATTCGCTTCTCTAGACTGTTCTATCTTCAAATGACCAATATGGATATCTTTTCCAATTTTCTTTTGCTGAATGGCCGACAAATTGAATAATGAACTGGAATACAACAGCATACTGAACATGAAACCTACACAAGGCTGACTGGTCCAGCCTTATGGTACACCCACCACGTGTCATACATGGGAATCTTCAAATTAAGTTTGACATGATCTACTCTTCTTCAACTATGTACAGCACTTTGTTTTCTCATCACATATATTGTAGGTGTGTTCCTCGGTAACCGTAGTTTAAGTAGGAAAAGAATTACCAGCGAGGCAGCGAACATCATCTACTATAATGAAAATAAAGATAATGTCCGCTGCCTCGCTGGTAATTCTTTTCCTACTTCAACTTCGATTTCTACCTAGAGTTTGCAAATACTTCTTCAAAAGGTTGACCGAATCTTATTTGAAGACATCATAGAAGGTTTACACGCAGTTGTTCAATTCCAGTGCATCATTAATGTCTTCTTCATCCACGGGGGCATCTGTTTCATATTTCTACAAGTTCTTCGCTTTTCTAATGAATGCAAGCCAAGGTATGTCAACCTCTCTTCATATGATGGCTTTGTAATGTTTTGTAATAATTTAGTTATCTATATGTTATTTGTACGATACTGACACCAAACCTATGCAATGTAATCACAAATGCTGAATAAAGTTTCAAAATGAACTGGGAACCCCGTTTCATTATTGCGAATGCCTATACACTGTTTATAAACATTCACATATAATACAGTATATATTAGAATGATTCGCTCATTACCGTAGTTGAACCTTCGCATTTATGGAACCATATTAGTAAATTTCAATTTTTATCTTTGCGAAACTAAGCGATGCTAGATGTTTTATATCAATTCCTTAGTGTTCGATTGATTTGGGCAAGACATCAGCCATCCAACATGATTTAAAACTCGGTAGTTAAATCCTTCAAAATGATGGCATCATAATTATTATATTCTTGCTGACATTAGACGATTTCGCTAAGCTCAGATATATAGTTAACCAGAGGAGCAAAAAGTATATTAATTTATTCTTTGACTCCCTCATATTCTTCCTCAACCTTTTAAAATCGCCGACTGACATAAAAAATACATGACCGAAAGATTTCATTTTACTGAAGTGATGAATAATGCCGATGAAATTAAACTCATTATGTATTATGCAGTTAATCTGCACTCATATCAGAAGGCGGTTACTAGGTGTATGTAATATAATTACTATATTATATCAGGAGGCGGTTAATAGGTGTATGTAATATAATGACTATATTATATCAGGAGGCGGTTAAAAGATGTATGTAATATAATGACTATATTATATCAGGAGGTGGTTAATAGGTGTATGTAATATAATGATTATATTATATCAGGAGGTAGTTAATAGGTGTATGTAATATAATGACTATATTATATCAGGAGGCGGTTAATAGGTGTATGTAATATAATGACTATATTATATCAGGAGGCAGTTAATAGGTGTATGTAATATAATGACTATATTATATCAGGAGGCGGTAAATAGGTGTATGTAATATAATGACTATTATATCAGGGCGCGGTTAATAGGTGTATGTAATATAATGACTATATTATATCAGGGGGCGGTTAATAGGTGTATGTAATATAATGACTATATTATATCAGAAGGTGGTTAATAGGTATATGTAATATAATGACTATATTATATCAGGTTGCGGTTAATAGGTTTATGTAATATAATGACTATATTATATCAGGAGGCGGTTAATAGGTGTATGTAATATAATGACTATATTAGAGGGCGGTTAATAGGTGTATGTAATAAAATGACTATATTATATCAGGAGGCGGTTAATAGGTGTATGTAATATAATGACTATATTATATCAGGAGGCGGTTAATAGGTATATGTAATATAATGACTATATTATATCAGGAGGCGGTTAATAGGTGTATGTAATATAATGACTATATTATATCAGGAGGCAGTTAATAGGTGTATGTAATATAATGACTATATTATATCAGGGGGCGGTTAATAGGTGTATGTAATATAATGACTATATTATAATTATCAGGGGGCGGATAATAGGTATATGTAATATAATTACTATATTATATCAGGAGGCGGTTAATAGGTGTATGTAATATAATGACTATATTATATCAGGGGGCGGTTAATAGGTGTATGTAATATAATGACTATATTATATCAGGAGGCGATTAATAGGTGTATGTAATATAATGACTATATTATATCATGGTTGCGGTTAAAAGGTGTATGTAATATAATGACTATATTATATCAGGAGGCGGTTAACCCGTCCAGCCCCAGCGACGCGTCTGACGCGTCGGCGATGTATGTAACGCACAGTCCCAGAGACGCGCCTGCCGCGTCACCCTAATTGCGCCGACGGTAACCTCAGGTGTAGCCACTCAAGAGGGCTCAGATTTGTATGGGAACTGTGTACGTATCCCACGCAACCGTGCCGATGGTTGAAAACTCTCAAAGTCCACGTGCGTGCGCGCGAGCGCGCAATAACCTGGTTTTTGGGGATAATTGCCTTCAATTTTTTACTCTTGTAAAATACGTTTTCGGGGGCTCTGTAGGACCATTTTTTAAGCTTTTTGAGCGGTTTTTCGTGGTTTTTCCTTCATTCCTAACCCTTTCGCTATTGTTTCTGGAATAAAACCATTTTTTGAAAACCGGCCGGGTTCTGGTGCGCAAACATTACAAAACTAGCCGGGGCTCCACGGGTTAATAGGTGTATGTAATATAATGACTATATTATATCAGGAGGCGGTTAATGGGTGTATGTAATATAATGACTATATTATATCAGCGGGGCGGTTAATAGGTGTATGTAATATAATTACCATATTATATCAGGGGGTGGTTAATAGGTATATGTAATATAATGATTATATTATATCAGGAGGCGGTAAATAGGTGTCTGTAATATTATGACTATATTATATCAGGAGGCGGTTAATAGGTGTATGTAATATAATGACTATATAATATCAGGGGTCGGTTAATAGGTGTATGTAATATAATGACTATATTATATCAGGAGGCGGTTAATAGGTGTATGTAATATAATGACTAATTATATCAGGAGGCGGTTAATAGGTGTATGTATTTTAATGAATATATTATATCAGGAGGCGGTTAATAGGTGTATGTAATAAAATGACTATATTATATCAGGAGGCGGTTAATAGGTGTATGTAATATAATAACTATATTATATCAGGTTGCGGTTAATAGGTGTATGTAATATAATGACTATATTATATCAGGGGGCGGTTTATAGGTGTATGTAATATAATGACTATATTATATCAGGATGCGGTTAATAGGTGTATGTAATATAATGACTATATTATATCAGGAGGCGGTTAATAGGTGTATGTAATATAATGACTATATTATATCAGGGGGCGGTTAATAGGTGTATGTAATATAATGACTATTATATCAGGAGGCGGTTAATAGGTGTATGTAATATAATGACTATATTATATCAGGAGGCGGTTAATAGGTGTATGTAATATAATGACTATATTATATCAGGAGGCAGTTAATAGGTGTATGTAATATAGTGACTATATTATATCAGGGGGCGGTTAATAGGTGTATGTAATATAATGACTATATTATATCAGGGGGCAGTTAATAGGTGTATGTAATATAATGACTATTATATCAGGGGGCGGTTAATAGGTGTATGTAATATAATGACTATATTATATCAGGGGGCGGTTAATAGGTGTATGTAACATAATGACTATATTATATCAGGAGGCGGTTAATAGGTTTATGTAATGTAATGACTATATTATATCAGGGGGCGGTTAATAGGTGTATGTAATATAATGACTATATTATATCAGGGAGCTGTTAATAGGTGTATGTAATATAAAGACTATATTATATCAGGGGGCGGTTAATAGGTGTATGTAATATAATGACTATATAATATCAGGAGGCGGTTAATAGGTGTATGTAATATAATGACTATATTATATCAGGGGGCGGTTAATAGGTGTATGTAATATAATGACTATATTATATCAGGGGGCGGTTAATAGGTATATGTAATATAATGACTATATTAGAGGGCGGTTAATAGGTGTATGTAATATAATGACTATATTATATCAGGAGGCGGTTAATAGGTGTATGTAATATAATGACTATATTATATCAGGGGGCGGTTAATAGGTGTATGTAATATAATGACTATATTATATCAGAAGGTGGTTAATAGGTGTATGTAATATAATGACTATATTATATCAGGAGGCGGTTAATAGGTGTATGTAATATAATGACTATATTATATCAGGAGGCGGTTAATAGGTGTATGTAATATAATGACTATATTATGTCAGGGGGCAGTTAATAGGTGTATGTAATATAATGACTATATTAAATCAGGGGGCGGTTAATAGGTGTATGTAATATAATGACTATATTATATCAGGTTGCGGTTAATAGGTTTATGTAATATAATGACTATATTATATCAGGAGGCGGTTAATAGGTGTATGTAATATAATGACTATATTAGAGGGCGGTTAATAGGTGTATGTAATATAATGACTATATTATATCAGGAGGCGGTTAATAGGTGTATGTAATATAATGACTATATTATATCAGGAGGCGGTTAATAGGTGTATGTAATATAATGACTATATTATATCAGGTTGCGGTTAAAAGGTGTATGTAATATAATGACTATATTATATCAGGGGGCGGTTTATAGGTGTATGTAATATAATGACTATATTATATCAGGATGCGGTTAATAGGTGTATGTAATATAATGACTATATTATATCAGGAGGCGGTTAATAGGTGTATGTAATATAATGACTATATTATATCAGGGGTCGGTTAATAGGTGTATGTAATATAATGACTATATTATATCAGGAGGCGGTTAATAGGTGTATGTAATATAATGACTATATTATATCAGGAGGCGGTTAATAGGTGTATGTAATATAATGACTATATTATATCAGGAGGCGGTTAATAGGTGTATGTAATTTAATGAATATATTATATCAGGAGGCGGTTAATAGGTGTATGTAATATAATGACTATATTATATCAGGAGGCGGTTAATAGGTGTATGTAATATAGTGACTATATTATATCAGGGGGCGGTTAATAGGTGTATGTAATATAATGACTATATTATATCAGGGGGCAGTTAATAGGTGTATGTAATATAATGACTATATTATATCAGGGGGCGGTTAATAGGTGTATGTAATATAATGACTATATTATATCAGGGGGCGGTTAATAGGTGTATGTAATATAATGACTATATTATATCAGGAGGCGGTTAATAGGTGTATGTAATATAATGACTATATTATATCAGGGGGCGGTTAATAGGTGTATGTAATATAATGACTATATTATATCAGGGAGCGGTTAATAGGTGTATGTAATATAATGACTATATTATATCAGGGGGCGGTTAATAGGTGTATGTAATATAATGACTATATAATATCAGGAGGCGGTTAATAGGTGTATGTAATATAATGACTATATTATATCAGAGAGCGGTTAATAGGTGTATGTAATATAATGACTATATTATATCAGGGGGCGGTTAATAGGTGTATGTAATATAGTGACTATATTATATCAGGGGGCGGTTAATAGGTGTATGTAATATAATGACTATATTATATCAGGAGGCGGTTAATAGGTGTATGTAATATAATGACTATATTATATCAGGGGGCGGTTAATAGGTGTATGTAATATAATGACTATATTATATCAGAAGGTGGTTAATAGGTGTATGTAATATAATTACTATATTATATCAGGAGGCGGTTAATAGGTGTATGTAATATAATGACTATATTATATCAGGAGGCGGTTAATAGGTGTATGTAATATAATGACTATATTATGTCAGGGGGCAGTTAATAGGTGTATGTAATATAATGACTATATTAAATCAGGGGGCGGTTAATAGGTGTATGTAATATAATGACTATATTATATCAGGGGGCGGTTAATAGGTTTATGTAATATAATGACTATATTATATCAGGAGGCGGTTAATAGGTGTATGTAATATAATGACTATATTAGAGGGCGGTTAATAGGTGTATGTAATATAATGACTATATTATATCAGGAGGCGGTTAATAGGTGTATGTAATATAATGACTATATTATATCAGGAGGCGGTTAATAGGTGTATGTAATATAATGACTATATTATATCAGGGGGCGGTTAATAGGTGTATGTAATATAATGACTATATTATATCAGGGGGCGGTTAATAGGTGTATGTAATATAATGACTATTATATCAGGAGGCGGTTAATAGGTGTATGTAATATAATGACTATATTATATCAGGAGGCGGTTAATAGGTGTATGTAATATAATGACTATATTATATCAGGAGGCGGTTAATAGGTGTATGTAATATAATGACTATATTATATCAGGGGGCGGTTAATAGGTGTATGTAATATAATGACTATATTATATCAGGAGGCGGTTAATAGGTGTATGTAATATAATGACTATATTATATCAGGAGGCGGTTAATAGTGTATGTAATATAATGAATATATATCAGGATGCGGTTAATAGGTGTATGTAATATAATGACTATATTATATCAGGAGGCGGTTAATAGGTGTATGTAATATAATGACTATATTATATCAGGGCGGTTAATAGGTGTATGTAATATATATGACTATATTATATCAGGAGGCGGTTAATAGGTGTATGTAATATAATGACTATATTATATCAGGGGGCGGTTAATAGGTGTATGTAATATAATGACTATATTATATCAGGAGGCGGTTAATAGGTGTATGTAATATGACTATATTATATCAGGGGGCGGTTAATAGGTGTATGTAATATAATGACTATATTATATCAGGAGGCGGTTAATAGGTGTATGTAATATAATGACTATATTATATCAGGAGGCGGTTAATAGGTGTATGTAATATAATGACTATATTATATCAGGGGGCGGTTAATAGGTGTATGTAATATAATGACTATATTATATCAGGAGGCGGTTAATAGGTGTATGTAATATAATGACTATATTATATCAGGAGGCGGTTAATAGGTGTATGTAATATAATGACTATATTATATCAGGGAGCGGTTAATAGGTGTATGTAATATAAAGACTATATTATATCAGGGGGCGGTTAATAGGTGTATGTAATATAATGACTATATAATATCAGGAGGCGGTTAATAGGTGTATGTAATATAATGACTATATTATATCAGGAGGCGGTTAATAGGTGTATGTAATATAATGACTATATTATATCAGGAGGCGGTTAATAGGTGTATGTAATATAATGACTACACAATTATGTTGGTGCTGTGGTGGGCGGAAAGCCAGTGTTCACATTAATACAAATATACTGTATGTGCACTTACTGGTTGAGGTAGTTGTGTGTGTGCGAGAGTCTATGTGTGTGTGTGTGTGCTGTGATTGTTTTGTGTGTGTGTGTGAGCGTTTGTGTGTGTGTGCGAGAATATATGTGTGATAGTGTGTCCTGTGATTGTTCTGTGTGTGTGTGTGAGCGTTTGTGTGTGTGTGCGAGAATCTATGTGTGAGTGTGTGTGCGTTGATTGTTCTCTGTGTGTGTGTGACCGTTTGTGTGTGTGTGTGTGCTGTGATTGTTCTGTTTGCGAGAGTCTATGTGTGTGTGTGTGCTGTGATTGTTCAGTGTGTGAGAGTGTTTGTGTGTGTTTGTGTGTGTAGGGGGCTAAAGTATAAGAGGATTGCTATGATGAAAATATGTTTTCAAAGAGGTATTAACGGACGCCCTGGCCTTCCTTTTACACCCGGACCCGGTTAAGGGGGGTCACCGGCTTTCGTTTATCTTTCTCTCCTTTTCTCTCTTTCTCTGGCTTGTATCCATTCGGCCCCATTCAGCCAACTGTATTAAAACGTTTACTCCCATCCAGGTGTTGCTTTCTTCCTGGCAAGCGATAGCGAGCCAGCATTGTATGGACAAATCTGGCTTCGCCGGAGACATTTTTCTATCGAATAATGTACAAATTTAGCTTGTTGTCAAAACAAAAATATATAGATGTTGGCTCGCTACCACTCGCCAGGAAAATATTGACACCTGGACGGGGGTAAACGTCTAAAAACAGTAGGCTGAATGGGACCGAATGGATACAAGCCAAAGAGAGAGGGAGAGAAAGAGAAACAAAAAGCGAGGTGGGCTCCCTTAATGGTGGTGGACTTTATCCCTCGCCCAACAATGTTAACCTTTTATAAATTATGATGCATGTTGAACCTTTATTTTGGCTATCATTTGACGATTTTATATAGTTGAAGAAGGATCTTAGTTCAGGTCAGGTGTCAGGTAAAAGTATTGAGGGATAAGGCTTTACAACGGCACCTAGTATCTACTTTCCGAAGAGTGTTGAGAGGGGAGAAGGGCTGTTGGAGAGAGGAAGCTGTTGGAGTGGCTTTGTTGTGTGTGTTAATCTGTATACGTCGTCGAGGTGCGAACATGTGAAACATGCTAGGACGTACTACCACACCCACTAAATATGTCCGCCTTGGCTGGGATCGAACCCAGAAGCAGGTTCACACGTGAACGTGCTCTGTAGGAATTATACGGATGAAGACTTTTCTTCAATTAATCCTTTGACTTCCATATACCCTTCCTAATCTGAATAAAATTGTCTAATAATAGCCAGACAACTATCTCAATTAACCCTCCGACTTCCATATACCCTTCCGAATCTAAGTAAAGTCGTCCAGTAATAGCCTGACAACTACCTCAATTAACCCTCCGACTTCCATATACCCTTCCTAATCTGAGTAAAGTCGTCCAGTAATAGCCAGCAAACATAAAAGAAATGCGTCTTCGGATTTTCACGGGTTAAAGTGAGTACCAGTCCCCCCCCCAAAGAAAAAGGTAAAATACAAGAGGATATTGGAGGGCGGATTAGGAAGGAATTGAAAACCGTTAAAAGAACAAGAAAAGAACAATAACAAAAACAATGGAGAATGGAGGGCAATAACAATAAAGAAACTGGTCGAGAGATAATGGCAGTAAATGCAGTGAGGTAATCAAATGTGGTGAAGAGAGAGGAGATCATTGGAGAAAAAATATACATTAATTAAAAGAGGGCATGAGAGAAAGAAAGACATATTGACTGACGCAGTTTTACAGTTGTTTGCTTAAGGGGGTCACCGTTTTTTGTTTATCTTTCTCTCCTTTTCTCTCTTTCCCTAGCTTGTATCCATTCGGCCCCATTCAACCAACTGTTTTGAGACGTTTATCCCCAACCAGATGTCGATTTCTTCCTGGCGAGAGATAGCGAGAGTATGGAGAAATCCGGCTTCGCCGGAGACATTTTTCTATCGAAAAATGTACAAATTTAGTTTGCTGTCAAAACAAAAATATACATATGCTGGCTCGCTACAGCTCGCCAGGAAAATTTTGACACCTTGATGGGGGTAAACGTCTTAAAACAGTAGGCTGAATGGGGCCGAATGGATACAAGCCAAAGAGAGAGGGAGAGAAAGAGAAAAAAAGCGAGGTGGGCTCCCTTAACCCTTTGAGTACCAGCGACGTGTGTTAGCTTTTATTCTAGCCGTATGTAGACGACATTATGCAGCTTACGAAGGATCTGCAGTTGTTAAAGGAAATAATTGAGATAGTTGGAAGCCTTATTATTACTAGAGATCCTTCATAATCTGAATAAAATCGTCTTATAGTTGCCACAGTATAATGGAAAAGATGTCACCGGTACTGTATGGGTTAAGAGCTGTGGTTTATTAGTTTGGAATAGACAAAACGTTACCGGTACTGTATGGGTTAAGAGCTGTGGTTTATTAGTTTGGAATAGACAAAACGTTACCGGTACTGTACGGGTTAAGAGCTGTCGTTTATTAGTTTGGAATAGACAAAACGTTACCGGTACAGTATGGGTTAAGAGCTGTCGTTTATTAGTTTGGAATAGACAAAACGTTACCGGTACTGTATGGGTTAAGAGCTGTGGTTTATTAGTTTGGAATAGACAAAACGTTACCGGTACTCTATGGGTTAAGAGCTGTGGTTTATTAGTTTGGAATAGACAAAACGTTACCGGTACTGTATGGGTTAAGAGCTGTAGTTTATTAGTTTGGAATAGACAAAACGTTACCGGTACTGTATGGGTTAAGAGCTGTGGTTTATTAGTTTGGAATAGACAAAACGTTACCGGTACTGTATGGGTTAAGAGCTGTGGTTTATTAGTTTGGAATAAACAAAATGTTACCGGTACTGTATGGGTTAAGAGCTGTGGTTTATTAGTTTGGAATAGACAATACGTTACCGGTACTGTATGGGTTAAGAGTTGTGGTTTATTAGTTTGGAATAGACAAAACGTTACCGGTACTGTATGGGTTAAGAGCTGTGGTTTATTAGTTTGGAATAGACAAAACGTTACCGGTACTGTATGGGTTAAGAGTTGTGGTTTATTAGTTTTGAATAGACAAAACGTTACCGGTACTCTAGGGGTTAAGAGCTGTGGTTTATTAGTTTGGAATAGACAAATAGTTACCGGTACTGTATGGGTTAAGAGCTGTGGTCTATTAGTTTGGAATAGACAAAACGTTACCGGTACTGTATGGGTTAAGAGCTGTGGTTTATTAGTTTGGAATAGACAAAACGTTACCGGTACTGTATGGGTTAAGAGCTGTGGTTTATTAGTTTTGAATAGACAAAACGTTACCGGTACTGTATGGGTTAAGAGCTGTGATTTATTAGTTTGGAATGGACAAAACGTTACCGGTACTGTATGGGTTAACCCACTGAGCCCCAGCGACGCACTGTTTGCGTCGGCAATGTTTGTAACGCTAAACCCCAGCGTCACATAAGGTGCGTCACGGTTAATTACTCCGGTCCTATGGCACCTAGAGGGCTCAGATTAGTATGGGAACTGTGTAAGTATCCCACGCAACAATGCCGATAGTTAAAAACTCTCAAAGTCCAACCGCGTGTGCATGAGCGCGCAAAAACCTGTTTTTGCCTACCCAATTTCCCCTCTTGTAAATCCGACTTTCGGGCGCACCGTAGGACCCCTTAATGACCTAGGGGATCGGTTTTTTGTGGGGTTTCCTTCATTCCTAACCCATTCCTGGTGTTTTCTGGAAAAAAATATTTTCAAAACCTGCCAGTCGTGGGTGGTACATTTATTATTAACTAGCTGGGGCTCAGTGGGTTAAGAGCTATGGTTTATTAGTTTGGAATAGACAAAACGTTACCGGTACTGTATGGGTTAAGAGCTGTGGTTTATTAGTTTGGAATAGACAAAACATTACGTTACCGGTACTGTATGGGTTAAGAGCTGTGGTTTATTAGTTTGGAATAGACAAAACGTTACCGGTACTGTATGGGTTAAGAGCTGTGGTTTATTAGTTTGGAATAGACAATACGTTATGTTACCAGTACTGTATGGGTTAAGAGCTGTGGTTTATTAGTTTGGAATAGACAAAATGTTACCGGTACTGTATGGGTTAACAGCTGTGGTTTATTAGTTTGGAATAGACAATACGTTACATTACCGGTACTGTATGGGTTAAGAGCTGTGGTTTGTTAGTTTGGAATAGACAACACGTTACCGGTACTGTATGGGTTAAGAGCTGTGGTTTATTAGTTTGGAATAGACAAAACGTTACCGGTACTGTATGGGTTAAGAGCTGTGGTTTATTAGTTTGGAATAGACAAAACGTTACCGGTACTGTATGGGTTAAGAGCTGTGATTTATTAGTTTGGAATAGA
>CM064511.1:15367350-15379850 GCA_032716605.1 Paralithodes platypus | reverse complement strand
ACCTCTGGTTTCTGGCCTCGTGCGTCTCATTTAAATGTGCCATGCTTTATGGACCAAGGGTAAAGAGTGTGGATCACCTACTTGCAAGTGATAGTCCACCTTAAACCAATCCACATGAACAGCTTTCAGCCTTTCTTTTCTTTGCCGTTCCTACTTTATCTTAAGCACAGTGATGCTGGCAGAAGGGTGACAGGGAGGCTGGATAGGTGTAACTCGAAGCCTCTAGTCCGGATTAACATGTTTCAGTGTGGCTTCTGCGCAACCAGGGAAACTATCGACAAGATTTTCTGCACCCAACAATATCAGGAGAAATGCCGTGAGCAACAGAAGTCCCTATATATGATATTCTATCACCTAGAGAAGGCCTTTGACAACATTACACGTCCAACTATGCGGAGTGTTCTCATATGCTTTGGCTGCCCAGAACATTTCACCTCAATGATCCAGGCCCTCCATGATGAGATGCTCATTGCTGAGAACACCATGGGAAAGCTATGTCGGACACATTACCAATTACATGCAGCCTGAATTTGTATACGAGCTCCAAACCTGTTTTCATAGTATCTTAATGCAATATTACCCACAAGCCTTAATGACAATCTAGGGATCAAACTCCGGTATAGACTCGAATGGAGCTCTCTTCAAACTATCTTGACTACAATCATTGAGGCACACTCACAACACTAAGATGTCAGAGTTCCAATATGCTGATGACATGGTTGTTCCAATCACACGTCCGAAGATCTAAAGCAATCGACAAACTCAGCTCATGGTATTGTAATGAGGACAAAAACACTACCTCAGCTGTCACATGGTGTGACTCTTCCAGAATTTATCATCAACAACTCTGGCTCACCCATTTGAACACTTCCCTTATCTCGGCAGCCGTCTAATGCTGCCAAGAAAGACATTTAAACATGTGTAGGGCAGATTACTCATTTTATGGAAAATTCTCAACTTCTTCTGAAACCGCAACCTAAGTCAAAACACAAACTGATGGTATAGATAAGGTTAGGAGGAAGGGAGGGATCCCTGTAGTACATTGCATCCTACCCAGAAGAAGAGTTCCCAAGGAATGAACATCAAGGGCGATTGGTATCAATTGCCGGTTGGAGAAATATTGTAAGAAAAAAGCGATACCATTCATTGATAACTGGGATCGTTTCTATGGGCAAGATGGAATGTACGCAAGAGATGGAGTTCAGCTTTCACGGTTAGGGGTTTCCACATTAGCTAGTTCTCTAGATAGGCTGGATACGGGATTTTGAACAGAAATACTGAGAGTGTATAAGAGAGGTTAAATGGAAAATGTTCAGCGTCAGGCGAAAGCGATAAGGAAATTCAGTCTCATGTTAAAAATGATGACTATATTGCTAACGATGGTAGTGATGGTGTAACACAGGATGGATATTTAGTTAGAAATAAAGGTAAATTATGTAAAAATAAAAGAAGTACATTGAGACAATATTACACAAACTGTAGGAGTCTATGATTGTAAAAAAATGAACAAACTTAGAGCACTTGTTAGCAAAGAAAATATAGACATAATAGCGCTAACTGAAACATGGATTAGTACAGAATCCAGGCATTGTTTTAGAAGTATTTGATATACCGGGGTATAGTTTGTTTAAATATGATCGAACAAGTAGGAGGGGCGGCGTTATAGTAGTGTTTGTCATGAGTACATTAAAAAGCTGTATTAAATCAGGTATTAGACTAAATAATGATAATGAAAGTGTTTGGGTAGAGGTAAACAAAGGTAGTGAGACCATAGATATTTTTAGTTATGCATAGACCGCCAAATATGAGTAGAAATGACGGAACATCATTATGGGAGGAAATTAAAATGGCATCAAGGTTTAGCAATGTGTGCATTATAGGGGATTATAATTTAAATTGGCAGCTCTGATTCTAAAAAGTGTATTGAGGTAGTACAAGACAGTTTTGTATATTTCAATTCGTAGATACGCCGACTAGAGGTAGTAATATTCTCATTTTAGTTTTCAGTAACAATGAACATAGGATAAATAATGTAGAGACTAGGGACCACCTAGGCAATAGAGACCACAATTATGTTTATTTTAATATACAATGGAAAGGTAATACCAGAGAGAATACAACATTAATACCTGATTTCAGAAAAGCCGATTATGGTGGGCTAACAAGATCCCTATTAGCGGACCCAATGGTTGAACAATTAAGTCGATCCAGGTGTTCAAATTAGTGTATCCCTTCTCAGGTACCTGTCAGCTTAAGTCAGGAAGATACTTCAAACTTGGTAGATCCATATAATAATTTGATTAAGTCAGTAGGCTACACAATGCACAAAATAAATATATCCCCAAAAGAAAATTTAGATCAACACAGAACCAACCCCAATGGTTGAATAATAGACTATTAGATCTTCTAGGAAAAAAGAGAGGAATATATAGACAAATTAAGAAAGGCGAAATTCACCTACATGCTTACTATCAGAATCTATCAAGACAGGTAAAAAAGGATATTAGGAAAGACTAAACAAATATGAAATCAGGGTTGCCAACTACTCCAAAAATAATCCTAAAGCTTTTTACCAACTATATAAATCCATGGTTAGAGATGTAAATGGTCCCCTTAAAACTTCGACAGGAGAAATGAGAGAAAATTATTTAGAAATGTGCAGTACATTAAATAGTCAATTTCTTTCCATTTTCACAAATTACAATTTGGCACAGTTTCCAGAAGTCCGTAAGGTATATAGCGATATTATAGAAAATAGGTTAAGTGCGGTTACTATAAGTAGAAATTATGTGCTTATGGAAATTGACAGGTTGAAACCTCAGAAATTGCCTGGTCCTGATTAGGTATATGGTAGAGTATTAAAAGAATGCAGAGATGAGTTAAGTTACCCATTACCATTTCTATTTAACAAGTCATTAGAAACAGGCTTAGTTCCAGAAGCTAGGAAGCTTGCAAATGTAGTTCCGATCTTCAAAAAGGTGATCAATCAATAGCATCCAATTACCGTCCCATTAGTCTTACATCAATCATAGGAAAGCTACTAGAGTCAATTATTTGCTAGGAAAATTAGAAACCACTTAGAAACATTTAACTTAATCAATTCGTCTAAGCATGGATTCACTCAGGGACGTTCTTGACTTACATATTTGCTTACTTTTTCTCAGAGGTATATGAAGCAGTAGATAATGACAAGTCATATGATATAATATATTTAGATATCAGTAAAGCTTTCGACAGAGTCCAATGTGAGAGATTGATAAGAAAAGTTGAGCCGCATGGAATAGGTGGGTCGTTGTTGGGATGGATTTGGTCATGGCTAATTGGTAGGAAACAGAGAGTCAGCATAAATGGTACTAAGTCAGAGTGGGGAGCAGTCAAAAGTGGTGTCCCCCAGGGATCTGTATTGGGTCCTCTGTTGTTTGTTATATACCGGTATATGACCTTGATTTGGGTATAATAAGTAGGATAAGTAAATTCACAGATGATACCAAAATGGCGAGAGCAATAGATTCAGATAGTGACATAGAGTGCCTCCAAAGGGATCTAGATACCTTACATGAATGGTCAGTAAATTGGCAGATGAAATTTAACATTGGCAAATGCTAGGTATTGAAGATAAGGAATATAAATACAATCGTAAAATATAAACTAGCTAGTATGGAATTAGAAAACTCAGACTGTGAGAAAGACCTAGGTGTGTTTGTTAGCAATGATTTGAAGCCTAGAAAACAGTGTATAAGCATTCGTAACAAGGCAAACAGGATTCTCGGGTTAATCTCTAGGAGTGTGAGTAACAGAATATAGGTTTGATTCCCGGAGGGAAGTAATGAAAACCTAATATTTAGTAAGGCCCCGTAATCATTGACGATATTTCCTATTAATATAATAGTCTCCCTTCAACACCCGCGGCAGCAGTTTTGAATCTCCCACTCAGAAGGGGTCAGGGTGTACTCTCATAAGTGCACGCTTAATTCTCTTATGGAATCGTCCTTATGATTGGGTACCCTACAGAAAAAAACTTTGTAGAAAATAAAACAGAAAATTTAACTTAATATCTGTTATATTATGGCTTTCCATGCGTGGATTTCTTGTGCGCAGCGCCCAGGCCCTCTAGCGGCCATTTCCTCCTTCACTGATATATCAAGACTCACTAGAAAATCAACGAATGGGAAGGGGATGGGTGGGAGGGCCATGCATCGTCAATGATTATGGGGCCCTACTAAATGTTAGGTTTTTATTACTTCCCTCCGGGAATCAAACCTATAATTTAATAGTGGCCCCTTCATCATTGACGATATTGCCTGAGTACCAAGACTGGAGGAGGACATTCGTAACAATACCTTAATCTCAGGACAAAAATAAGCCGTATAAATTTTTTAAGTTTTATTGTATACAAACAATAAATAGTATAAAAATATAAAAGATTGCAAGCAGGGCGTGACTTCGAAGAAAGTCTGCTTGCTCATGACCAGATCTTTTACTTTAAGATCTATACATGATAAATTGGGAACATCCTTGTGCCCCTACTTAGAACTATAAACTCTTTGGAATATTGTTCTAATCTTAACAATATTTGTACAGTGTATATATGTTTGTACATTCTATTAATCCTATATAGTTGCAAGTATGATAGATTTCTTAGAGCAAAATTAAAAACTTTCGAACTGACATATCAGTTTGATCACAGCTCGTGATTTATCACAATCTCCGGCGGAAGGGTTCTGTGGGGCTTTGGGCAATTCGCCCCCCCCCCCCCCCTTTTTTTTGTTCTCGCCTTAACCTTAATACATAATAGCACAGAGCCTATGAGACCTTCTGTCGTAATGTTATATAGGTAAGTTTTGGCTTGTCCAGAGCGACCGACAGGTATCGTGTAAGGAAAGTATGGTTTGATGCCCACAATTGAGTGTTGGCAATGTTGTCTATAGAGAAATTTTGTAAAAATCTAAGAGAGACGGCCCACTTCCTGATGTCGTGGGCCCTGCCCACTATGCCGGGATTACTTTCTTTAATTACATCTACTAACAGAGAAGCCAATTTTCTCCTAGTAACACGATTACCTGCCTGGTTCACCAACAGAAAGCCTGGTTGTCGAGGGTGAGCTGCCCTCACAAACTTAACTAAGGCCTCCACTGGACATAAAATGTGATGAATGTGTCCGCGTTTTAATGCCGGAACAGAAAATTCTGGGAAAACATGATCAGAGTGCCAATTCTTAGCTATAAAAGTGGGAGACGGTGCGATTTGGACCTTGTCGTGCAGTCTCCCAAACCTAAGGCAATTTGGTTCGTTGCGCATCGCCACCAGCTCAGAGACCCTATTTCCTGTAGCTAAAGCCATCAGGAACACAGCCTTTTTAAGTAATGAATCAAAATCTGGCGCAGTATTGTATTTGCGCGATTGAAGCAAAGATAAGGCTTTATCAAGCGACCAGGTGGGCATGAGCTGACGTGGTGGTGGGCGGATCTTGAAACACACCCTCATAAATCCTCATAATCTCCTCCGCCTGCGGTATCGAGAGACCAGTGAGATCAAAGAAGGGGGTTCTGATAGCAGATAAGTTATTTTTAACGTAACAACGGAAAAATGCTTCTGCTCAAATTAATAATTTAAGTATTTGAAGACTAGGGCTTCTGAGGCATCGGATTGCCCTGACTCAACAATCCAGTTTGTAAAAGCTTTCCAATGTGATTGATATTGCCTCCTGGTAGATATAGTATATTGGTTCATAAGTTTACTAGTGACACTTTCCCCATACTGAGCTAGCCATTTGGCCTTGTAAATGTCCAGAAGGCAAAATTGAGCGAGGTCTGAAGGTTGCCAATTGTCTCTAAGTGGAATGCGGAGACCGGGAGCGACACTGGGTCCTTGCACCATTTGTTCAACTGGTGGTACCACGCCTGAGCTGGCCATAACAGCACGATCATCGAGACTAAGCCCCGGTAACCTCTTAGTTTGTGAATTACCCTGCACATTAGAACAGAATCTGGTGGAGGAAATAGATAGATTGAATTCCACTTGTTCCAGTCCTCCAATAATGCATCTGGTCCCCCCGCCGGAGTCACCCCCTGGCGGGTCTGGAAGAGAGTCAGCTTGTGAGTCTCCTCGGATGCGAACAGATCCACTTGTGGACGGTAAGGCTTTGCAATCATCTTGTCGAAGACGGTTTGTTTGAGAGCCCATCCTGCTAAGGTGCTCCGTCGCCGGGACAGAGCATCCGCCCAAACGTTCGACACGCCTGGGAGGTATGAAGCATGCAGATGAACGCCCAGCGATTCGGCTTGGGCAAAAATCTGTTCTGACACTATTAGCAACTCTCGAGACCTCACTGAACCTTGTTTCTGAATGCAATGGACCGCAACTAAGTTGTCCATCCGAAACGCTATTGATTTCCCTTGCAATGACGAGCCGTGGGCTTGGAGAAAATATACAGGAACTAGAAGCTCTTGTTTGTTGATGTGCCATGAAATGCCCTGGTACCAAGTGCCCTGCCCTTGATGGCCTAGATTGGACTGATACCCCCACCCCAGTGTTCCGGAAGTGTCTGTGTCTACCCATACCGAAGGAGGAGGAAACCCAAGTTGTTATAGAGTACAGTGTTTCGGTCTTCGCCCAGACCGACAGTAAGCTGTGAATTAATCGAGGAATCGGCCATAGTTTTCCCACCGGCAATAGTGGGAAAAAAGTGTTGCCTTCCATGATTAATCTCTTTACTTTCAACCGGCCCAACTTCACAGTTAATTGGATCCAGTTGAGTGAGCCGACCAGGGAGTCCCACGCCTTCCTTGTCGTATTCAGACTGTGGAGAAAACGAAACAGTTTCCTACGAAATCTGTGGCAATTGTCCGCACTCTGAGTAAGAGTCAGATTAGCGGTATCCCAGACCAGCCCTATTCACTGAATTTCCCGTTTAGGAACAAGGAGAGACTTTGCCAAGTTCACCTTGAACCCTAGAGTTTGTACATGATTGATTACTTGGTTGACATGATTGTGACATAACTCTCTTGACTCCGCCACCAATAGCCAGTCGTCTAGATACCACAACACCATGATGCCCTGGGCCAATAATGGCAGAAGGGCTTGCCGGACTAATTTTTTTTTAATTCTCGGTGCCAGGTTCAACCCAAAAGGCATTTTCCGAAAGACAGAAGTCTCTTGCCTTATCCTCAAGGCGAGGAACTTTTGGAACCGTTTGTTGATAGGGATATGTCAATAGGCGTCTTTCAGGTCTAATGAGCACATCCAGCCCAACGGCGGAAGTGTAAGATTGATTTGATTTACTGAAAGCATCCTGAAGGATGGATTTATGATGTAAATGTTCAGAAGCGAGAGATCCATTACTGGTCGCATCTGCACACTGTCCCGCTTTGGCACTAAGAAAAGTCTGGAGGTGAATACTCGGCAAGTTGGTTCTACTAAGACGATGACCTTCTTTGATATCATTTCTTGGACCAGGGCCTCCACCCCCGGCGACACATGGGTGGTGTTTGAGCGCCTGACGCAGTCGTGGTCGCCGGATCCACTGCCAGGTGAGGCCTTTGCGTACTACGGCTCAGGACCAGGTTCGCTTGGGCCAGGCTCTGTGGCATACCTGGAACGACCCTGTTTGCAAACTGGGTTTGATTGGTGGAGCAACTCTTAAATCCGACACGCCTAAGCAAGGCCCTGGGAGACAGAGTATGGTTGGCTAGTTTTTTGTAGTGGGTGGTGGGTTGGTATCAGACGGTTGGCTAGTCTTGGCTGCCGGCTGTCCCTGATTTGGTTTGGGGTGTGACTTATCTCTATAACCTGAGTATTTACCTTGTTTGGGCTTGGGCTGATTACCTCCCTGCTGTGGAGTAGGCCGAGGGTCTCAAAAGGACTGTTTAGCATGAGGGGGTTGTGACTTACCGCCGCTTTTGGGCTTATTGAAGGGTTTCTTAAACGGTTCCCTCTTAGCCTGGGAGGTAGTCGGCTTCCACCCATCCACCAAATTGTAAACTATATTCCATGTTTCTGAACTGAGGAGGGAGGCAGTTAAAACTGGGGAAAGCGTTACCCGACGGCCAATATCTTCCGGTAGCTTCTTTACTAAAAATACTCGGACATCCTGGCGTGCCCTCACAGCCTCCAAGATAGCTACTCTAATGTCACCCAAGGATTGTATAGAATTTTGTAATAGAATCCTACGTGACAGTTCAGTTGCTTTCCTCACATTTTGGTCTGCAATGGCTGAAATAGTCCTAGCTAGGGATATGGTAACCTGGCGAGTGACAAGATATTGTAAGAACAATCTAAAGGCTTTGCTCCGTAACTTAAATTCCCTATCCAGATGGGCTGGGGGAGGGGTACAAAAAGGGTCATCTAATTGGTGAAGAGCTATTTTTGGGGCCGCCAAGTAAGCGAACATGGCTGGAGACACCCCTTCTGCCTTATTAACAGGTAACGAGAACCAAGCATGCACCTCTTGCGGGACCTGATGTGAGGTTTTAGATGTATTAGTAGAAGTAAATACCTGCGCCTCTGCTTCCCAGTCTACCCATGGCCCCAAACCTACCTGCCCCATCTGCAGGACTGGTGTATGTGACTGATCAAGGACCGGAACTGTAGCCAGTTCCGGCGTGAGTGCATTCAAAGCTTTAATGTCATTAACGCCATCTGCTTTGGACCAGTCTGCAAAGAGTCGTGCAGATGAGGCCGGCGGAACTGCCGGGGCAGCTGAGAAGACAACAAATTCAGCATTATGTGTACTAGGTATGGCCTTAATAGAAACGTCCAGTAATCTCCCTACCTCATCCTTGGCTCTGAGTTTCCTATTCTTGTTGATTTCAATAGTCCACTCACCCGAAATCGGTAGCTCCCCTGAAATAGTAGGTTGTGCTAGGAATGGTTTCGAAGGGTGTACCTGAGTCCAAGAGCAATCAGGTCCGTAGAGGAGAGGCATAGGTCCTTTCCTCTGTGAAACCTTATCTAAAGGGGGAGGAATGATATCAAAAATTACCCGCACATTAGTGGTAGTCATAGTAGCTGGCACTGTAGCGCCTGCCGCCGTGGACGTCGTTGGGGGTAAAACCAAGGCAGGTAATGAGGACTTAGGGATGGGAAAACCTGAAGGCTTTAATGGTCTAATCGTGGAGCTACTCGGGGGAGCTACCGGTCGACTAGATGAGGCATCAAGAGAGGGAGAAACATGATATTGCTGGATGACCCTATGCATAATGTTACTTATTTCCTCCGTGGTTACACACTTACTATGGGAACCCCTAGAAGATTGGGAACTAGCCTCTGATTCCTCACACATTGAACCTTGAGCCGAGGGAACATTAACTTCCTCCGGCTCTTCATTAACCTCAAATTCAAGTATTTCTGGAATGTCCTGCTGTTCATCCGGCGTTTGTTCCACCGGCGGCCAAACCAAATCAGGGACAGACGATGGTAAAACTTCACTGTGAATACTTTCCCTATCTGTACCTTGACCCACTCTCCAGCACCCTCGTTCACTCGCCATGGGTGGCTGAGAGTCCTGAATAACCTGAGAGCTGTCAAAAGACTGAGAACTTGAAGGTAAACCTCTGTACTGGTCAGCTAACACTCTACTCTGTCCAGCCATAGAGGCCTTGCGTGGTACCTGAGTCAATTTTGGAATAGCAAAAATTAAGTCCTGTGGTACACTTAAAGATTGTTCATGGTGAGGACTAGATTCAATGATCTCTACCCCCATCTCAGAGTCACCGGATTGGACGGTTGGCGTACTGGAGGTAGGGGTCGAGGGCGGTGGCCTTACGGTAACTGTTCGGCTACTACTGTGTCCTGCACTGGCCGGTGTCACCTTGTCCTCCTTCCGGCGTTTGGTCGATCTGGACGACTCCGCCGATGAGTGCCTAGACTGCTTTCTGGGGGATCTCGACCGTGACCTTGACCGTTGCCGGGGGGAAGGCGACCGCCTCCGCTTTAGTCGGTCGGGGGGGGGCCTCGGTGATGTCACTTTCATTACTACTTGAGCTACTCACGACCTCTTTGGAAAGGGATTTCTTAGCTTTGGGTTTAGTAGATTTACTGGAGGCTGACTTGACCAAAGGTGATTTTATGACTAGATGCTCCCACAAGATATCATCATCGCAAAGAAGTGCCTTATGGGTAGTGTCTTTAGCGTAAGAGTTGAAAATGTTCTTTATCTCTTTCAATGCCGCTAGGCACGATAAGTCTTTCTTAGTGATGAGTGCCGCCTTTAACTCAGAACAGACAGAACACCGCTTTGACACCCACAAGCCGCGAGAACGATCGAGACATTTTACGCATTTGATGCAAAGTTTGTGAGCAAATACAGGCAATAATGAGCAATTCTGAGTAGAGCATAGCTCAAACCGAGGCATGTTGGAAGAAAAGGCCCCCCCCCCCCCCCTCCGCCGGAATCAGCCACCCACCAGCCGCCAGGCTTGTTGTAACTGAAGCCCTGGGTCAATCTGGAAAATAAAATTTCCAGGAATCAATGCTCATAAGGATAACCTGCGAGGTGTTAAGACATCCTACCTCAAGTCCGCCGGAAAATTAGCTATAGCCACAGCTACTCTAACCTTCCGCTGGACTCGACCATGAACAAAACTGGGGTTTCTCCATTTTAAGCTGATTGGACTGCATACCTGTGACAAAATGTCACCGGCCCTAGTGACCTTAAGTGTTCAATTATCCGTGACTATTGAGAATAGAAAGATAAGTAACGTGCTTGCATGACATATCACAACACCGGCACACTATACTGGAACGCCGGGCGAAGTAAGTCTTGCCGTATGACAAATCGGTCAGGGCGAGTCCCCTCGGTGGGCCAAGGTTACTCCCGTAGGAATTAGCATTTTCCGCCGGAAGGATTGTGGTTGAGTGAACCACGCCGGGACATTTGGTTGTTCCCTAACTCGTCAACTAGATGAGAAAAGAGGGGCCCTGCACAGAAGGCCGCCGGAGAAAACAACCAAACATTTTAGCGGGGGTGACTTATGTGTGAATATCCCCCCTACCATAACCCCACATATATATATAGGGGACGTCTCCCAATGGCCCACCAATTACTTGCAACGCACACATGTAGCACAATAATGGGGCAGACATAGGCATAATTACAAATACATAGAATTTACAATCCTAAATTACCTGAAGCCTACATTGCAGACCCCTAACGAGGCTGTCCAGGAGGCCCGACGAAACATCACAGGATGAACTGACGCTCCGACGAACCAGCACCAGAAGCAAGCAGAGGAGAGGCCCGAGAGAGTGGCCCAAAAGCAAATACGGACTCCAGAAGGCTCCGCACCATGTGCAGCCACCCTTGAACTAGAGCATTTGCTAATAAGAACACAAATTAATATGCAACTGCCTCAAAGTGACGGTTTGAAGCATAATCTTGCAGAATGGTAGCCTCCTAGCTATAATATCAAAAGCTAAAGGCGCAAAAACAACACAATAATAACACATGTGGGGCGCCTGGATCCTGGGATACGAAGGCTCCTTGTTACACAAAGTACCCTAATTTAATACCCTACTGCGGTCGTGCCAATGGGGCAGCCCGTGCTAGCTAATCTAAACTCTGTTCAATACAACGCAGATGTATACAAATGAGTAAAGACTCACGAGAAGCGCAGGAACAACGAATGAAGCTGGATCACTAGGGACACCCGCCCTCCTGGCACGAGCGCTGAAGGGAGAAGGAGGAAATGGCCGCTAGAGGGCCTGCGCCTGGGTGCTGCGCACAAGAAATCCATGCATGGAAAGCCATAATATAACAGATATTAAGTTAAATTTCTTTTTTATTTTCTACAAAGTTTTTTTCTGTCGGGTACCCAATCATAAGGACGATTCCATAAGAGAATTAAGCGTGCACTTATGAGAGTACTCCCTGACCCTTCCGCATGAGAGATTCAAAACTGCTTCCACGGGTGTTGAAGGGAGACTATTATATTAATAGGCAATATCGTCAATGATGAAGGGTCCACTATTAAATCTTCTGATGTTATCTTAAAACTTTTGTACTTGTCATTAATGAGACCCCATGGATTATGCTGTTCAATGTTGGTGTCCTTATTACAAAATGGACGTGGATTCCCTGGAGAGAGCACAATGTAGAATGACAACAATGATCCATAATATTAGAAATCTTCCATATGAAGAAAGGGTGAAGAAATTAGGCTTTACATTCGTTAGAGAGACGCAGAGTAAGAGGGGATATAATATGATGGAAGTGTTCAAGTGGATTAGTGGGATTAACAAAGGGGACATGACAGATGTACTAAAGCTCAGTGATTGCGAAAGAACTCGAACAAATGGTTTCATATTAGATAAATTTTGTTTCAGAAAAAATGTAGGGAAATATTGGTTTGGTAACAGAGTTTTAGATAGGTGGAATAGGCTACCAAGTGCTATAGTGGGATCAAGAATGATAGAGAGCTTTAAGATAAATTTAGATTGGCATATTGACGAGATGGGTTGGGTGTGAGGGGGATCTGCCGGGTGTTGGCCAATCGGCGCTCTGC
>CM064511.1:15262240-15367250 GCA_032716605.1 Paralithodes platypus | reverse complement strand
AATATTATAACGGTGCAACTGTAATAATGAACTCCACGAAAAAGTAGTACTCCTATTAACAATTCTGGTCTATGCTGGTTTGTGTCTCTCTACATGCAACCTAGATCTCGAAATGCTTGTGTAAAAATAAATGGGTATGCATAAAAGAGTATATTATCTAATCCAGCTAATGTCTCCCCCGGTTCATAAAGTCTAAGCTGGAATTCGCAAAGGTACTAATTCTGGTGGAGCAAGGCAGCTCCTAGCCTAATTGTTGACCTTGGGTCTGTGCGGCCTGATTACGTTAATATGAAGAGTTGCTCTCTTGAGGATCCTCGATCACAAGTATCGAGTATCCTCCTGGCGACCCGCAAAAGTAAAAGCAAATAGAGTTAGAACAGTGTTGGGTGGATTAAGCAAGCCGCCCTCACGCACTACACAGTCCTTAACTCCAAGGTACACAGACAAAAGATCCACCCAGGTAACCCACAGAATCCGTAGTGTCGTGACAGCTCAAAAGTTGCCTACACACAGTGAAAACACCAACAGCCGGTACCTGATCCCTAGTCCTAGCGATTATTTAACCCCTGTAGAAACATTAGTGATTGATGGAGACAGTCCTGAGCCATACAATCTCCCAAAAAAGACAAGAACTCTCTTTAACCGTAATCTAGTGCATAAGAAATGTGAGATCCAGCATATAATCCAGTCTGGCCACCAATTCAAGGTGTGGATGCAGAGAACCAGAGGGGAATTGATATTAATCAATGTGAGGAAGTAAGTGGAACTGATATAGGCAGTAGGCGAAGAAGATTCTACGACAATAGTGTGGGACAGTTCAAGGGAGATGCTTAGCGTAGGCTGTCTGGTAAGGATCTGACAAGGCTATTCCCATGGACCTAATGGCGATGGAGTCCCAGTCCCCAGGAATGGCACGAGGCCGCGCGCCAGTCGCCCAGTAAGCAGCCGCCTAGTAGGCAGTGTTAGGCAGGAGTCAACGAATCCCGCGAGGACCATATAAGGGGGCCAGCCACTCGCCACACGCACCACCAAGTCACACCACCTGGTCCTCTCTCTCTCTCTCTCTCCCGCTCGCCTTCCCATCATTCAACTACTTGTTTAAAAACACCATAACTTCAATTGACTATAATAAAAATAGAAAGGATTGTGACAGAAGCGAAAATAAAGAACAGTTCTGACCTGTCTGCAACACAAGCTTTCTCGCGAAGGCAAGTACAGAATGATAGGTAGACTGCAGCTACTATTCTCTGCCCTGGCAAGTCCGAGGCGAATAAGCCATGCGTTTCTGGGGGATGCGGTGAGTGTCACCCAATATAGCATATTGAAACGATTTAGCTAGAAATGCTTCTTAATGGGATGACAATTGTTCAAAAGGTGGTACAGAGACCAAACCTTGCAATAGGTATGAGGGGTCTCCTGCATACAAAGCCTGACTTTGCAACCATGGAAGTATAACGAAACTCCATGCAAGATAGATAACTTGGTATAGCCGGCGATCCCCATGCCTACGGACTCGGCCTGTAGAGCAATAGTGACTACTTCTGCTCAACTCTCTCTCGCGCTCTCTCGCGCCCCTCTCTGGATGTACATATGTACATAGGTACATATACATATATCAGATAATATAGATATATATATAGAGATATATATATATATATATATATATATATATATATCCATTATCCAACTATTTCCAACTCTAGCTCTTCCCAAGCTTTATGGCATCTAGCCCAAAAAACCGCTCCAACAATGGCTCTTCCTTGTCTTTCCCTCCCCTTCCCCATTCTGATGGCAGACCATCCACTTCTTCCTCTAGAGCAAAGCTAAAACTCTTCGCTCAAACTTTTGCTAGAAACTCCACCTTGGATGATTCCGGTGCTATTCCTCCCTCTCCACCCTCCTCTCTCTTACTTATGCCTAATATCCTAATCTCTTCTAAAGACGTACTTTCTACCCTCTCTGGGCTTAATACTAATAAGGCGTACGGTCCGGACGGTGTTCCTCCGGTTGTTCTCAAAAACTGTGCTTCCGTGCTGACTCCCTGCCTAGGCAAACTCTTTCGTCTCTGTCTATCCTCTAACGTCTTCCCTTCATGCTGCAAGTTTGCTCACATTCAACCTGTCCCAAAGATGGGTGACCGCTCTCAACACTTCAACTATCGTCCAATTGCTCTTATCTCGTGGCCTTTCCTAAAGTTTTTGAAACTATTCTTGCTTCCAAATTTCTTAAGCATTTCTCTTCTCATAATCTGCTCTCAGATCGCCAGTATGGCTTCCTTAAGGTCGCTCTACTGGTGATCTTCTTTCATATCTTACTAACTCTTGGTCATCCTCCTTTCGGGACTTCGGTGAGACTTTTTTCTATTGCACTAGACATATCGAAAAGCCGTCGATAGAGTCTGGCACAAATCTTTAATTTCTAAACAACCCTCCTTCGGTTTCTATCCCTCCATCTGTGCCTTTGTCTCTAATTTTCTCCCCGGCCATTCCATAGCTGCGGTTGTGGACGGCCTTGTTCACTTCATCACCCTATACCACTCCGGTGTTCCTCAGGGCTCTGTCCTATGTCCTATTCTCTTTCTAATTTTTATAGATGATCTCCTCAAACTGTACCTCAATTCCCATCCATTCATACGCAGGACGACTCAACCTTACACTACTCCATTAGTTTTTCAGAACGCCCCCAGCCAGCAATGCCTCAACGACAAACGTAACGAAGCCTAGAACTCTTAAATTCTGATCTAAATACTATCTCCAATTCGGGCAGAGAAAACCCTTGTTACCTTTACTGCTTCCAAAACCCAAATTCTTCATCTATCTACCTGTAAGGAAACTCCCAGCGGACTATCCCTTACTCTTCAACAATACCAAAAAAAAAATCTTTCATCTTCTCTCAATATTCTTGGTGTCTCTTTTTCTTCTGCTCTGAGGTGGAAGGACCATATTACCAGTCTTGCTAAGGCAGCCTCCCCAGGAAGCTGGGTGTGCTCAACCGCCTTAGGGGGTTCTTTTCCCCTGCACAGCTTCTTGCTCTGTACAGGGGCATAGTGCGTCCTTGTATTGAGTATTGTTAACATGTGTGGGGAGGTTCCTGTCACAACCGCTCTCCTAGACAAAGTTGAAAGGAAAGGCCTTTCGTATCATTGATCCCCGTCCCCTCACCAACTCTCTGCAATCTCTCTCTTTCCGCCGGAATGTTGTATCTCTCTCGCTTTGCTATCGCTACTCTAATAATCAGTGTTCCTCAGAGCTTTCCCAGTGTAACCACCTCCTTTACGTAGGGCACGTGGTACCCGTCTTGCAACTTCAATCCCACCTCTACTCTGTGCAACTCTCCAACCCGAGAGTGAAACGGTTACTCTCAGTCTTTCTTCTACACAACAGCTGAGCTATGGAACTCTCTCCCAGAATCAGTCTTTCCCTCTTCCTACGACATAAATTGCTTCAAACTCCGGGTGTCCAGGAATATGGCTCGAGCGTCCCTTGATTTTGGCCCTGTCACTCTTTCAACTATGGGGGAGGCACTCGCTATAGGCAGTTCTGCCTTTTGCCTCCTCAATCTCATAGAAAAAAAAAAATATATATATATATATATAATATATAATTTAATCCTAAAGTCAACTATTATGAAGCTTATGTTGATGGGTATCATCCGTCAATTGGTATCATATTTGTATGCATATTTCATATTTTATCTAGATATATTTGAAACGATATTTTACTCCATTTCCTTTGCCAAAAACTATATTACTTTATACTATTATAGATCACAAAAAACCGTCAATCTGAGTTGTGGATAGAATCAGTATAAGTGCTGGTGGTCGCTACCTGCAGACCGGGTGACGGCCTCTAGCGCGCGGCCATATCGGTGTATGGCCATTTAGGAGGGTGGCCTTTCTAGTTTGTTGACATTTCGCTTTGTGGCAATTTTGGTTTGTGGCCATTTCGGAGTGTGGCCGTCCGTCCTTATTCTCGCTACCAACATGGAAGGAAAGGACAAAAACATACAAATTGCATTGTGGCCATATCGATACCTACCTACACTACGGTCCTCCCGCTTAAAAAATAATGAAAACGAAAGAGGGTTCTAAGACCCTATGGTGTTTTGAGAGGGCTAAATGACTTGTTATACTAAGGAAAGGTCTAACTTAGAAGAGCCTCGAGAGTGGACACTGAAAAACAAAATATTGACGAGTGATAGTGAGGATAAAAAGTGAAACCAAATAATTTCATGGTTTTTGTGATTGCTAGCGACGACGACAATGAAGAGCAGCTTAGTGCCAGAGAGAGCGAAAACAGTGACGATGGAAGTTAAATGCGTCTTGTGAGTGTTTTAGGGAAGTATGCTACCCTCATCGTGAGATACAACGCTGCATTATGGCCAGCGGCGCTTGTGGCACCTTTGGCGCTGCCGACTGAGAGGCTCTCCGGTAGTACTTCTTTGATTTCCCATGGAATGACTTCTGCTTCCGTGCTGAACGCATTACCGAGGTAATCCTCTCGGGCATGGAAGCGTAGATTCCATTTTCTTTCTCTCAGTCCAATGCAAACAAATCTTGGTTTACTTACACTTATTCTACTGCTGTCCACAACAAGGAGGAAGCATTCAAACGGTACTTGACCGCCTTTAAAACTCAAAGAATCTCATTTACTCCTATGTTTCTGCCCGGAATCAAACCAAATCTGTTCTTTAACTTGCCAAGCACTCTTTCATTCAATGATAAATGCACTGAACTATCCAACTCTAGCTCTTCCCAAGCTTCCAGGTGTCTAGCCAAAAGCCTCTCCAACAACTTTTCTTCCTCGTCTTTCCCTCCCCTTTTCCACTCTGATGGCACAACCATCACTTCTTCCTCTGACAAAGCTGAACTCTTTGCTCAAACTTTTGCCAGAAACTCTACTTTGGATGATTCTGGTGCTATTCCTCCCACTCCACCCCCCCTCTCTCCTACTTATGCCTAATATCCTAATCTCTTCTAAAGATGTACTTTCTACCCTCTCTGGGCTTAATACTAAGAAGGCGTACGATCCGGACGGTGTTCCTCCTGTTGTACTTAAAAACTGTGCTTCCGTGCTGACCCCCTGCCTAGGCAAACTCTTTCGTCTTTGCCTTTCCTGTAACGTATTTCCTTCTGGCTAGAAGTTCGCCCTGATTTAACCTGTCCCAGAGAAGGGTGACCACTCTCAATCCTCCAACTATGATCCAATTGCTCTCATCTCTTGTATCTCTAAAGTTTTTGAAACTATTCTTGCTTCCAAATTTCTTAAGCATTTCTCTTCTCGTAATCTGCTCTCAGATCGCCAGTATGGCTTCCTTAACCCGTGGAGCCCCAGCGACGCGTCTGACGCATCGCCTATATATGTAACGCACAGCCCCAGCAACTCGCCTAACGCGTCACCCTTATAGCTCCAGTCGTAAGGCTCAGAGTGGCTCTAGATTTATATGGGAACTACTTTGGGACCCGGCGGACTACTTCCAAAACTTTTTGTCCATACGCGCGCGGGCGGGGACGGGAGAGGGCACCCACCTTCCCACAACTCGTGGTCAGTTTTCCGCGTACCCTCTCGAGTGAAACACCATGTCTCGACGTTCTAGTGCCCGCCCAACCCGCTCCTACAGTACAGAGGAGGTCATGGATATACTGTACGACACTGACAGCCATGATAGTGACACTGACTCGGCATTGGACGAGTCTGGGGACGAGTATGCCCCGTCGCAAGCCGAAATGAGAGAGCTAGAGGAAGAGCTTGCTCAGCTTCCTGTCAGGCGGCTACGGCGTCTGTCACAAAGACAGCAAGGGGCAAGTGCACCTCCCCGCCGCCCACTTCCCCAAGATCCCATTGAATCCTCAGAAAGTGGGGAAGAGGTTGTTGATCCAGATGAACCTGCTGACCCTCAAAATTATGTTTGTGTACCTGGGGAAGAAAGAAGGGGATTGAAGAGAAGAAGGGTCGAGTCTGGGAGTGAAGAGGAGGCACCCCCACAACCCCCCCTGCCTTCTCCCCAACCTCGCATAATCTCCCAACTCAAGAAAAATACCCCGGGGAGGTTCTATGGCCGTCGTCAACATAGTGACGAACAACAATGTGGTGATGAACAAAGGGAACAACGTGGTGCGAGACAAGGACAGTCACTTGACCCTAAACGCTCCCTCTTCCCTCCCGACCCAGAGCACGCGGGGGGGGATGAGTCACCACCACCACCACCACTACCAGACTCTCCGCCTCGCCATTCTTCCCCCCCACTATCACCTTCCGGCTCCATCCCGTACACCCCCCCACGAATGTCTCTCTCACCTGAACCAGGCTCCTCCCACGCCACTGCATTACCACCTGCCTCTCCACAACGCCCCGACCTGCCCCAACGCCCTGCAAGCACACGACGTGGGCGTCTCATATCTCGCAGGCGTGCCACCCGTGGCCGATTGCAGAAGGTGAGGCAAATAAGACGCCCCAGCAACGACTCGAACTCTAGATCTAGCTCTCGATCAAGTTCGAGGTCTAGCTCCAGACCCAGGTCCACCTCCCGCCCCCGCCGCCCCCACTCCACCCGCACCCGCCCGACGACCCGCCCCGGTGACCCTGACGATGACCCTGATAAGCCCGGTGCCCCATCTAGTGACGACGAAGGCGGTGGTGATAGGTGGGATTGGGTGGATGGGGAGAATTATCTACCAAGACAATTCGACTTTGTGGGGGCAGCTGAGGCCGGCCCTACCATACCCAATCGTGGACCTGATACCACAAGACTGGGTGTTTTTCTGCAGTTCTTCACTGCCAACCTTGTCTCCTTGATTGTTGACCAGACGAACTGGTACAACTATTATTTTATGGGAGGGAAGGCGCAGAAGAGGAACTCGGCACGTCTCTCATGGGTGGATTTGACTTCCGATGAGTTCTACTCATTCCTGGCACTGGTCATCCTGATGGGGGTCACCAAGAAGGCGTCTCTCAGGAAGTACTGGTCATGTGATCCCCTCATCGCAACCCCCTTCTTTGGGAAAGTCATGAGCAGGAATAGATTCACGGCAATCATGGGAAACCTGCACTTTATTGATAGCCTGGCAAGCCACACCAGGAACCAGGAACGCCCCAGGAATACCAAAGACCCGATGGAGAGGATAAGACCCATATTTGAATACCTGAAAACTAAGTTTGCAGCCTCCTTCAAACCTCACCAAAGACTAATCATTGATGAGAGTCTGGTGCTGTGGAGGGGGAATATTGGCATCCGACAGTACATCCCCAGCAAACGCCACCGTTATGGCCTGAAACTGTTCGTGATGTGCGACTGCAAAACCGGCTACATCCAAGACATCATCCTCTACATGGGCAAGCTCACTGAACTGGTGGAAGCGAGGACATATGGGATATCTGGGGCCGTTGTCATCACCATGATGGAGGGGTATTTGGACAGGGGCCACATCTTGTACCTTGACAACTGGTACACCAGCCCTTCCCTTGCCAAATTCCTGTACAGCAGAAACACTGGCGTCTGTGGCACCGTCAGGAGGAATCGTGTGTACATGCCAGAGCTACCCGACAGGCGGAAAAAGGGCTCCATCATCCACCTCCAGGCAAATAATGTCTTGATGCTCTCGTGGATGGACAATCGTGACGTCAATATCCTCACCAGTATCCACCTGCCCCGCTTAGAGGACACCAGACACCGTGATAGAGACACCGGTGAGGCTGTCAAAAAACCAGTTGCAATCGTTGATTACAACATCAACATGCGGCTGGTTGACAAGCCAGACTCTGTCATATCGTCGGTCGAGTGTGCCAGGAAGACGATGAGGTGGTATAAAAATCTATTTTTCCACCTACTCGACCTCACCCTCTACAACTGCCACATCCAATATCATGAAATCACAGGTGAAGTTGAGACGATGGAGTCGTACTGCATCGAACTTGCACGGGAGCTTTTGTTCTTCTTCAGGGATGGTCCACGCCGCCAGCAACGCCCCGCAGCTCGTTTTCAAGCACCAGAAGGCCCCACCAGACTGACAGAACGCCACTTCTGCGATTATGTCCCGGCCAACCCGATAATCCCCAACCCACGCAGACGGTGTCATGTGTGTCGCAACACAGGCAGACGCACACCCAAACGGAAAGACACCCGGACTTGGTGTGAAGAATGTGATGTGGGACTGTGTTTTCCCACCTGCTTCAGGGATTATCACACCCTCGAGCACTTCTAACTGTTCAAAGTGTTCAAAGACTGCGATAAAAGACGCTATAATGTAATACTAACAGTGTATATAAAAGACGCAAAGAGTGTATATAAAACAGTGTGTATATATATATAATTTACAAGTGCAAAGTACCGAACAATATAAAACACTAAGTAAATTCTAAACTTATAAAACTGTGTGCAAATAATTATAAGAATACGAGACAATAAGTGCGTAACACAATGTATATACCTCATAATCTTAGATAAAACAATGAACAAGTACAAATAATTCAATGAAAGTGAAAGTGACAGCCAGACAGAGAAAGAAAGAGGGAAGGGTGCTGTGGAATGTGGGTCACTCGGTCCGCTGTCTGGCCGTGTGTTCGTACGTGCGTTTTGTTATTGTCCTGAGCAAAGATGGCCACCCAAGATGGCCGCCATCACCATGGCAACGGGGACGCTAACACTCGTACGCACTTGTAATACTTGAATGAAGGCACTTATCACACTACAACTTCAGTTATATTGACATTATGTGATATACAAAGACATTCTATGAACTCTGAAGCGCACTTTATGTCCGAGAGGTGCAAAATAAGTCATGCTGCCTGGCGGCTGGCAACTGGCTGCTGGCGCGGAGATTTGAAGTGGTGCTAAGGCTCCACTGAGGCTGGGGACCCCCACACCCACCCAGGACCCCCAAATGGCCTAGGTAAGTACTTTTTTCAGATTTCTTCATGTCTGCCATTATAACACATTCTGATAGATTTATATAAAAAAAAAAAAAAAAAAAAAAAATTGGCCGGGTTCTGGTGCGCAAAAATAAAAAAACGGCCGGGGCTGTACGGGTTAAGGGTCGCTCTACTGGCGATCTTTCATATCTTACTAACTCTTGGTCATCCAACTTTCGGGACTTCGGTGAGACTTTTTCTGTTGCACTAGACATATCGAAGACCTTCGGTAGTCTGGCACAAATCTTTAATTTTCAAACTGCCCTCCTTCGGTTTCTGTCCCTCCATCTGTGCCTTTGTCTCTAATTTCCTTTCCGGCCGCTCCATAGCTGCGGTTGTGGACGGCCATCGCTCATATCCTCATCCTAGGAACTCCGGTGTTCCTCAGGGTTCTGTCTTATCTCCTATTCTCTTTCTAATTTTCATAAATGTTCTTCTCAACTGTACATCCAGTCCCATCCATTCATATGCAGACGACTCTAACTTACACCACTCAATTAGTTTTCCAAAACGCCCCAGCCAGCAGTTCCTCAAAAATAAACGCAATGAAGCCATAAAACACTTATCTCTTGATCTAGCTACTATTTCCAATTGGGGTAGAGAAAACCTTTTTGTATTTAATGATTTTAAAACTCAATTTATCCATCTTACTACCCGTCAGGAACTTCCAGAGGACTATCCCTTATTTTTCAACAATATAAAAATCAACCCTTCATCATCTCTCAATGTTCTCGGTGTCTCTTTTTCTTCTGCTTTAACTTGGAAAAAACATATTACCGGTCTCGCAAAGGCAGCCTCCCAGAAACTGGGTGTGCTCAACCGCCTCAAGGGGTTCTTTACCCCTGCACAGCTTCTTGCTCTGTACAGGGACACAGTGCGTCCATGTATGGAGTATTGTTTATATGTGTGGGGAGGATTCTCTCACACTGCACTCCTAGATAAAGTATAAAGGAAAGCCTTTCGTATCATTAACTCCCGTCCAATTACCAACTCTCTGCAATCTCTCTCTCTTCGCCGCAATGTTGCATCTCTCTCGCTATTCAATCACTACTACAATAATCAGTGTTCCTCGGAGCTTTCCCAGTGTATACCACCTCCTCTACGTAGGGTACGTAGTACCCGCCTTGCAACACAATCCCACCTCTACTCTGTGCAACTCTCCATCCCAAGAGTGAAACGCTATTCTCAGACTTTCTTATTCAACTGCTGAGCTCTGGAACTCTCTCCCAGAATCAGTCTTTCCCTCTTCCTATTGACTTATATTGCTTCAAACTCCGTGTGTCCAGGCATTTTAGCTCGAACGTCCCGTGATTTCGGCCCTGTCACTCTTTGAAATCTGGAGGAGGCACTCGTTGCAGGCAGTTATGCCTTTTGTCTCCCTCATTCACATAGAAATAAAACAAATACAAAAATATACAAGATTGTGAAGAGTGTTGCTGATTTATTCCCCAAATATAATTTTTCCTTTTAGTATAGCATGGTACATCCAATCAAATGGTTTTGGATAGTATTATAAAATGTTGTTATATTTAAGAGATATTTTTCGTAGTAACTGAGAAAGTGATACAAAACATCTTATAACATCTTTAGCCACCAGAACTCACCTATTTTAATTCATCCAGTCTGTGGATCCAAATCAGGGCTCAGCGGTTGTTGTGGTCTGGGTTTAATTCCAAACTATGCTGAAATAAATAGTCATATTAGAATTCCTAAATATAGAATAATAATCCATAGTTAATCTATAATTAAAAAATTTATTTTGAATATTATATAACCTTATGAGGGGTGTCGACTGACTAGGGACAGAGGTGCATGGGGGTGGTTCGTTCGGGACCACCCCTTCGGGGATCACGGCGTCAGGCAATAGATAGAGATAGATAGATTAAATCCCTATAACTACGGAACCTTCTCAGTAGATGGATATGCATTATTTTTGTTAATGGGACCATTGAGACCTTTTGACCCTAGCAGATCCTTCCTAATCTGAACAGTCATTTAATGAAAAACAAAACTAATGATTAACATGTATCATGACGCTCAGAGGGTGTAATTATGGAATGCTGATTTTCCCAATATAAACATAAGTGTCTATTGCTTGTAAATATATAAACCATCCGATAATATTGAGAACATTATTTTGTAATAATTTCTACTAATGCTAACCGATAATTAAATTGTAAGGAGGCAACCTAAAGGATTTCTTGGGAGAGAGTAATAGGCGAACCATTTCGGGTATTACGGTCTGAGCGGTGGCATTGGTGATTACATTCATGTTGCACCTTCTGTGTGATGTAATCGTGAGTTTATTCGGTATAAGTACCGAACTTCATCTGTTGTACTGACATGAGATACTGAATGTCTCCCTTTTGCTGTGTATATCTCTTAATTTTTAAACTTACATCTTAAGTAAATAATTATATCAATTACTTCTAGTGATTTTACATTTACTTGAACATTGAATCATGTGATATTATCTCTATACTATAAAGCCACGGGTATCAACAATTACTCCAACATCCCCACTGAGCAACATATGTGAGGCTCACAATTACTCCAACATCCCCACTGAGCAACATACGTGAGGCTCACAATTACTGCAACATCCCCACTCAGCAACATACGTGAGGCTCACAATTACTCTAACATCCCCACTGAGTAACATATATGAGGTTCACAATTACTCCAACATCCACGCTGAGCAACATAAGTGAGGCTCACAATTACTCCATCATCCCCATTGAGCAACATACGTGAGGCTCACAATTACTCCAACATCCCCACTGAATAACATACGTGAGGCTCACAATTACTCCAACATCCCCACTGAGCAACATACGTGAGGCTCACAATTACTCCAACATCCCCACTGTGCAACATACGTGAGGCTCACAATTACTCCAACATCCCCACTGAATAACATACGTGAGGCTCACAATTACTCCAACATCCCCACTGAGCAACATACGTGAGGCTCACAATTACTCCAACATCCCCACTGAATAACATACGTGAGGCTCACAATTACTCCAACATCCCCACTGAGCAACATACGTGAGGCTCACAATTACTCCAACATCCCCACTGAGCAACATACGTGAGGCTCACAATTACTCTAACATCCCCACTGAGCAACATACGTGAGGCTCACAATTACTCCAACATCCCCACTGTGCAACATACGTGAGGCTCACAATTACTCCAACATCCCCACCGAGCAACATACGTGAGGCTCACAATTATTTAACAATACAGCCCAATCTGCTTTCAAACAGATATAGAACAATCAGTCTACAATAATATTTGTTTATGTCTGTAGACTTTATACATATTATATGACCAGATCATATAATGTTTATGAAGTCGTTTTTTGTTTTCCTCGTGTCAGGCTCGTGTGGAGGTATGGAGACATTGTGGGAATCGATTAATATTCTCCTAATTGATGTCAGACTAATGAGACGGTCAATTCATGACTTATTTATCATCTTAAGGAAAGCGGAATGATATATGCAAGCTTCCACAATGTTTCAGTATATCTAAATTATATGTATATTTGCGTTAAGGATGCCTATTACAATGAAACTAGTACCAAGTTTTTGTAGTATTTCAAATTAGAGTAAAATGTATTTAATTTGTGTAGGTGACAAGAATATCTCAATTTATAGCTATGGGGGTTATTATAATATACTTAATTTTCATTGAAGATTTTGCTTGATTTTGCCATTTTCGAGCAGTGCATTTGAGTTTAGCTAACAAAAAACGCCTTGCCACACTTCCTTCAAATGAAAAAATGCCTACCCAGACCATTCTAAAGTAATATTTGTACATTTATCGGGACAAAAATGTCCCGCTTGAAGGCAGATTTCTTGTAAGTTACAAGTTCGCTATCGCTCACCTAAATTAAAAAGTCCCATATTATTGATAAACTACAATCTCTCAACAAATGGGATCGATACAGGGAAATCCAAAAAGAACTCCCTCGGACCAAATGGAGTTAACAGCTCTTTATCTCTTAAAGGGCATAGCTCATACACAATCCCATTCCATGTTATCACTGTCTAAAGCATGGTAAAGCATGATTGATACTGCACAGTTGTCTAGGTTTGCCTTAAATTTTGATCTAGAATAGTAAACAAAGCCGTGTAAGATATTTCAAGCTTTAGGAGCTTGATGGCAAACCCTGTCGCCTCTCTCTTTTGTTTGTGAGAGAGAAACTTGACCGCAGGAATTAAATCTGCTTTGACATTGCCTATATTTAACTTACCCTGATGTATTTCGTACATTATGAAGGAAAGTGAAGGCAGTATCTGATATATATATATATATATATATATATTACATGAGTGAAAAATGTGTCTATTGTAAAGTATCTATCAATACAATTATTCATATTTTGTTATTGTTAAGCATAAATAAATACGTATTGGCAGCTCTATCACATGGCAACACTAGTGTTTATTCTAACGGTAGACAAGTACTTTCCTATTACAACAGCATACGGCCAACATGTCAAAATATTCCATCTTTATTTTCACTTTGTCTGTGCATTATTCGATAGCTTGCCATTATTTCTACATTCCATTATTAAACTTATGCTGATCGTACAAATTTTCATGCCCCTCTTTTACAGATCTCTCCGTCTTTGTACTGTTTTCACAGCTTGGAGTACTTAACAGAGATGCTGTGAATCAAAATGGTGGCCAGTGACCTGACTCCTGAAACTCTTTGACCGATTGTGTTATTCAATGCCTTAATGCACGTCACAAGGGGCTCGGAAATGCCTCTCGCCACCACCGTCGCAAAACACTAATTTATTTATATTTGCAGTTAAAAGAAAGTAGGATGACTAGTATTGCACATACGAGATATACTGTACACTAACATTTTTGATAATGAGGATAGCTGACCTCATGCGCTATGCCCTTTAAACCCCGCAGACCCGGTTGGGCTCTGAGGCATCCATAACAAACCCGGCCCGTGGAACCCGGGTGGGCTCTGAGGCACGGGGTGCTTGCGTTACTGCTTTCGAATGGAGCGCGTAAATTTTTGTTGTTGTGGGGTGATAGACAGCGACACCACGCGTGAACTAGGCCACAGCATCAGTCTTTACCCCGACGCCATCATGGATACGACGCCAAAAACTGTTTCTGCTATGTCCAATACCGTGCCTCCTACGACGCTCGCACCGGTTTGTCGTATTACACGAAGGTGTCTCAGCACAAACATTCTTTTTCCAGGAGGAATTGAAAGAACCTTTCGAATGGTAGAATTAGCAGGAAGTGACAATGATAGTGATTTTGATGATGGACGCAGTGGGAAATCGTCTAATTACGTGTCTAGTGATTATGGTGGCGAGAGCAGTGACGAACATGCTCCTTTCAGGGGCTTTGAGAGTGAACATGAAAGTGATGAGAGTGATGAAGGTGAGGTAACAGCTTTTGCGGAAGCTGGTGAAGGTGAAGAGAGTGAAGTGGGGAAAGTTATCGAGCGGGAAAGTTCAAGGTCAACCTCCAAGTTTCCCGTGAGTGACGCCATTCCTAGCCCTTCGCCAGCTAAATCGCCTTTCCAGATACGCTTTTATAGGAAGCAGGTACTGGAAAAGGCGGCCGCGGCAGCCAGGGAAGAGGCCAAAAGGCTTGGTGAGGATGAGGCTGTGAGTGATGGTGAGCGTGGTGACTCATCTCGCCCGTCATTGTCTCCCTTATCTACCCAAGCCACCCAAGATGCCCCGGGCACCTGCCATTGATCCCCACCACCCCCACCACTGCCGAGGGTTGAGGACCCCCCACTTTCGGCCTATTTGCCTCCTGGGTCCCCCGACAGGAGACATACTACTGCCGAAAAGGGTAAAGGCAGGAAATTTATGAAAAAAGGACAGCAAACTAGGCGGGCTTTGTTCGAGGCGCCCGCGGCGTCCACCCCTGCCGGCCCCAGCCATACACACCCGCACCTTTCCCCACGGTCCTCCCCACCTCTCCAGACTTCAACAAGTGTTCCTGAAGAAGTTTTTAAGAACATAAGAACATAAGAAAATGGGAGTCTGCAGAAAGCCGATTGGCCTAAGCAAGGCAGATCCCTGTCCCACACAACCCCAATTACAAAGCCCAATTATAGGCTCAACACTCTAATACCCTGAGGATCATCTTACCAAACCGGTTAGAGATTAACGCAGGATTACGGGGGTCTGCAGAGCGCTGATTGACCCAACCCGGCTGATCCCCCTTCACACCCAACCCTTCTCGTCCATATGCTTATCCAATTTTTTCTTAAAGCTCCCTATCGTTCTTGATCCCACTATATCACTTGGTAGCCTATTCCACCCATCTACAACTCTGTTACCAAACCAATATTTGCCTATATCTTTTCTGAAACGAAATTTATCTAATTTGAAACCATTGGTACGAGTTCTTTCGCTATCACTGAGCTTTAGTACATTTGTCATGTCCCCTTTGTTAATCCCACTAACCCACTTGAACACCTCTATCATATCCCCTCTAACTCTGCGTCTCTCTAACGAATGTAAACCTAATTTCTTCAACCTTTCTTCATACGGAAAATTTCTAATATTATGGATCATTTTTGTCATTCTACGCTGAATTCTCTCCAATGAATCTATGTCCATTCTGTAATAAGGACACCAAAATTGGACAGCATAATCCATATGGGGTCTCACTAATGACAAGTAAAGTTTTAAGATAACATCAGCAGTTCTGTTACTCACACTCCTAGAGATGAACCCGAGAATCCTGTTTGCCTTATTACGAACGCTTATACACTGTTTTCTAGGCTTCAAATCATTGCTAACAAACACACCTAGATCTTTCTCGCAGTCTGAATTTTCTAATTCTAAATTAGCTAGTTTATATTTAACATTTGTTTGCATCTTCCCTATCTTTAATACCTTGCATTTGTCAATGTTAAACTTCATCTGCCAATTTACTGACCATTCATGTAAGGTATCTAGATCCCTTTGGAGGCACTCTATATCGCTATCTGAATCAATTGATCTCCCCATTTTAGTATCGTCTGCGAATTTACTTATCCTACTAGTTATACCTAAATCTAGGTCATTTATGTATATAAGAAACAACAGGGGACCTAATACCGATCCCTGGGGGACACCACTTTTGACTGCTCCCCACTCTGACTTGGTACCATTTATGCTGACTCTCTGTTTCCTACCAATTAGCCATGACCTAATCCATCCCAACAACGACCCTCCTATTCCATGTGCCTCAACCTTTCTCATCAATCTCTCATGAGGGACTCTGTCGAAAGCTTTACTGAAATCTAAATATATAATATCATATGACTTGTCACTATCTACTGCTTCATATACCTCTGAGAAAAAGCTAAGCAAATTAGTAAGGCAAGAACGTCCCTGAGTGAATCCATGCTGAGAAGAATTTATTAAGTTAAATTTTACTAAGTGGCTTCTAATTTTCCTAGCAATAATGGACTCTAGCAACTTTCCTATGATTGATGTGAGACTAATGGGACGGTAATTGGATGCTATCGATTTATCACCTTTTTTGAAGATCGGAACTACATTTGCAAGCTTCCAAGCTTCTGGAACTAAACCTGTTTCTAATGACTTGTTAAATATAAATGCTAATGGACTACTTAACTCATCTCTGCATTCTTTTAATACTCTAGCATATACCTCGTCAGGACCAGGCGATTTTTGAGGTTTCAGTCTGTCAATTTCCTTAAGCACATCATTTCTACTTATACTAACTGTACTTAACATATTTTCTATACTATCACTATATACCATATTGACTTCTGGAATCTGTGCCAAATTTTCATTAGTGAAAACGGAAAGAAACTGACTATTTAATGTACTGCACATTTCTAAATCATTTTCTGTTATTTCTCCTATTGAAGTTTTTAGGGGGCCTATTACATCTCTAACTTTAGATTTATATAGTTGGTAAAAAGCTTTAGGGTTATTCTTTGAGTCGCTGGCTATCCTTATTTCATAATTTATAATTTCATAATTTCATAATTTTGAGTCCGCATCACCAGTATCTGTGGCTAGTGACAGTGAAACATTGCTTTCTACCACTCGTCGCAGACAAAGGAGCCCAGAACCTCGGGGGAACATAGCCTCACCTGCCACTCCTTCCCCACCTCGCCCCCCACCCGCACGCCACCCACGCATCAATCGTTCCCCGCCAGATTATGCGGAGGGCACTGACGAGGAAGGACACCTAACAGATGACTCTGGCCATGATTATATGGGTCCACCGTCAGGGCAAGATGACTACTCTGACGACGACTATATGGGCATGGACGACCCTGTACCCATCCGCTCCACCCAGGGGAGTCGTCCTGGGGGCCGCCCTAGGGTGCGTGCCTCTCGTGTCGGCTGTGGGCGTGGTGGGCCACCACCCGCAGTGCCTCGTGTGCGTCCCCATTCTCCATCTTTCAGTGGGAAGACCTGGCTGACGGGGAAGATTACAACCCTGATGTGCCAGCTTTTGATGAGGTACAGGAGGGTTCAGGAATTATCCCCAATTTTCCCGCAGGCCCCAATGCTTTACCACATGAGCTTTTTGAGGACTTTTTTTGATGAGGAGGTGGTAGGCTATGTCATAAAGGAAACCAACAAGCAGCACCAGATGCAGGTCAACATGTTTGACAAGGTGACCAAGGGCCACATGAGGCAGTGGACCGAAGTGACTCATCACGAGTTCATGGTCTTCCTGTCATTCACAATGCTCATGCCTCATGTAAAAAACATAGGTTGCCTGACTATTGGATCACCAATGATCTAATATCCACCCCTGCCTTCGGGAAATATAAGACACGCGACCAGTACCTCGACATCCTCGCCCAGCTCCATCTTGTCACCAACACCGATGTACACCGCCCAGACAAGCTGTGGAAGATAAGAACGTTGTACGAAATGATGCTACAACGGTTCACCTCCTTCTTCAAGCCCTTCCGCAAGGTTGTCATTGACGAGTCTCTTGTGCTGTTCCAGGGAAAGCTCCACTTACAGCAGTACATCCCCTCAAAGAGACATCGCTTTGGCATAAAATTCTTTGTGCTGTGCGACTGCAGAACTGGTTATGTCCTGGACTTCCTGGTGTACAGCGGGAAGGAAGCCCACCATTGGCTTTGGTGGAGCAGTGGTGCAAGCCATGATGGACCGCTATTTCCCCACGAATCACGTCCTCTAGACGGACAATTACTACACGTCCCCCACGCTCTCCAAGTAACTCCACGAGCGCAAAACGGGGACTGTAGGCAGACTACGAGGAAAAAGGAAGGGCATGCCAGCTTTCCCTCCGAAGACCAAGAAAGGCGATGTCTTCCGCAAGAAGTCGGGGCCCATTCTGGCTATCCACTGGCACGACCAGCGGAAGGTCAACCTCCTCACCACCATCCACAAGGGGGAAATGATCGAGACTGGCAAGGTGGACCGCCGCACCCAGGCCAGGTTGACCAAGCCCGATGCTGTCCTGGACTACAACATAAATATGAGGCTGGTCGACAAGTCAGACATGCAGATGGGCTTCATTGACTGTCTGCGTACCTCATGCAGATGGTACAAAAAGTTCTTTCTGCATATGGTGAACATGTCAATTCTGAATGCTTACAACATCTACAAGCTTCGGAATGAAAACACACCCAGACAGTTCAATAGCCTGCGGAGGTTCCGCAAGCAGGCGATAAAGGAGCTCCTGGAGAAATATGCAATGCCACACAGGGCAGTGGCACACGCTGGGCCCGCCGCCACTGACCGCTTGCACTGTGCATATTACATGAATATGCACAGGCTCATTTCACTGCCTCTGACAGCAGCAGGAAGAAAGCAGCAGAAGTTGTGCCATGTCTGCTACAACACCAGGCTGAGGGCGAGGTCAGAAAAAAAGTCCACCATGGAGTGTGCAGAGTGCAGGGTGGCACTCTGTGCTGAAGCGTGCTTCTTTGATTACCACTCCAAGCAGGAGTTCTAATCATAGTGACAGTATCAAAGACAGTGACAATAATATATATATATAGGCAAAAAGTGGAAGTGAAACAATTTATTGTACTGCAAAAGTTCAATGTATTATCAGAAAATTTATACAATTACAATAAGACCATAATAATAAGTGAAAGTGACACATAAATTTATATAATAAGTTACATTCATATGATTAGAACCTATAGAAATATATAAATCAGTGACAAAGTCACAATACATTGTATATAAAACGTTTACAAAGCATATAACTAAGTGAAAGTGACACAAAACCTAATATTTGATGTGCAATTTATAACAAACACCTGTGATAACGAATAACCAGTGCCTAATATAACAATAACTTACCTCAATTACTAATAAAAGGTACGGTATCCAGTGAAAATGAGCAGTATCAGTGACAGTGACACCCTAAAAGCATTTTTACCAAAGTGAAAGTGACACAAAACCTAATATTTGATGTGCAATTTATAATAAAAACCTGTGATAACGAATAATCAGTGCCTAATATTACAATAACTTAGCTCAATTACTAATAAAAAGTACGGTATCGAGTGAAAATGAGCAATATTAGTGACAGTGACACCCTAATACACATACTTTATATGATTGTCCTCAAAATACTATAAAAATCTCAAATCATCATAACATTGTCAATATCTATCACTAAAATCGCCTATCGGGGGCAAATACTCTGGTGCGACGACCGGCTAGGTACGCGATAGCCCCCCCTGGGCGAGGCATCCGAACGCGGGAGAAATTTGCCTTGGAACAACACACTCATTCACACATTCGCCATTCTGCAACCACTGTGGCTAGAGAGGTTTACTCAACGGTATTCTACAGAGAAAGGTTAGAGGAACATTTTGTGTTTTTATTCATAACAATACATGCTGTCTTCATTAAGTTACAGGTTAATTAACATTGCCCAATAATCGACAAAACACCCGGGACCACACTACAGTCGCGAGCTAAGGCCGCCGGGGCTGGAGGGTTTTAACAAATGACTACCTCTTCTCAACTCTCTCTCTCTCCCTAACAATACTGTATATATATATATTATTATATATATATATATATATATATATATATATATATATATATATATATATATATCATAAATCAAGTATTATTAAGTTAAGTGTATGCGTGATAGGTAGCCTATCATCCGTCAATTGGTATCATATTTGTATGCATATTTCATATTTTATCTAGATATATTTGAACAATATATTTACTCCATTTCCTTTGCCAAAAACTATATTACTTTGTACAGTTAAATAGATCACAAAAACCGTCAATCTGAGTTAGGGATTGAATCAGTGTGAGCGATGGTGGTCACTACCTGGGAGCAGGTGACAGCCTCTCCCGCATGGTCATTCCGGTCTGTGGCCATTTAGGACTGTGGCCATTCCGGTCTATGGCCATTTAGGACTGTGGCCATTTCAGTTTGTTGATATTTCGGGTTGTGGCCATTTCGGTTTGTGGCCATTTCGTAGTGTGGCCGTTTTGACCTGCTTACGTCCTTATCTCGCTACCATCATGGAAGGGAAAGAAAAAACATACAAAGTGCATGTGTCCATATCGATACCTACCTCCGCTACGGTCTTCCCGCTTAAATCATAATGAAAACTAAAGAGGTTCTAAGACCATGTGGTGTTTTGATAGGGCTAAGTGACTTATATAATAAGGAAAGGTCAAACTTAGAAGAGCTCGAGAGTGACATTGAAAAACAAAATATTGCCGAGTGTTAGTGAGGAGCAAAGTACATGATACCAAATAATTTCATGGTTTTGCAATTGCTAGCGAAGATGACAATGAAGAACAGCTTAGTGCCAGAGAGCGAAAACAGTGACGATGCGAGTTAAATGCGTCTTGTGAGTGTGCAGGGAAGTGTGCTACCCTCATCGTGAGATACAACGCTGCATATGCAAAATTGTGAAGTGTTGCTGATATATTCCCCTGATATATTGTTTTTTCCTTTTAGTATAGCATGGTAGGCCTACATTCAATCAAATCGTTTTGGATAGTATTATAAGGTTTTGTAATATTTAGAAAATGTTTTTCGTAGTAATCTATTTCTTATTAATTTCACCACACCACCAAACGCCTCCAATGAAACTAAAGAAAGCATATTTGTGATCCACCGGGATTCGAACCTGGGTTATCACATACAGACTTTTAGACACCTTAACCATTACACCACCAAGACGGTTAAAGGTTTATGCACACGCCTACGACTTATTATCCATTCTCGAATACTGGATATTAATCTAATCATGTTCATATTCCCACCGCACTATGGTAGCCTATTGTTTAAGTGAGAGGAAAGAATATTCATGGGGCACAGATCCTATAGAACGGCCTCGCTACGAAATATCCTGAACCTACTGATAATCTATTTTATTAATTTCACCACACCACCAAACACCTCCAATTAAATTAATGAAAACATATAATTATATGATCCACCGGAATTCGAACCTGGGTTATCACACAGATTTTTAGACACATTAACCATTACACCACCAAGAATGTGATAAATAACATCTTTAGCCACCATAACTCACCATTTTAATTCGTCCAGTCTGTGGGTCCAAATCAGGGCTTTGCGATTTTTGGGGTCTGGGTTGAATTCCAAACTATGCTGAAATAAGTAGTTATATTAGACCTACAAAATATAAAATAATGTTCCATAATTAATCTATAATTCATATTTTGATTTTTAATATTATATAACCTTATGAAATCCCTATAACTACTGAATCTTCTCAGTAGATGGATATGATTTTTTTTTTTTTTAATGAGAACCATTGAGATCTGTTGACCCTAGCAGATCCTTCCTAATCTGAACAGTCATTGAATTATATACAAAGTTAATTATTAACATATATCATAATGCTCAGAGGGTGTAATTATGGAATGCTAATTTCCTTAATATATACATCAGTGTCTATTGTTTGTAAATGTATAAACCATCAGATAATATTGAGAACATTATAGTAATAATTTCTACTAATGCTAAACCGATAATTAAATTGTAAGGAGGCAACCTAAAGGACTTCTTGCGAGAGAGTAATAGGCAAACCATTCCGGGTATTTTGGTCTGAGCAGTTGCATTGGTGATTACATTCGTGTGGCACCTTCTGTGTGATGTAATCGTGATTTTAATCACTAGAAATACCGAACTTCATCTGTTGTAATAACGTGAGAGACTCTGTGTCTCCCTTTTTTTCTGTGTATATATATCATATTTTTTTGTTATTTTAGCTCTTAAGCTAATAATGTTATCTACTTCTAGTGATTTATCAATTACTTGAACATTGAATCATGTGACACCATCTCTATAATGTAAAGCCACGGGTATCAATAATTACTCCAACATCCCCACTGAGCAACATACGTGAGGCTCAAAATTACTCCAAAATACCCACTGAGCAACATACGTGAGGCTCACAACTACTCCAACATCCCCACTGAGCAACATACGTGAGGCTCACAACTACTCCAACATCCCCACTGAGCAACATACGTGAGGCTCAAAATTACTCCAAAATACCCACTGAGCAACATACGTGAGGCTCACAACTACTCCAACATCCCCACTGAGCAACATACGTGAGGCTCAAAATTACTCCAAAATACCCACTGAGCAACATACGTGAGGCTCACAACTACTCCAACATCCCCACTGAGCAACATACGTGAGGCTCACAACTACTCCAACATCCCCACTGAGCAACATACGTGAGGCTCACAACTACTCCAACATCCCCACTGAGCAACATACGTGAGGCTCACAACTACTCCAACATCCCCACTGAGCAACATACGTGAGGCTCACAATTACTCCAACATCCTCCTCACCTGCCTGACCTTTGCTGAGGGAGGACCTGTCCCTAGTGACTCCCAGTGAATTATCTTTGCCCATAGTGTGGTGATAGTGTTAACGCTTTCTTAAAATGGCTGGTGTTGACGAGATTGTTACCTCCTCTCATATTCTCCAGCTTTGTCTTGCTTTGCAAGAAAGGCTGGATAATGTGGAGAGAGAGGTGCAGTCTTTCAAAGACGAGAATTTAGCCTTAAAGCTAACTTTGGCTGACAAGAAAAGTGAAGATAGTGCAACTGCTGTTAGGGATCGTGATGCTCCCTGGACAGTTGTTCCAAGAAGTGCAACAACCTGCAAATTTCTACGGCAGCCAGTTGCCCTCAGCAACAAGTTCATCACCTTAGATGACGAATGTGATGGTGAGGCTGCGAGTGCTTCCTTCGGCGAGGAAACCAGGAGAAAGGTAAGTAAGTTGCCTCCAAACACAGGGAATGCTGTGACTGCTGACCCCCCAGGAGTACCTTCAACTGCTGCCCCAGGAGGTCCTGCCGCTGCCGCAGCTGCCACAAATTCATCGACAAGGAGAGGCAAATCCTTCTCAATTGTTGGGGACTCCATGGTCAGACACTTAGATAGGTCCACCTGTACTGAGTTTAGGAAGCTTGTCTGTCTGCCTGGTGCCGGGGTTGGGAAGGTGTTAGAGGAAATTGATTACCTCATGAAAGATATTGGAGATAGCCCCATTATCTGTCTCAGTACAGGGAGCAATGATGTTGGTAAAGGTAGGACGGAAGTACTGCTTCGGCAGTACAGGGAGGTGTTAGATAAGTTAGGAGGAAGGGAGGCATACCTGTAGTACACAGTGTCTTGCCACGGAGAGGGGTCAGCAAGGAATGGTCATCTAGGGCAATTGGTATCAATTGTCGGCTGGAAAAATACTGCAATGCAAATGCAATACCATTCCTTGATAACTGGACCCGTTTCTATGGTAAAAATCAGTTGTACGCACAGGACGGGGTTCAACTTTCTCGGCTAGGGGTGGCAAATTTAGCTAGGTCAATAGATAGGATTGTCGCGGGGTTTCGCTGAAAATAAAGCCTAAGAATATGAGTAAGAATAATTGTCTAGATAGGTTAAATTGCCGTACTGGTACATCAGATAGGAATAGAAAATATCAGTCACAGGATTTTAATTGTACTGCTAGTAGAAATATTGAAGGTGTAACAGAAGATGGGAATTCAGTTAGAAATAAAGGTAAATCCGATACCAGTAAAAAAAATTCATTGCGATTATATTATACAAACTGTAGGAGTTTATGTAACAAAATGGATGAACTTAGAGCACTTGTTGCAACAAAAATATAGACATTATAGCACTGACTGAAACATGGATTAATACAGAATCAAGATTTTTTTTAGCAGAATTCCATATACCAGGATATAATATAGTTTGTTTAAACGCGACCGAACAAGTAGGAGGGGCGGCGGAATAGTAGTGTTTGTCAGGAGTTCTTTAAAAAGCTGTATTAAATCAGGTATTAGACTAAATACTGATAACGAAAGTGTTGGGGTAGAGGTTAGCGAAGGTAGTGAGACCATAATTATTGGAGTTATTTATAGACCACCAAATATGAGTAGAAACGAAGGTACAGCTTTATGGCAGGAAGTGAAAATAGCATCAAGGTTTAGCAATGTGTGTATTATGGGGGATTTTAATTTTCCGAATATTGATTGGCAGCATCAAATCGGCGACTCAGATTCAAAAGAGTTTATTGAGGCGGTACAGGATAGTTTTTTATTTCAATTCATAGACTCGCCTACTAGAGGTAATAATATCCTCGATTTAGTTCTCAGTAATAATGAACAAATGATAAATAATGTAGAGATAGGAGACCAACTAGGAAATAGTGATCATCAATCAATTTGCTTTAACATACAATGGATAGGATAGGCTAAAGAGAATACGACACTTATCCCAGATTTCAGAAAAGCCAATTATGGTGGATTAAGAAGAGCCTTAAGAGTCGATCCTATGGTTAAACTATTAAGTGGACCCAGGTGCGCTAATGAACATACTCTCTCTCAGATACCTGTCTTAACTCAGGATAATTTGACAGCTACATATAATCATTTTATTTCTTCACTCAACAATGCGCAAAATAAATATATCCCCAAAAGAAAATTTAGATCAACACAGAACCAACCTAAATGGATGAATAATAGACTATTAGAACTTCTAGGAAAAGAGAGAGGAATATATAGAAAAATTAAGAAAGGCGAAATTCACCTACTTGCTTACTATCAGAATCTATCAACAGAGGTTAAAAAAAGTATAAGGACAGACAAAAGAAATTATGAAATCAGGATAGCCAATGACTCAAAATATAACCCTAAGGCTTTTTACCAGCTATATAAATCTACAGTTTGAGATAACATAGGCCCCCTTAAAACTTCGATAGGAGAAATGACAGAAAATTATTTAGAAATGTGCAGTACATTAAATAGTCATTTTCTATCCGTTTTCACTAATGAAAATTTGGCACAGATTCCAGAAGTCTGTAAGGTATATAGCGATAGTATAGAAAATAGGTTAAGTACGGTTACTATAAAGGATTTACCTTTATTTCTAACTGAATTCCCATCTTCTGTTACACCTTCAATATTTCTACTAGCAGTACAATTAAAATCCTGTGACTGATATTTTCTATTCCTAATGATGGTGATTGTAAGAATGGTGATAATGATGATGAATGTAGTGACGGTGATAGTGATGGTGATTGTAAGAATGGTGATAATGATGATTGTAATGATGGTGATTGTAAGGATGGTGATAGTGATAATGGTAAAGGTTGCTATGGAAAGCTAAACGCACATATTGAGAAACATTTTGAGTGTATTTAAGTGTTTGAGTGTATTTAAGGGGACATTTACTGCTTTTTTGGCCTATAAATTCATTCATTCATAAATTCTTAGTGTCCTCGCTAGACATCCCTCAAACTTAGAAAAACCTTGATTTAGGTATAACTAGTAGGATAAGTAAATTTGCAGACAAAACCAAAATGGGGAGAAAAATTGATTCAGTTAGAGATATAGAGTGTCTGCAAAGGGATCTAGATACCTTACACGAATGGTCAGTAAAATGGCAGATGAAGTTTAACATTGACAAATGCAAGGTATTAAAGATAGGGAAGATGCATACAAATTTTAAATATAAACTAGCTAATATGGAATTAGAAAACTCAGACTGTGAGAAAGATCTAGGTGTGTTTGTTAGCAATGATTTGAAGCCTAGAAAACAATGTATAAGCGTTCGTAACAAGGCAAACAGGATTCTCGGGTTCATATCTAGGAGTGTGAGTAACAGAACTGCTGATGTTATCTTAAAACTTTACTTGTCATTAGTGAGACCCCATATGGATTATGCTGTTCAGTTTTGGTGTCCTTATTACAGAATGGACATAGATTCATCGGAGAGAGTACAACGTAGAATGACAAAAATGACCCATAATATTAGAAATCTTCCGTATGAAGAAAGGTTGAAGAAATTAGGTTTACATTCGTTAGAGAGACGCAGAGTTAGAGGTGACATGATAGAGGTATTCAAGTGGGTTAGTGGAATTAATAAAGGAGACATGAAAAATGTACTAAAGCTCAGTGATAGCGAAATAACTCGTACAAATGGTTTCAAATTAAATAAATTTCGTTTCAGAAAAGCTATAGGCAAATATTGGTTTGGTAACAGATTTGTAGTTGGGTGGAATAGGCTACCAAGTGATATAGTGGGAACAAGAACGATAGGGCGCTTTAAGATTAAATTAGATAGGCATATGGACGAGATGGGTTGGGTGTGAGGGGGATCTACCAGGTGTGGGCCAATCGGCGCTCAGCAGACCCCCGTAATCTTGTGTTGGTCTCTGACCGTTTTGGTGGGGTCAGTACTCGGGGTATTGGTGATAATTGGTCTGTAGTTGGGCCTTGTGGTTGGGGTTGGGTGTGACGGGGATCTGCCTTGTATGGGCCGATCGGCTTTTTGCAGACTCCCATTTTCTTATGTTCTTATTTCCACTGAGCAACAAACGTGAGGCTCACACTTACTCCAACATCCCCACTGAGCAACATACGTGAGGCTCACAATTACTCCAACATCCCTGCTCACGACCCTTATGACAAAAATAATAATAAGCGTACAAGTCAATCAGGAGTCACAACGTACGAGTCATGAACGTACGAGTTGTCTGTCAATAACTCGATAATAAAGTATGCTGTGACACAGTGACACTATCCATTACCTATTATCTGCTGCTGGGTTAACCCCAGGGCCCAGGTATCGCTAAACACGTTGTGACATTGGTGACATAACATGACTCATGAGTCATGTCTTGTCTACATGTGAATGTGACGTGATATAGTCAGTGTATTACTGACTGTCGAAATGTTGCAATTACATGGTCACATAAATATGTGTAATTTTAGGGTTTGCAAACGTTTTTCACCAATACTATTTTGTGTGTTTTTTTTCTACCAGCGAATGCACATTAGCGGACTTACAGTTAGTGGCAGTAAATTTATCGGAAGCTAATCGGTCCACTAACGATTTTCAAAGTTAGCTTAAAAACTAACCAGCTAACGACAAATTTAGCTTCGTTATTAGCCGTTAGCTGATTAGCGGAAACTGGGCTCACCACTGATATTCAGAGCAGTATTGTAAACAGTCTTTGTACTTTGATAACAATTAAAGTATGTTTAAAACTTGAACTTTGAATCATAGGCTATACTGATGTCACACAATGTTTACTGATCTACTTTATTTGTTGGCAACACTTTGCACTAGTATAAACACGAACGACTAATGACAGATTATTGTAAGTGGCTGAATTATAATATCACGGTATTTAAAAACTACAACACGAGAGTCAAGGAAGGGAATGGCAGAACAAGAGCCTTTAGTGCCACAAGCAGTTCCCTTATTGTTTAAATAAAATAAGTATAAGGATTTATGCTGTCCATTAAGTGTGGAGCCGAGCTTTGCGTGTCTATTAACATTTATAGCAGGATGCATTTATATGTGTGAGCCTCACATCATGTCTAGAACAAAATTGCATGCGTGTATAATTATATTTATTATCTATCTATCTATCTAACTATCTATCTATCTATTAATATATATATATATATATATATATATATATATATATATATATATATATACTGTATATATATATATATTCTGACATACGGAGCCCTGTATGTTAATTTAAGAATCAGAATTAAGAGTTGAAGGAGTGACAAACTACCCAGGCGGCGAAGCAGACCAGCGAGCTAACTAGGGAGTGGGAAACCAGCTCGTCCGCATACCAGCAAACAAGCCTTCACACCTGCGTGCGTCATAGGGGACCCTGCAAACTACTTCGATGACCCGACGCTATGACGTATGATCGACGCCAGGAACCTCCATTGGACCATGCACCTGCTATGCAACTCGAGGAGCTGTGATAGGGGCGCGCACCATCACTCGCCTCCTGATTCGTTCCTACACCATCATTGTTTAGTATATAAGACCCGAGTAGTGGGAATTCAAATCAGTCTCATTTGGAGTTGGGGAAGGTGAACTTGCAGCTGGAGTAAGACGGGGTGAAGTATTATAATGGGATTGTGACTGTCAGTCAGATTATATAAGTGTGTGTTAAGTGTGTTTGGTGTAAACACTTACGTTATGTTGGTTAGTGAGATATGTGATTGGGAATTAACGTTAACGCTACTATTATGTACTTAACTATTTGATTGGGAATTCACGTTAACGCTACTATTATGTACTTAAATCTTTGATTGGGAATTAACAGTAACGCTACTATTATGTACTTAACTCTTTGATTGGGAATTAACGTTAACGCTACTATTATGTACTTAACTATTTGATTGGGAATTAACGTTAACGCTACTATTATGTACTTAACTATTTTAGTTGACTGACTTGTGGACTAAAGCAACTCTTTAAGTAGTTGGGTTATGATGAAAGTAATACTATTGTTTTATATTAATACTTAAGAGTACTTTCATTTTCTTTTAATTAAGCTTACATTGCTTAACGGTGCTTAGTACGGTGATGCTATTGTCTCTTATTAGTAATATCGCCTTAGACTAACATGGCTGTTGTAATGTTACTTCTAGTGATTTCCTAAGCTGAAGAAAATTCTTTTAGCTTCAAAATATTATTTTGCTTTTCATATTATTTGAGTGAGACCTGAATCGAATCTATGAAGCGATCCTGTAACTTAATTTACTCATAAATCCAACCTCAATGTTACGTGGTTAAGAAATAGATTTAACTAATTATTAAATATATATCTAACTTTTATGTGACTTTGATATTAATCCTGATGATAATAATAATATAATACTATTAACGTAAGACAAGAACCAAGAATAATAACTACATTAAATATAAATAAAAGGACATATAAGAAAACTATCTATTCATTTCAAAAAGGGTAAGAGACAGAAATATTCTTACTTTAATATTTATCTTTCAAGACTTTTTATAGAATTAATAGTCCTTCTTTAGATATAATTCTTCGGTTCATAACCATAGCCTACTAAGCTTCGGTTAAATAATAATTCTTTATAAATACTACATGAATTTAATTAGTTTCAGTATTTTTCATAATTAAAGAGTATCAGTCAATAAAGGATACGAAGTCCTAAGATCCAAAAGGAAAGGAAGCAACAACAGGAAATAATTTTATTAGATTTTACTTTCGTTTTGCCTTCAGCTGACTGATACCTTAATATATATCTCTGTGCTATCTAGATTCATCAAGTTAACCACTTGAGAATCAAGATACGTAACAATATATATATATATATATATATATATATATATCCTGTATATACTGTATATAGCTAACCTATTTCTCTAGTCTGTATTACGCTCAATAAATATGCACTGGGACTCTCTCCCTCAATCTGTCTTTCCATCACCCTATAATTTAAACTGCTTCAATCTCCGTCCGTCTATACATTTCTACTCTACCGCACCTTGAAATTGGCTCTCTTTCACTTTTTCTACTTTCAAGGGAACACTTGCTACAGGCAGCTTGGACTTTTCTCTCCTGCATCCACGTAGATAAAGAAGAACCTGAGACACTTTATTCCAGATATTCCTTGTATGGAAATCCATACTTTCATTGGACCACTGACTACTAAGTAGTTATTATTAAATATTTACCAGAACACTTAGGGGGTACATTGCTAACTGTCAAGAAATACAGTAATACTGTAAACGTGGGACTACTTGGAACTGTTTATAACCAGGGAGTGCGTGACCAGCTGAGAGGTACATCAAAGATAGTACTTTCAACATGCATTGTTAAATGGATATGCATAATGACGAATGTATATCCTCTTTCCACCAGGGTGATGATATATATGAATAACCCTCACAATATATATTATCACCCTGGTGGAAAGAGGATATACATTCGTCATTATGCATATCCATTTAACAATGCACGTTTTTATCTTTCATATTTGTGATAAAAACGTTGTGTTGTTTTGCATTGATTTATATTTCCTACGTTTAACAAGAGATATACATTATTGACAATCGTAATACTAATAGACAATAGTAATCCTATGAGAGAGAATATGAGTCAGATACAAGGGGAGGCAGATGGATAGGAAGACCTATGGAGAGATGGTGTAGGAAACGCGTTGGGATGTAGTGGGATAACTGTAGAACAGGCAAGATAAGTGGTAATGAATAGGAATGCATGGAGAATGCTTGTGAACAGATGAGTGATGACGTGATCATTTTGAGATGGGATTGGGCTCTAGTTGGACTAGATAATAGTCTGTCAAGCGTCTGGCCCGGGGAGACTGTGTATATGAAGGGTCATGCCTGGATGTGAGGTGGGCGGGCATTTTGGTGTGCTCCGCTGCATGTCTGCCTGCTGAGACTGGAGCCTCTCCGGAAGGTCGAGGGCCGGGGGAGTGCTGGAGGCCCTTAGTGATCCTTGGTCTCTATCATATAACAATGAATCTGGTTAAAAATGCAAAGGTTATACTCGGTCTATTTCAATGTTTTGAGGTCCAGTTTCAATTCAATAAAAATACATTGTTACAGTGTTGAATGGCAAAGTGTGACAGCAAGACAGTATTTGGGTCGTGGAATGTGCTTGATTAATTTAATCTGTCACCGAATGGTACTGATATATTTCCACGCCATCATCTTTATACAAAATACATTGTTACAGTGTTGAATGGCAAAGTGTGACAGCAAGACAGTATTTGGGTCGTGGAATGTGCTTGATTAATTTAATCTGTCACCGAATGGTACTGATATATTTCCACGCCATCATCTTTATACAAAATACATTGTTACAGTGTTGAATGGCAAAGTGTGACAGCAAGACAGTATTTGGGTCGTGGAATGTGCTTGATTAATTTAATCTGTCACCGAATGGTACTGATATATTTCCACGCCATCATCTTTATACAAAATACATTGTTACAGTGTTGAATGGCAAAGTGTGACAGCAAGACAGTATTTGGGTCGTGGAATGTGCTTGATTAATTTAATCTGTCACCGAATGGTACTGATATATTTCCACGCCATCATCTTTATACAAAATACATTGTTACAGTGTTGAATGGCAAAGTGTGACAGCAAGACAGTATTTGGGTCGTGGAATGTGCTTGATTAATTTAATCTGTCACCGAATGGTACTGATATATTTCCACGCCATCATCTTTATACAAAATACATTGTTACAGTGTTGAATGGCAAAGTGTGACAGCAAGACAGTATTTGGGTCGTGGAATGTGCTTGATTAATTTAATCTGTCACCGAATGGTACTGATATATTTCCACGCCATCATCTTTATACAAAATACATTGTTACAGTGTTGAATGGCAAAGTGTGACAGCAAGACAGTATTTGGGTCGTGGAATGTGCTTGATTAATGTAATCTGTCACCGAATGGTACTGATATATTTCCACGCCATCATCTTTATACAAAATACATTGTTACAGTGTTGAATGGCAAAGTGTGACAGCAAGACAGTATTTGGGTCGTGGAATGTGCTTGATTAATTTAATCTGTCACCGAATGGTACTGATATATTTCCACGCCATCATCTTTATACAAAATACATTGTTACAGTGTTGAATGGCAAAGTGTGACAGCAAGACAGTATTTGGGTCGTGGAATGTGCTTGATTAATTTAATCTGTCACCGAATGGTACTGATATATTTCCACGCCATCATCTTTATACAAAATACATTGTTACAGTGTTGAATGGCAAAGTTGACAGCAAGACAGTATTTGGGTCGTGGAATGTGCGTGATTAATTTAATCTGTCACCGAATGGTACTGATATATTTCCACGCCATCATCTTTATACAAAATACATTGTTACAGTGTTGAATGGCAAAGTGTGACAGCAAGACAGTATTTGGGTCGTGGAATGTGCTTGATTAATTTAATCTGTCACCGAATGGTACTGATATATTTCCACGCCATCATCTTTTTACAAAATACATTGTTACAGTGTTGAATGGCAAAGTGTGACAGCAAGACAGTATTTGGGTCGTGGAATGTGCTTGATTAATTTAATCTGTCACCGAATGGTACTGATATATTTCCACGCCATCATCTTTATACAAAATACATTGTTACAGTGTTGAATGGCAAAGTGTGACAGCAAGACAGTATTTGGGTCGTGGAATGTGCTTGATTAATTTAATCTGTCACCGAATGGTACTGATATATTTCCACGCCATCATCTTTATACAAAATACATGTTACAGTGTTGAATGGCAAAGTGTGACAGCAAGACAGTATTTGGGTCGTGGAATGTGCTTGATTAATTTAATCTGTCACCGAATGGTACTGATATATTTCCACGCCATCATCTTTATACAAAATACATTGTTACAGTGTTGAATGGCAAAGTGTGACAGCAAGACAGTATTTGGGTCGTGGAATGTGCTTGATTAATTTAATCTGTCACCGAATGGTACTGATATATTTCCACGCCATCATCTTTATACAAAATACATTGTTACAGTGTTGAATGGCAAAGTGTGACAGCAAGACAGTATTTGGGTCGTGGAATGTGCTTGATTAATTTAATCTGTCACCGAATGGTACTGATATATTTCCACGCCATCATCTTTATACAAAATACATTGTTACAGTGTTGAATGGCAAAGTGTGACAGCAAGACAGTATTTGGGTCGTGGAATGTGCTTGATTAAGTTAATCTGTCACCGAATGGTACTGATATATTTCCACGCCATCATCTTTATACAAAATACATTGTTACAGTGTTGAATGGCAAAGTGTGACAGAAAGACAGTATTTGGGTCGTGGAATGTGCTTGATTAATTTAATCTGTCACCGAATGGTACTGATATATTTCCACGCCATCATCTTTATACAAAATACATTGTTACAGTGTTGAATGGCAAAGTGTGACAGCAAGACAGTATTTGGGTCGTGGAATGTGCTTGATTAATTTAATCTGTCACCGAATGGTACTGATATATTTCCACGCCATCATCTTTATACAAAATACATTGTTACAGTGTTGAATGGCAAAGTGTGACAGCAAGACAGTATTTGGGTCGTGGAATGTGCTTGATTAATTTAATCTGTCACCGAATGGTACTGATATATTTCCACGCCATCATCTTTTATACAAGTTTCCTACACTAGTTTTTCAAAGTTAAATAATTGGAATTTCTTACTACTATTATTGTTATATACAATTTTTATTTTTATTATTATTATTATTATTATTATTATTAGTATTGTTATTTGTATTAATATTAATATTTTATTATCATTATTATTATTATAAGTACTATTATTATTATTATTATTATTATTAGCAGTAATAGTAATAACTGTAGTACCTGCAGTAGTTGACTGGTTGCATTTGATTTTCCAAAGCTTGTTTAGTATTGTATGTATGTATATATATACTCAGGCACATACCCTATTGCACGGGGTGGCCGACTTGAGTCGGAGCCCGAACAGAAACAATATTTAAAGTTCCAATTCTTAAGGTCCGGGACCACTGTCACGTTTCCCTCGCCCATTTCTCTGTCTCGTGGAGTAGGCGCATATTACAAGGGGGGGGGGGGGGGGAAGGATTCCTGCCCCCCTACCCACTACTTGTTTATTATCTACCATTATAATCTAAGGGAATGTCTATAAATATATATATATATATACATATATATATATATATATATATATATATATATATATATATATATATATAATGGATGAATATGTTCAATCCTTAAACAACAAAATACGTATATAGATATGTAAATGAAACTCTTTCTGTCTATGAATGCCGATATGGGTAAAACAAACTATACTCTCTCCCTCTCTCTCGTTGTAGGTAATTATGAGTGGGTGCGTAAATAGGGTGTGTGTGGGTGTGGTTGTGGCTTAGAGTGTGTGTGTGTGTGTGTTCCATTAAATATGTGGTTAAGTATGTGTGTTGAGTGTATGGATGGAAACACGTGTACTGAGTGTAGATGGAAACTTGTGTGTTTGTCTGAGTTTGTCTTCAATGTGTGGTTAAATATGTGCTGAGTGTATGCATGGACACTTGTGCGTGTGTGTGTTTTTACGCCTCGGAGAGAGAAAGAGAGATAAACACCATAGTATGTAAACCTGAAGGTAGCTACTGTGTGCAACAGGTGTGTGTGTGTGTGTGTGTGTGTGTGTGTGTCATTGACTGGTGTTTGTGAAAGCACATGATATGAATGTGTGTGTGAATGAATGTATGGCATTGTGTAATTATATATGAAATATGTGAAATAGTACAGGTTTTGCAAAACAAGAACAGATATGCATATTTGTAGGTGTGTATGGAAGTGTATAATTATGTAACTGTCTGGCCAAGGCAAATTGATTATGTGTTAGTGTTGGGGATGTAACATGTATTAGGGCGAGTGTGTTTGTGTCAACATATATATGCTTGTACCGTTTATGAATGCTATTCATTTAGTACTTGATAATGATCTACTTATTTGTTACTTCATTAGCCTTAAGGCTAACTAAGTCCCCCCACCACCACCACCCTTACCCGTAGTACGATACTGTGCACATGTGTGTACTGTCATATGTGTAGACGAGTATACTGAACCTATACACAAAATATTATGACCAACTATATAATAAGCAATACCGAGAGTTGTAACACGTATGTTTAGACTTGGGAAAGTATTCTACACATTATGTATTAAGGATTTCATTCCACTCCATTGTAAGCGACTTTGACGGAGGTTCGAGTCAAGATAGTCTGAAAGGCAAGTGAGATTTGTTAACCAGACAAACTTTTTGATGTTCCCATTTTTTGTTTTCTTTGTGGTTTGACAAAGAGAAAGAGGGAGACAGAGACAGAGCGTGTTGCACTTCGACAACTTATATATCATGCTTCGAAGAAAAACTAACAAAAACCGACATTTTCATTATTCAAAATAATACCTGTAATGAGTAAAGGCTCAATACAGTAGGTGCTAAATTATAATAAAATTTCCTTTCAAAAGCGACAACAATATAGTTGTGGATAGAAATCGCCGGAACAGGGTTCGTGTAAAATCGTGTTTATAACCACAAGCAATTTGGTGAAGATCAATTGAGTTTTTATATCTTCTTTCCTTGGCACTCTTATGTTAAAATATTTACAAGGATTTAAACTATCCACCAAGTTTAGCAGCGACCTTTGCTTGTGGGCTATTAAAGTATATACTAGGACACTGTGACGCTCACCGCTTCCCCCAGAACCGCATGGCTTACTCGCTAGGACTCGCCAGGGCAGACAATATAGCTACAGTCTACCTATCATTGTGTACTTTCCTTCTCGAGAAAGCTTGTGTTGCAGACAGTTCAGAACTGTTCTTTATTTTCGTCTTTCACAATCCTTTCTATTTTATTTAGTCAATTGAAAGTATTGTGTTAAGTATTTGAATGATGGGAAGGCGAGCGGGAGAGGGAGAGAGAGAGAGACAAGGTGGTGTGACTTGGTAGTGAGTGTGGCGCGTGGCTGGCCCCCTTACATAGGCCTCGCGGGATTCGTTGCCTCCTGCCTAACACTGCCTACTACGCGGCTGCTTACTGGGTGACTGTCGCGCGCTCTCGTGCCATTCTTGCGAACTGGGACTCCAGCCAGGAGGTCCATGGGAATATCCTTGTCAGATCCTTCCCAGACAGCATACTCTAAGCATCTCCCTTGAACTGTCCCACACTCTTGTCTTAGAATCTTTCTCTCCTACTGCCTCTATCATTTCCACTACTTCCTCACCTCTTATTTATATCAATTCCCCTCTGGTTCTCTGCATCCACACCTTGAATTGGTGGCCAGACTCTATTATATGCTGGATCTCACATTTCTTATGTACTAGATTAAGGTTAAAGATAGTCATTGTCTTTTTGGGAGATTGTATTGCTCAGACTGTCTCCATCAATCACTAATGTTTCTACAGGGTTAAATAATGCTAGACTAGGGATCAGGTACCTTGCTGTTGGTGTTTTCAGTGTGTGTAGGCTACTTTTGAGCTACACGACACTACGGATTCTGTGGGTTACCTGGGTGGATCTTTTGTCTGTGTACCTTGGAGTTTAGACTGTGTAGTGCGTGAGGGCTGCTTGCCTAATCCACCCAACACTGTTCTAACTCTATTTGCTTTTACTTTTGAGGGTCGCCAGGAGGATACTCGATACTTGTGATCGAGAATCCACGAGAGAGCACCCCTTCATATTAACGTAATCAGGCCGCACAGACCCAAGGTCCACACTAGGCTAGGAGCTGCCTTGCTCCACCAGAATTCTGTACCTTTGCGCATCCCAGCTAGACTTTATTAACCCAGGTAGACATTAGCTGGATTAGATCATATACTCTTTTATGCATACCCATTATTTTTACACAAGCATTTTGAGGTCTAGGTTACTGTAGAGAGACACAACCAGCATAGACCGGTTTTGTTAATAGGAGTACTACTTTTTCGTGGCGAGCATTATTACAGTTGCACCGCTTATAATATTCTTGTGTCCAATAACATTATATGTCTAGCCTTTTTGTGTATTTAGCCTACACGTGCATTGTCCTGCCTCCTGCTATTTTGTGGTTCCATTTCCGATACGTTCTTCTTAGTAGCATCCGACATTATTCAGAAGATTCCTTGTTCGGTGCTTGAGGACTTTACAACACTTTCTTTCATAAAGGAGTGACAGATATTATTGATTAATAAAGTAACGTTAAGTAAACCTTCTTCTTGTTTGCATTAGATCACTCTTGTGATTTAATTAAGTTAACTATATTTTCCTTGTGTACCATAACTAAGCAACCATATGTGATAGGTAATAGGCTGTTTCAGAGAACATCGGCCTATAGTAGAAGCACATAGATACTGAGAGTTAAGAGACCCCGCTATCGCAGATATAACTCTGGAGGGTATATGTGTTCTTTATTCGACGGGATTATATATCAGGGGATGGATCTAGCGTTTCTGTTGTTGCATTTATGCCAGCCCAGTCCAATGTATAAGAGCCACTGATTTATACGAGACCCGATCGTAACAAATGGCGACCTAGCTCAGGATTTGGTGAACTGACATATAATTGCAAGTTATTGTGCAGATTTTTCTCACAGTTTAGGCAGTGAACATTTGTTGATTTTGTGGAATATTTTTTGAGGACATGCAAGAATTATTTTTTTAGCAAAGTAATATAGCACTTAAGCTGTCTCCTAGAATTTTTTATTGTGAATATTGTGGTATAAGAGTTTGGGGTACTTCTTTTTTGTGTATCAAAGTGAAAAATCTTCAGTGAGCATCATGTCTTATAGCGGATCGGTACAGGATGAAGACACAGTACGTGATGTAGAAGCTGAGGAGCAGCAGCATGGGCAGGTTGTTAACTTGGTGAACAGTGAGGAGGATGCAAGGAATTTTTTACAATCGCCTGTTACTTCCGACCGGTTGGTGGGTATGAATCGGTACGGTCTCCAGTGCTTAGCCGCAGCTATCGGTCATGTATGTACTAGTGGCATGACCAAGGATGACCTGATGACGTGTCTGCTGGGTGGGGTGACTGGCGTACGAGGTAGGGTGAGTGCTCAGAGACCTTTGGCCGAGCTTCCCCTTCACTCGACTCTCAATCCTCCTATTGGAGTACCGACCCTGAGCACGCTTCCGCAGGTGGGTAGTGACTGGCAGGGTAGTTTGCCCCTGGGGGGATCACCGGGTATTTCTAACATCATTGCATCTCCTCCTCCTCCTCAAGGTTTGACCCCGGAGATGCTCTTTCAGCTCGAGATGGCAAAGATGCAACATCAGAGTCAACAGCAGATAGAGCTAGCTAAGATAGAAGAGAGAAAAGAGCTGGCTAGGATGCAGCAACAGACGAGGGAAGCTGAGCTTAGGACTGAACTAGAATCTACAAGATACTGTGCCGACATTGATTTAGAGAAGTCTCGTGTTGAGACGATGGGACAGCGACTTGGTACTGGAAACTGTGCACATGATCAGTCTCTGTCGCACCTTCTCAACCTGGTCCCTGTATTGGACGAGTCTGGTGTCACGGAGTTTTCCAATAGATTTGAGAAGTGCCGGGAGCATCAGTGGCCTGAAGTTAAGTGGGCGGCCCTTGTGTCCTCTAGACTCGTAGGTAAGGGGCTCAAGGCTTACGATGCACTGCCTTTGGAGTCCTGCGTTGTTTATGAGGAGCTCAAGGAGGCTGTCCTGCGGGCATACGAGCTACAACCCGAGACATATAGGTTAAAGTTCCCGGGTGTGACTAAGGGGCGAGACATTACCTTCTTGGAGCACGCCCGGAACCTGTCCGACGCTATGGGAAACTGGCTCAGATCAGAGAAGACAACTACATTTGATGAGATGAAACAGTTGATGCTTCTAGAGCAGTTTTATAAGTGTACGGGTGGCGACTTGACTTTAAACCTTAAAGAGAAGAACCCAAGAACTCTCGTAGAAGCAGCAGAGATGGCTGATCTTCGGTTGTCACTAATTCGGGGGTGCGGCTCTGCACAGAGAAACGATGTAGGCGTTAACCTCTTAAGTGCGCATGGGGGTAATTAGACACCTCTGCCTGTGCGCATGTATTTGATCTGTTTCCATCACTAAAATATTCATTTTACCATAAATAGCATTAATACTTATCCATACGCACCTATTATGGGTTGATTATAAAGGTATTAACCTGTTTCAACAATAAAACAAGTGAAAACAGCGTTTGGATGGTCAAAATCGTAGATACAGGCCGCGAGTTATATAATGTATGGGTGAGGCAACCTGCTTTCCCGCCAATTTCCCCCAAGGCCACTGAGACACAGTCGATCGATACTCTCTCTCTCTCTCTCTTGCACTCGCTTGCTAACAGTGATGACAATGCCCTGCTTGCAACTCGCTAATGTTAGCACAAAAATATACCTCAGAATAAGGGAATAACAGGGAAAATAGGTGATAACTGAAGGGGGGGAGGAAAGTGGGGAAGGAGGGGAGGTAGAGGAGTGATATTTTGCATGGCCCAGGGGCAAAATAAAAAAATAAAAATATATATTTTGTTTTCGATGTTTAACCCTCTCACAACGGAACACCTCTTGAACACCCATAAAAAAGCATATAACAGGTACCCGGAAGGCCTCTTGAACGCCCAGTGGTTTAAAGCCTGTGAGCTTCGTGTGCGAGGCGTCGGTCCGACGCATGTAAACAACAGCCGGCTGGACCGACGCCCTGCATCTCCGGCCACAAGAAGGAGAGCGTCGCTTGTTCGTGTGTGCCTGTATGTTGTTGTTAAGTATCGAAAAGTGGTGTAAAGTGGCTGTTTTGGCCATAAAGTTATCTCCAATGAAATCATCATCACAACTCAACCAGTTGACTTAGAGAGCTCTACTTAATGCCATTCTACAGGTAAATAACACAGCTACGCTTGGGGATGCGCGGGAATGCGGGAAGCAGTCTGATTAACGAATATACGGTAGCCTAGCCTAGACGTTTTTCAGCCAAAACACCAGGGTTTCGAGGAATATATATATAATACATAGCCGGGGCTGGAGGGTTAAAGTTGATTTTTTTTTTCTCTGACTCTTAACTCCTTGCGACATATATGACGCGATCGCGTCATATGGAACTTATAACCAATAACTCATATGACACGATCGCGTCATATGGACTTATCTCTATACCTCTCCAATAAGTTTATGACGCGATTTTGCGTCATATGAGCTCAGTAAGTCCGATAAGTTACCATACGATAAAACCGTTGGTGGTAACCTCAACCTCCTGCGATAATTCTAACGGCCGCAGTGTTGTTGTGAGTGTAGTGCGAGGCAGTGGCAATGATCCTGGGGCTCCCGCCTCCTCGGACTTACTGGAACATAATATGGCTGAAGGAGTTAAGAGTCTTCCCGCAGTCCGCCGGGGGAACTCTTAAGAGTCTTCCGGCAGTTCCTGGGTTAAGGAGCGTTACCCTCCCCCTCCCCGGAATATGGACACACATAAATTTAAAAGCAATGCCACCAAGACTGATCACCAACCTAGCACCGCCCCGTTTAAGAAGGGTCAGGGGACTTTCACACCTCTGTATAAGTCCAAGGGGAAATTTGAGTGTTATCACTGTCACAAAGAGGGGCACATGGCAAAAGCTTATCCGAGCAGACCTCCCACGGCGGCTGTGTCATTGGCTCGCAGCATTGGGGTGTTCCAGAAGTTTTCTGTGTTTGCTGGAGGCATAAGATCAGAGGATGGAGCACCGCCAGTGAAGAAGGATCCGGAAGGCTCGAACCCTGTCCGCGATGCCTTTTGCGACCATAGAGGGCATGGCTGCGTGAAGTGGGGGGCAAGAAGCACGGGGTACAGCTTTTGCGTGACACAGGTGCCTCTCAGACACTCTTGAAGAATTTCACTGGTAGACCCATAAACGCGGCGCGGGTAGTTGTGGTACAGGGAATTAATGCAACTAGGTCATACCCGCTTGTTAGAATGGAGCTTGAAGTTGACGGTGTGACTCGCGAACTGGATGTGGGATTCGTGGAGAAATTGCCTGTTGGGGGCGTCGACCTCCTTCTCGGCAATGACTTTGCGGTGCCTGCTTCTAAGGTTTCATTCTTAGTCGCTGCCGAGGAGCCGGCCGACGTGAGTAGGGAGGAACAGGAGTGGGTTGAGAAGTGTCAGGTGCAACCAATGGCGTGTTTTGTAACCAGATCTCTCGCATCCAGGGAGTCACAGCCTAACCAACAGTCTTCAAATAAGCGGAGGAACGGTCACGAGAAGGTGCTGAATGCTGATACGGTGGAGAGTCTAGTACCAGCAGCGCTTCTCGGGGACTCAGTATTAGCACTGTTATTAGAGTCTGGAGAAGCACCACCACCTGTCACTGAGAGTGTAGAGGCAGGGCTTAAAGAGACTCAGAGGCAGCAACGGTATACACGGAGAAAGCAACGGGATGCAAAGTTCGATGTTGGGGGAGGGCATGAGTTGTTTCGCAAACACTTAGACAGGCTAGCTCCCTCAGATATTCGCAAATTGCAGGTAGAAGACCCTGAGGTTCTAAAGTGTAGTAACGGTGCTGTCGAACTCGAAGAGGACAGGGATGCAAAGTCTGGAGATTTGTTTTCATTAATGGCATCTTGTATCGGCGATTCCAAGACCCGCAGAGAAGTTGGGAGGGTGGGTCAGGAGTGGTAGACTAGCTGGTCGTACCGAGGGTATGCAAGGATAGCCAACTAAGTTTGGCTCATGATGTACCGCTGGCGGGACACTTGGGTGTCCGTAAGACGGTGGCGGCTTTGGGGAAACTGTTTTGGTGGCCTGGTTTGAGAGCACAAGTGGTGTCATGGGTGGCAATGTGCAGTGTGTGCCAAAAGGTCGGGAAACCTAACCAGTGCATCCCAAAGGCTCCGTTACACCCAATTCCCGTCAGCGGGCCTCCCTTTAGTAAAGTAGTAGTCGACATGGTTGGCCCCCTCCCCCCCACAAGTGCCGGAAATAAATATCTCTTGACAGTCATGGACGTAGCAACTCGGTACCCAGATGCATACCCGATGAGAAATGGTTTGGCGAAGACGGTGGTCCGTAACTTGCTATTATACTTCTCCCGGTACGGATACCCGCAGGAGTTACAGTCAGACCAAGGATCGAATTTCACCTCCAACTTGTTCGTTCAGACAATGAAGCAGCACGGGATAGTCACTGTAGTGTCATCTGCTTATCACCCAGAGAGTCAGGGGGTGTTAGAGAGGTGTCATTCCACTCTAAAAAGCATGCTTCGCTGCTATTGTCTTGAGAACGGCAAGGACTGGGATCTTGCCCTGCCGTATGTGTTATTCGCTGCACGAGAGGTACCTGGGGAGAGTTTGGGGTTTAGCCCTAATGAGCTTGTGTTTGGATACCGCGTCAGAGGGCCTCTCCACATGGTAAAGGAGATATGGGAAGGCACTGCTAAACCATGTTCTATGCTTAAGTATGTCCTTGAGAGTAGAGAACGAATGTTGCATAGTCTGGAGTTGGCTGGCCGCAATCTGGTAGGAACTCAGGCCCTCATGAAGGACAGGTACGACCACAAGGTGAAACTCAGGGAGTTTCACGTGGGTCAGGAGGTGTTGATACTATTCCCTCTTGTAGGTCACCCCTTATCCGCAAAGTACGCTGGTCCTTATAGGGTAGCAGAGAAGGTCTCGGACTTAGATTACCTGGTGGCCACTCCAGACAGGCGTAAGAGGAATCAGTTATGTCATGTCAACCTGATGAAGGAGTATGTGAGGCGCCCACCTGAGCCTCTCACTGTCCCCGTGACGACTTTCAGCAGTCAAGGTGGAGAAGGAGAACGGGACAGTCATGCGCAGATGGATGACAACTGGGATTATCATGTTTCTGCAGATCAGTGGGCGGGAAACACGAGACAGGCGGCTCATGAGGCTTTGCAACACCTACCTGAGCAACAGCGTGTGGCTGTCGAACGCCTATTCGGTTTATACCCTACTGTATTTGCGGAACACCCAGGCCTCACTACTCATGAGGTGCACGACGTTGACGTCGGAGACCACCCACCCTTCAAATCAGTGCCCTATAGGGTGCCCCTTATTAAACTTCCGGCCCTCCGGGCGGAGTTGGAGTATATGTTGCAACAGGGACTGATCGAGAAGGGGGCGGTAAAGTGGACATCTCCCGTAACGCTGCAACCTAAGCCGGATGGCAAGGTGCGCTTCTGTGTTGATTACCGCAGGCTAAACGGCTTGACTCCCACCAACCCATATCCTCTTCCCCGGGTCGATGACTGTGTAGACAAGATTGGCAGGGCCAAGTTCTTGACCAAGGTGGACCTGGTAAAAGGTTACTGGCAGGTGCCTTTGTCTGAACGGGCGAAAGAGGTGTGTGGTTTTGTGGTGGATGGTGCTACATATCGTTGTAATGTCATGCCGGACGGTCTAAAGAACGCACCAGCGACCTTCCAAAGCTTGATGAACGAGTTGGTGGCTGACATTCCGAACTGTACCGTGTACCTGGACGACGTAATTATCTACGATGACGATTTCAAGAGCCACTGTGAACATGTAGAATCCCTATTTAAGAAATTAAACGATGTAAACTTGGTGGTCAACCTGGGAAAGTGTGATTTTGTAAGGGCTACCGTGCAGTATCTGGGGTTCATGGTGGGTTTGGGCCAGGTGTGCCCCCCACAGAACAAGATATTGGCTATTAACCACTTCCCCAGGCCGTCCACCAAGAAGCAGATCATGAGGTTTTTGGGCATGATTGGTTACTACCGCCGCTTTATAAAGGGCTATTCTACTGTGCTGGCTCCTCTGACGGACCTATTGGCCAAAGATAGAAAGTTTAAGTGGGCGCCTGAGTGTGAGAGGGCTTTTTTGCTAGTAAAACACCTGTTGTGTACTCACCCAATCCTCAGGGCCCCGGACTTTAGCCGACAATTCCAGCTGGCAACTGATGCCAGTGGTGTGGGGGCTGGTGCCGTTCTGATGCAATCAGACGAAGATGGGCTGGAGCACCCAGTCAGTTTCTTCTCAAAAAAGTTCAACTCGGCGCAGAAGAACTATTCAGTAGTTGAGAAGGAACTGCTGGCGATTGTGCTAGCGCTCAGGCACTTTGAGGTGTATGTTCCAGCCTATGGACCAGTTGTGGTGATCTACACCGACCATCACCCCCTCAAGTTCCTGAATCAATTCCATAACCGGAATATGAGGCTGACCAGGTGGTCATTAATGTTGCAGGAATACAACCTAGACATACGCCATATTGCCGGTTCTGAGAATGTGATTGCAGATTGCTTATCGAGGGTGGAAGACCCGGGGTAGATCATCACAAGGGTAGCCTCCTACTGTGGTTTGATTAGTATGTTTACGTCTGGTGCTTGTTGGCTCGCGTGTGTAGCCCAGCGTATTGGGTCGTAAAGTAGGAGTTGCTGTGTTGGTATAGAAGTAAAAACTAGGCTTGGCCCTGTAGTGCAGCTGCCATAAACATATTAAAAATATAAAAATCCTATAAAAACTCTTTCTTTGATAGTTACATTTCTTTAAGTAAGTTATAGCAGAAATTCTGAGTTGTACTCCTCTCAGAAGGCTGGGCTAGTGAAGCTCGCTCTTATGAGCATAACTATGAAATTTAATCTATTGTGTTGGAAAGGGTTGTTAATTTATATAATGTGTTATTTTGATGAGAACTGTGCTTTACATTTCATTGTCGCTGGGTGGCTAGGTGTGGCGAATTTTGTATGGGTTCAGCGTGTCAGATTTAGAGCTCATAGTTGGAGCCTCTTAAAAATCTTGGGTGGGGTGTGACGCTCACCGCTTCCCCCAGAACCGCATGGCTTACTCACTAGGACTCGCCAGGGCAGAGAATATAGCTACAGTCTACCTATCATTGTGTACTTTCCTTCTCGAGAAAGCTTGTGTAGCAGACAGTTCAGAACTGTTCTTTATTTTCGTCTGTCACAATCCTTTCTATTTTATTTAGTCAATTGAAAGTATTGTGTTTAGTAGTTGAATGATGGGAAGGCGAGCGGGAGAGGGAGAGAGAGAGACAAGGTGGTGTGACTTGGTAGTGAGTGTGGCACGTGGCTGGCCCCCTTACATAGGCCTCGCGGGATTCGTTGCCTCCTGCCTAACACTGCCTACTACGCGGCTGCTTACTGGGCGACTGTCGCGCGCCCTCGTGCCATTCTTGCGAACTGGGACTCCAGCCAGGAGGTCCATGGGAATATCCTTGTCAGATCCTTCCCAGACAGCATACTCTAAGCATCTCCCTTGAACTGTCCCACACTCTTGTCTTAGAATCTTTCTCTCCTACTGCCTCTTATCATTTCCACTACTTCCTCACCTTTTATTAATATCAATTCCCCTCTGGTTCTCTGCATCCACACCTTGAATTGGTGGCCAGACTGTATTATATGCTGGATCTCACATTTCTTATGTACTAGATTAAGGTTGAAGATAGTCATTGTCTTTTTGGGAGATTGTATTGCTCAGACTGTCTCCATCAATCACTAATGTTTCTACAGGGTTAAATAATGCTAGACTAGGGATCAGGTACCTTGCTGTTGGTGTTTTCAGTGTGTGTAGGCTACTTTTGAGCTACACGACACAACGGATTCTGTGGGTTACCAGGGTGGATCTTTTGTCTGTGTACCTTGAAGTTTAGACTGTGTAGTGCGTGAGGGCTGCTTGCCTAATCCACCCAACACTGTTCTAACTCTATTTGCTTTTACTTTTGAGGGTCGCCAGGAGGATACTCGATACTTGTGATCGAGAATCCTCAAGAGAGCACCCCTTCATATTAACGTAATCAGGCCGCACAGACCCAAGGTCCACACTAGGCTAGGAGCTGCCTTGCTCCACCAGAATTCTGTACCTTTGCGCATCCCAGCTAGACTTTATTAACCCGGGTAGACATTAGCTGGATTAGATCATATTTTTTTTTTCTATGTGATTGAGGGAGGCAAAAGGCATAACTGCCTATAGCGAGTGCCTCCCCCATAGTTGAAAGAGTGACAGGGCCAAAATCAAGGGACGTTCGAGCCAAAATGCCTGGACACACAGAGTTTGAAGCAATTTAAGTCATAGGAAGCGGGAAAGACTGATTCTGGGAGAGAGTTCCAGAGCTCAGCTGTTGAGTAGAAGAAAGTTTGAGAGTAACGTTTCACTCTTGGGTTGGAGAGTTGCACAGAGTAGGGATGGGATTGAGTTGCAAGACGGGTACCACGTTCCCTACGTAAAGGAGGTGGTATGCACTGGGATAGCTCTGAGGAACACTGATTATTATAGTAGTGATAGAATAGCGAGAGAGATGCAACATTGCGGCGGAGAGAGAGAGATTGCAGAGAGAGTTGGTGAGTGGACGGGAGTTAATGATACGAAAGGCCTTCCTTTCAACCTTGTCTAGGAGAGTGGTGTGAGAGGAACCTCCCCACACATGTGAACAATACTCAATACAAGGGCGCACTATGCCCCTGTACAGAACAAGAAGCTGTGCAGGGGAAAAGAACCCCCTAAGGTGGTTGAGCACACCCAGCTTCTGGGAGGCTGCCTTAGCAAGACTGGTAATATGGTCCTTCCAAATAAGAGCAGAAGAAAAAGAGACACCAAGAATATTGAGAGAAGATGAAGGGTTGATTTTTGCATTGTTGAAGAATAAGGGATAGTCCGCTGGGAGATCCTGACGGGTAGATAGATGGAGAAATTGGGTTTTGGAAGCATTAAAGTTAACAAGGTTTCCTCTGCCCCAATTGGAAATAGTATTTAGATCAGAATTTAAGAGTTGTATGGCTTCATTACGTTTGTCGTTGAGGGATTGCTGGCTGGGGCGTTCTGAAAAAGTAATGGAGTAGTGTAAGGTTGAGTCGTCTGCGTATGAATGGATGGGAATTAAGGTACAGTTAAGGAGATCATTTATAAAAATTAGAAAGAGAATAGGAGATAGGACAGAGCCCTGAGGAACACCGGAGTTTATAGGGTGAGGAAGTGAACAATGGCTGTCCACAACTGCGGCTATGGAACGGCCGGAAAGGAAATTAGAGACAAAGGCACAGATGGAGGGATAGAAACCGAAGGAGGTTAGTTTAGAAATTAAAGATTTATGCCAGACTCTATCGAAGGCTTTCGATATGTCTAGTGCAATAGAAAAAGTCTCACCGATGTCCCGAAAGGAGGATGACCAAGAGTTAGTAAGATATGAAAGAAGATCACCAGTAGAGCGACCCTTAAGGAAGCCGTACTGGCGATCTGAGAGCAGATTATGAGAAGAGAAATGCTTAAGAAATTTGGAAGCAAGAATAGTTTCAAAAACTTTAGAAACACAAGAAATGAGAGCAATTGGACGATAGTTGGAGGGTTGAGAGCGGTCACCCTTCTTTGGGACAGGGTGAATGTGAGCAAACTTCCAGCATGAAGGGAAGACGTTAGAGGATAGACAGAGACGAAAGAGTTTGCCTAGGCAGGAAGTCAGCACGGCAGCACAGTTTTTGAGAACAACAGGAGGAACACCGTCCGGACCGTACGCCTTATTAGTGTTAAGCCCAGAGAGGGTAGAAAGTACATCTTTAGAAGAGATTAGGATATTAGGCATAAGTAAGAGAGAGGAGGGCGGAGAGGGAGGAATAGCACCGGAATCATCCAAGGTGGAGTTTCTAGCAAAAGTTTGAGCGAAGAGTTTAGCTTTGTCAGAGGAAGAAGTGATGGTTGTGCCATCAGAGAGGGAAAGACGAGGAAGAGACATTGTTGGAGAGGTTTTTGGCTAGATATATCCTATATACTCTTTTATGCATACCCATTATTTTTACACAAGCATTTTGAGGTCTAAGTTGCTGTAGAGAGACACAACCAGCATAGACCGGTTTTGTTAATAGGAGTACTACTTTTTCGTGGCGAGCATTATTACAGTTGCACCGCTTATAATATTCTTGTGTCCAATAACATTATATGTCCAGCCTTTTTGTGTATTTAGCCTACACGTGCATTGTCCTGCCTCCTGCTATTTTGTGGTTCCATTTCCGATACGTTCTTCTTAGTAGCATCCGACATTATTCAGAAGATTCCTTGTTCGGTGCTTGAGGACTTTACAACACTTTCTTTCATAAAGGAGTGACAGATATTATTGATTAAAGTAACGTTAAGTAAACCTTCTTCTTGGTTGCATTAGATCATTTTTGTGATTTAATTAAGTTAACTATCTTTTCCTTGTGTACCATAACTAAGCAACCATATGTTTTAGGTAATAGGCTGTTTCAGAGAACATCAGCCTATAGTAGAAGCACATAGATACTGAGAGTTAAGATACCCCGCTATCGCAGATGTAACTCTGGAGGGTATATGTGTTCTTTGTTCGACGGGATTATATATCAGGGGTTGGATCTAGCGTTTCCGTTGTTGCATTTATGCCAGCCTAGTCCAATGTATAAGAGCCACTGATTTATACGAGACCCGATCGTAACAATCGAGTAACCTAAAACCGAGTCAGCAATGTTCAGAAGTTGTTAAGAAGGCAAACAAAATAATTGGCTTTATAGGCAGGTCATTTGAGCATAAATCCAAAGACGTTATCTTAACCCTTTACAATTCCTTAGTCAGCCCTCTTCTGGAATACTGCGTTCAATGCTGGTGCCCTTATTACAAAAAGATATAGACAAACTAGACGAGTTCAACGTAGAGTTACCAAAATTATACCTAGCCTAAAGAACAAACCATACGAGGAGCGTCTTAGAGAATTAAATCTATTTCATTTAACCCAGCGCAGATTAAGAGGCGACTTAATTCAAGTCTTCTTCAATCGAGTTGTCAACTTGTGGAATGGGCTTCCCCGAGATGTTATAGACTGGAGCACCGTTGATTAATTTAAACTTCGCCTAGACAAATATCTCGCATCAAACCCGCGACTGACTGCGTTTGTAAATGAATAACTTTATTTTATCCTCCCCTCTGTTACTAACCCATCTGTCCCCTACTAACTTCCTAATCCAGCCACGGACATTTGTTCCAGGGCAGTATTTCCTTTTCCAATGTTCCCTTACCCACTCTAAACCACTGTTTGGACACTTGATCCTCAGTGTTTTGGAGGACAAGCAGCCTAGAAGGGTCACTAGATCTGTTGTTTGCTTGATTTCCTTTTTACTCCTTTGTACTCTCTCAATATTCTCGGTGTCTCTTTTCCTTCTGATCTTACGTGAAAGGACCATTATTACCAGTCTTGCTAAGGCAGCCTCCCAGAAGCTGGGTGGACTCAACCGCTTCAAGTTTTTTTACCCCTGCAGAGCTTCTTGCTCTGTACAGGGGCACATTGTGTCCTTGTATTGAGTATTGTTCACATGTGTGGGGAGGATCCTCTCACACCACACTCTTAGACAAAGTAGAAAGGAAAGCCTTTCGTATCATTAACTCAAACCCACTTACCAACTCTCTGAAATCTCTCTCTCTTTGCCGCAATGTTGCATCTCTCACTATTTTATCGCTATTATAATAATCAATGTTCCTCAGAGCTTTCTCAGTGTATACTACCTCCTCTACGTAGGGTATGTAGTACCCGTCTTGCAACACAATCCCACCCCTACTCTGTGCAACTCTCCAACCCAAGAGTGAAATGTTATTCTTAGACTTTCTTCTATTCAACTGCTGAGCTCTGAAACTCTCTCCCAGAATCAGTCTTACCCTCTTCCTATGACTTAAATTGCATCAAACTCTGTGTGTCCAGGCATTTTGGCTCGAACGTCCCTTGATTTTGGCCCTCTCACTCTTTCAACTCTGGGGGAGGCACCCGATAAAGGCAGTTCTGCCTTTTGTCTCCCTCACTCACATAAAAAATAAAAATATATATATATATATATATATATATATGCTGTATATATACATATATATATTTATTCCCTCCCTCGACCCCACCCTGTCTTCATATGCCGCACCAGTGGCAACGTGGTCTACGTCAGATCCCGGCTCATCAGAACCCAGAGGATGAAGGATCTGAACTCAATCTTGTTTGCGAGTTAGGGGAGGCTGAACCTTGTTCTGAGCCCAGACATCAAAATTTCAAATTATTGTGTTTTTGTTCTATAATGCTTCTTTCAACATAGGAGAATAACATAGGAAGGAACAAAAAAACATATCGCATCCATTACTCCCCGGGCCGGGGGTTCAACCTCGACCCCCGATTTATTTATTTTTTTCTTTCAGCCACACAAATATTTGTTTTGTGTCTGTAGTCTAAAGGGCTGCTGTAAGCAATATAAATTATCATATGAGGGCATAAACACCCATATGATATCCCTAGGGCCCCCTTGGGGGGGCCCCAATATCATGTTTTTTTGTAGAAAGTTGGTTCATAAATTCTGAAAAGCAATCCCCTGACGAAATTTGTTTTTAGTTAGCCATTACTCTCGATCTTCTATGTGCGCGCTATGAGAGAAAACGGAATCTAAGGAGGACAAACTTTTTCTCTGCCCCCAAAATAATTTACAGTCATGAAAATCTAAGAATTTGTGTGGTTTGGTAACATTTTTTTGCACTTACGAGTCTATCTATTTTTTTATCTATTGCTCAAATGCATTCCCCTTCTACATAGAGTACATAGGTATACATATGAAGGCCTGTCCGTTTAAATAAATGCCGATTTGCCGAAAATGTCATAATTTTGACCATTTTGGAGTCAAATCAGCTGTAGCCCAAAGATGATAATGTAATATATTTATTTAGCACTTTCTCTTTTTCAATAGGGGTATATTTAAACGGCACGGTGTTGGGGATGCTTGTACTCTATGCCATGCAAAAATTGCGGGAAATTTGAATAATTTTGAGTGACTAGATGGTTTTACAAAAGTGCAATGAAATTTTATGAAATTTTGCGCTCACGCGCGCGCGCACATAGAGATCTGATTTTTTCATCGAGTCTTAATATTACCTTATGTAAATAAGATGGTATAATGCCAGAAACTCTATCTCTTATACAGGCTGACTTGGGGGTCAAGACTTCAGCCTCCCCTTATTAAATTAATTAATTAATGTCGATGACGACCATCTTTCAATATCGTACAGCCATAATTATCTCTCTTGGTTGTTCAGGAACCTCTGGATCAAAGTTCAAAACCTTCCCTTTCACTTCATCTTTGGCCTGTTACGAACTGGCACTCGGGTACACAAGGGCTCTCAATCAGGACTCGAATACGGCTCGCTGCCACAACGGAAACACACGATCCCAACCCCTGAGTACTGCCAGCCGAACAAAAAACACCAATACCCTCCAGAGTTCAATCTGCTATAACGGGGTATACAAGAACTCGGTACTATTGTTCAACAACAGACTAATAAAGAGACAGGAATTATCTAGTCTGGTCAACAATCAAACAATGAAGTAAGAAACAACAACACAAAGAATAGTGTTGGCCGAAGCCGAAGTAATCCACCCTTGACTATGAACTTAAGAAGTCCACCACCCTCTACTTCGGATCGGCACTATTACGTTACGTTAATTAATAGTCCTTAAGCATCGAGCAAGGAATCTTCTGAAAAAAGGTAGATGCTTCTCGGATGCTCGTAAGAAGTACGTATCGGATTTTGAACAGTAATTCAATAAGCAAAAACACTGGCAATTAAATACTATTAAAGGCTTAAATTGGCATAAGAATAATTAAAAGAATATGCAATAGTAAATGGCAAACATTAAAAGGAAGTACTCTGCAAATGCAACGGCAATAGCCTACTCGGATTGTGCTCGTGGGCCACTAATCACTAAAGTAGCCAAGCTTGCAACACATGAAATCAATAGTGCATAAACAATATCATACATAAGGAAAGCTTCAATACTATTCTGTATCTACTAATCGAGTAAAGTCTAGCTGGGGTACTGTAGGCAAAAAGGTAGCAGTGACTGAGCAAAAACGGCTCGTAGCCTAGCGAAGTCCTCACACGACTGTTTAAAGTATTACGTTAAAACTAACAAGTGCACTTTGAGAAATCCAGATCCCTTGTATCTGGTTTTCTCCCGGCTCCTTGACAAAGTAAAAACAAACTGTTAATAAAATACAGGGTGGTTAGGCTCTTGCCCTCACGCACTGTAAATTATTAAACTCGAACAGTCAGCCGCGAAGACAACCTAGGCTTCACTGAACCGAAACGAGTATGCAGGTTTATCGCTTAACACACTGCATCAAACAACAACTCGTAACACAGAAAAGCCTTACCCCAGTCTAGCATTACCTAGACTAGCAGAAAACAGGAATAATAATAATAACACACAGGGAAATGCATATACAAGTGCAACAAACATAAATCAATCCTATTCTAAGTCAACCCTTCCAAAATAGGCTATCTAATAGGCAAGTATCTCGTGAGAACTCAAGCGATAATACGTTGGCTGACTAGCTCTGCACCAACGGGACCATGGAAGTTAAACAGGGCAGGGAAAAGAGGAAATAAGAATGTAAGGTAGTAGAGAAAGTTCCCATCAGTCAGAAGAATATAAATAGTTAGCAAGGGAAAGGAGAAGTCGCTCTGCCTAATGAGTTCTGATGAAAAAATGGCTAGACATCCCTTTTATACCCGGCCCTCTAGTGAGCCCAACGTGAACTACTAAGGACCGCCCACTGACAACCATTACGTAATTTCTCTCTCTCCTCTGGGATACACAAAGGCTCCCCCTAGCACTGAGGGAGGGAGGAGTGCTAGTGAGTTAGGCCTACTTCCTGCCTGGCATACCCACTGACACCTAACTGTGGCTGTTTCTCTTCCCATCATTACAAATAAGTTTTACACACAATACTTATAACTAATGATATCAAATAGAACTCGTTTGACTCAGATGAAAACAAAATACATATTCATAATACTTATAGTACAACGGCTCACACGAACTGAGTTAGGAAACTCTACATAGACTACAGCCAAAGTTCCTGCCCTGACGATCCTAGCGAGAGTGGGGCATGACTAGGCGTTCTGTACAGCATGCTCACACGTGGACATGCGTCACACCTCCCCCAAGATTTGACTCGCTCAACCCTGAGCTAAAATCTGACAAACACAGAATCCCATCAAGCCCCCTACACCCAGCGACCGCATGGCACTAAAACAAAGCTGAGTTTATCACCAAAACACATCTTATTATTAAAAAAAAAAAAATCACATTTTATAACTCCTCCCAACAATAGCAAAAAGACACAATATCATGCTCCCAGAGCGAGCTTACAGCAGCTCAGCCGTTTGATAGTTCGTGGACTACTCAAACTCTATAGGCTATGACAAACTTATATGATTACCTATATCAAAAGAAAAAGTTTGTATATGATTTTTATATTTTAATATGTTTTTTCCCGGCTGCACTATAAGGGCAGCCTATTTTCCTCCACTCAAACCCACACACCTGTGATAGCCTACGACTGATCATCCACCCTTGATAAACAATCCGCGATCACATTGTCACATCCAGCAATATGACGGATGTCCAGGTTATACTCCTGCAACATCAAAGACCACCTGGTCAGTCTCATATTGCGATTGTGAAATTGATTCAGGAATCTCAAAGGGTGATAGATAACCACGACTGGGCCATAGGCTGGAACATACACCTCGAAGTGCCTGAGCGACAGCACAATCGCCAGTAATTCCTTTTCTATTGTAGAATAGTTCTTTTTGTGCAGCATTGAACTTCTTAGAAAAGAAACTTACTGGGTGTTCCACACCTTCATTGTCTGTCTGTAGCAAGACGGCACCAGCCCCTACACCACTAGCATCTGTTGCCAGCTAAAAGGCCTGTTAAAGTCTGGGGCCCTGAGTATCGGGTGAGTACATAGCAAATGTTTCACCAAAGTGAAAGCCTTTTCACATTTCAGGTGCCCACAAAAACTTTTTGTCTTTAGATAACAAATCTGTGAGAGGTGCCAACACCGTTGAGTAACCTTTTATGAAGCCATCTGTAGTAGCCTATCATACCCAAGAATCTCATAATCTGCTTCTTGGTTGTTGGGTGCGGAAATTTATTTATAGCCTGTACCTTGTTCTGAGGAGGGCACACCTGTCCCTTTCCCACTACAAACCCAAGGTACTGCACAGTGGCTTTTACGAAGTCACACTTTGCCAAATTTACTACCAGACCTGCTTCACTAAGTTTCCAGAACAAGGTCTCAAGGTGCTCACAATGGCTCTCAAAGTCGTCATCATAAATGATTACATCGTCCAAATATACGGTGCAATTTGGAATGTCCTTTACAATTTCATTCATCAGGTTCTGAAACGTTGCTGGTGCATTCTTAAGTCCGTAAGGCATAACATTGCACCGGTAGGTACTCCCGTCCACAACAAAACCACATACCTCTTTAGCACGCTCGGACAAAGGTACTTGCCAGTAACCTTTTACTAAATCTACTTTAGACAAAAAACGAGCATTACCAATTTTGTCAACACTATCATCAACCCGAGGAAGAGGATATGGGTTAGTTGGAGTCAAACCGTTTAACCTACGGAAATCAATACAAAAGCGTACCCTGCCATCTGGCTTAGGCTGCAGTGTTACGGGGGAAGTCCACTTAACTGTGCCTTTCTCTATCAACCCTCTACCGAGCATATACTCCAACTCATCCCTCAGAGCTGGTAGTTTTATGGGGGGCACACAGTACGGGATTGACTTAAAGGGTATATGGTCCCCCACGTCAACATCATGCATAGCCTGAGTAGTGAGGCCTGGGTGTTCAGCAAATACAGTGGGGTATGAACCGAACAACTGACGGATAGCATCAAACTGCGGCTCAGGCAAATGAGCTATAGCCTCGTCAGCCCTTAGGCTCGAGTTCCCCGCCCACTGATCCGCTGAAACATGTCGATCCTAGCTATCCTCCTCCGAAGCTTGACTGTCCCCCTCTCCTTCTCCACCACGGCCGCAACAAGCCAACACAGGGACAGTGAGAGGCTCAGAGGGGCGCCTCACATACTCTTTAATAAGGTTCACGTGACATAACTGGTTCTTTTTCCTCCTGTCTGGAGTGGCAACAAGGTAATCTAAGTCTGAAATTTGTTCTACAATTTTATAAGGTCCAGTGTACTTCGCAGAGAGGGGGTTACCAACCAAAGGCAACAAAATTAATACCTCTTGTCCTACAGTGAACTTCCGGAGCCTCACTTTGTGATCATACCTGTCCTTCATCAAAGCTTGTGATTCTGTCAAATTTCTACCTGCCATCTCCAGACTCTTAAGCATGCACTCACAGCTTTCAAGCACATACTTTAATAATGGACAAGGCTGCACAGTCCCCTTCCAAATTTCTTTCAGCATGTTAAGGGGGCCCCTGACACGGTGTCCAAAAATCAGCTCGTTTGGACTAAATCCCAGGCTCTCACCAGGTACCTCCCGAGCAGCAAACAGCACATAAGGCAATCCAAGATCCCAATCCATACCGTTGTCAGCACAATAACACCTGAGCATGCTTTTAAGTGTAGCATGCCACCGCTCAAGCACCCCTTGACTCTCAGGGTGATACGCTGACGATACTACTGCTCGTATTCCATGCTGTTGCATTGTTTGCTTGAACATGTTGGAGGTGAAATTAGATCCCTGATCAGACTGAATCTCCTCCGGGTACCCGTACCTTGAGAAGTACCACAACAAGTTACTGACTACCGTCTTAGCCATTCCATTTTTCATAGGGTATGCATCGGGGTATCTAGTGGCAACATCCATTATGGTTAACAAAAATGTATTTCCAGCCTTAGTGGGAGGGAGTGGACCAACCATGTCAACAATAATTTTACTAAAGGGTGGCCCAATCACAGGAATAGGGTGTAACGGAGCCTTAGGAATAACTTGGTTCGGTTTCCCGACACGTTGACAAATATCACATGAGTTTATCCATGACTGCACATGAGACTTCATCCCCGGCCACCAAAACAATTTCCCCAAAGCCGCCACCGTTTTCTTGGCACCCAAATGTCCTGATAATGGAGAATCATGAGCCAACCTAAGCAAACTTTCCCTGCAGCCCTCTGGCACGACCAGCTGGTCAACTGTACCTGATCCGCCCTCCCAGTTCCTTTTAGGATTTTGATATCGGTGGTATAAAATTCCATTAAAGAAAACAAAAATCCCCTGCCTTTGCATCCCTATCTTCTTCTAACTCCACAGCCCCATCGGTACACTGCAAAACCTCTGGATCCTCTAATTGCAACTTTCGAATGTCTGTGGGAGCCAACATGTCTAACTGCTTGGTCAACAACTCATGCCTCCCCCAACATCCAACTTAGACATCCGGTTTTCTCGCTGCAGGTAACGGTGCTGTCCTGAGTCTCTGCCTCCTCCACTACTTTATCAACTGTGTTAGGCACTGGAGTTACAACAGACTCAGTCAAAGGTCCTGCTATTGGGTCTTTTGGGAGAGCCACTGGTTCTAAACTCTTCAAACTTTTCCCAGCCTTCCGCTTCTCCTTAATTCCCTTCCTCCGCTGTTCTGTGGCCTGGGAAATAGGCTGCGATAACTTAAATGCTTGGGAACGAGTTACCACACATGCCATCTGTTGGCGTTGACAACTCACTACCCACTCTTGTTCCTCCCTACTCACGTCGGCCGGCGTCTCGGCAACGACTAAGGGTGGAACTTCTAAAGTAGGCACCGCAAAGTCGTTGCCGAGAAGAAGGTCGACGCCCTCCACTGGCAATTTCTCAACGATCCCAACATCTAAGTCCTTAATCACACCATCAACTTCCAGCTCCACGAACCAACGGGTATGACCTGGTCGCATTAATACCCTGACACAACCACCCAGTCCGCATTAATTGGTCGCCCCGTGAAATTCTTCAAAAGTGTCTGTGAAGCTCCAGTATCACGCAAAACTTCCACCTCATGCTGGCAACCCGCCAACTTACCCTACCGGTCCCTCTATGGGCGCAAAAGACATCACGGACAGGGGACGAGCCTTCCTGAGTCTTATACATAGCCTGTGACCCTGCCGCTGGCAAACTACCCTGGGTAAATCCAGACGACATTTCAGCCACACCTATGCTGTGCACCAAAGACACGGCTGCAGTTGGCGGCTTACTAGGACAATTTTGCATAATGCCCCTTCTTTCTACAATGAAAACATTCCACTTCCCCTATCGGTCTCTTCCGATAAGGGGCGGAGTTCTGACCCTTCTGTAATGGGACGGCTGTAGTCTTTGGTTCAGTCCTGGTATCTTGGCTTTTAAACTGAGGTTTATATCTATAGTGATTGTCCTGAGCTCGAGGGTTTGGAGTATCGCGCCCATTGGGAACTGCATCAACACGCTTTACAGATTCACATCCCCTGATTAGCGACAACCTGAGGTCAGCCATCTCAGCTGCCTCTTGAAGAGTTCTTAGGTTCTTTTCTTTAATATTTAACCCGTCCAGCCCCGGCTAGTTTTGTAATGTTTGTTCACCAGAACCCGGCCGGTTTTCAATTTTTTTTTTTTATTCCAGAAACAATAGCGAATGGGTTAGGAATGAAGGAAAAACCACGAAAAACCACTCAAAAAGCTTAAAGAATGGTCCTACAGAGCCCCCGAAAACTTATTTTACAAGAGTAAAAAATTGAAGGCAATTACCCCAAAAAACCAGGTTATTGCGCGCTCACGCGCACGTGGACTTTGAGAGTTTTCAACCATCGGCACGGTTGCGTGGGATACGTACACAGTTCCCATACAAATCTGAGCCCTCTTGAGTGGCTACACCTGAGGTTACGGTCGGCGCAATTAGGGTGACGCGCCAGGCGCATCTCTGGGGCTGTGCGTTACATACATCGCCGACGCATCAGGCGCGTCGCTGGGGCTGTACGGGTTAAAGTCATTTCTGCACCAGTACACTTATAAAAATGGTCGAGCAGAAACAGCTCAGTCAACTGTTCTGCCGTCTCAGCTTTCTCAGAACGTGTCCAGTTTTTAAGTGCATCTTTTAAGTCCCGGGCATGTTCAAGAAAGGTCGCCTCCCTAGTCTTTGTAACACCCCGAAACTTCAATCGATATGTTTCCGGTTGCAACTCGTATGCCCGTAGGACAGCTCTCTTCAATTCTGGGTAGTCAATGCAAGACTCTAAAGGCAGTGCATCATAAGCCTTCAGACCCTTACCCGCAAGTCTTGAGGAGACTAGAGCTGCCCACTTCTCTTCAGGCCAATTATGCTCCCTACACTTCTTCTCAAAACGATTAACAAATTCTGTGACTTCAGTTTCACTAAATACCGGCACCAATTTGACTAAGTGGGCCAAGGACTGTTCTCTTACTTGGGCCTCACGGCCCATCCGAGTCCCTGTCGACTCTGCACGAGTCTTATCTAAATCTAATTTAGCATAATATTTCTCTGAGTCGTACCTAAGCTCAGCCTCATGCCTCCTGGTCTCATCCTCCTGCCTCCTAACCTCAATCTCATGCCTCCTCGTCTCATCCTCCTGCCTCCTGGTCTCATCCTCCTGCTTCCTAGCCTCAATCTCCTGCTTCCTAGCCTCAATCTTAGCAAGCTCAAGTCTAAATACCATATCTGGAGACAGGCAGGAAAAGGGAGCTGCCACCACTAAAGGAGGGGGGGCAAAAACTGGGGAACCACCACGTGCACCACCCGAGGGCACTCCAATCTGCCAATTCTCATCCCTCTGTGGGAGAGTGCTAACCTCCGGTAACTGAGTGGACGGCACTGTGGGAGTCGAGTGAAAGGGGATCTGGGGAGGAACCCCCCCAAACGCCCTCTCCTCCGAAACCCCATGTCGCCCACGCAACACCCAGGAAATCAGCTCCCCCTTGGACATCCCTGCTACATTGGAAATACCCAAAACCTTGGCTATCAGGTGCAAGCCACAAACATCCACCCCAGTCAGCCTCTCCTCCGTCACGTGGTACCGCTTACTCACAAAAACTCTAGTATCCTCCTCACTGGTTACTAACGGCACACCTTCAAATGACATCTCTCGCTCATCGTCAGTGCTAATGCATGACATACTGAAGTCCACAAAAAAACTCTCGAGACAAAAGTGTTAAACTTCCTATGCAAGCACTAATTACTAAATTAACTGGAGTCTCTTAAATGCTTTACTAATTGCCATACAAAAAAAAATATTCTTCAATATGCACGCTAAAATACAAACAAATGTTGTACAACTCTGCAAAAATTTATACTGTTCACAAAATCCTAAGCAAGGTCGCCATTTGTTACGAACTGGCACTCGGGTACACAAGGGCTCTCAATCAGGACTCGAATACGGCTCGCTGCCACAACGGAAACACACGATCCCAACCCCTGAGTACTGCCAGCCGAACAAAAAACACCAATACCCTCCAGAGTTCAATCTGCTATAACGGGGTATACAAGAACTCGGTACTAGTGTTCAACAACAGACTAATAAAGAGACAGGAATTATCTAGTCTGGTCAACAATCAAACAATGAAGTAAGAAACAACAACACAAAGAATAGTGTTGGCCAAAGCCAAAGTAATCCACCCTTGACTATGAACTTAAGAAGTCCACCACCCTCTACTTCGGATCGGCACTATTACGTTACGTTAATTAATAGTCCTTAAGCATCGAGCAAGGAATCTTCTGAAAAAAGTTAGATGCTTCTCGGATGCTCGTAAGAAGTACGTATCGGATTTTGAACAGTAATTCAATAAGCAAAAACACTGGCAATTAAATACTATTAAAGGCTTTAAATTGGCATAAGAATAATTAAAAGAATATGCAATAGTAAATGTAAAACATTAAAAGGAAGTACTCTGCAAATGCAACGGCAATAGCCTACTCGGATTGTGCTCGTGGGCCACTAATCACTAAAGTAGCCAAGCTTGCAACACATGAAATCAATAGTGCATAAACAATATCATACATAAGGAAAGCTTCAATACTATTCTGTATCTACTAATCGAGTAAAGTCTAGCTGGGGTACTGTAGGCAAAAAGGTAGCAGTGACTGAGCAAAAACGGCTCGTAGCCTAGCGAAGTCCTCACGACTGTTTAAAGTATTACGTTAAAACTAACAAGTGCACTTTGAGAAATCCAGATCCCTTGTATCTGGTTTTCTCCCGGCTCCTTGACAAAGTAAAAACAAACTGTTAATAAAATACAGGGTGGTTAGGCTCTTGCCCTCACGCACTGTAAATTATTAACTCGACACAGTCAGCCGCGAAGACAACCTAGGCTTCACTGAACCGAAACGAGTATGCAGGTTTATCGCTTAACCACTGCATCAAACAACAACTCGTAACACAGAAAAGCCTTACCCCAGTCTAGCATTACCTAGACTAGCAGAAAACAGGAATAATAATAATAACACACAGGGAAATGCAGACAAGTGCAACAAACATAAATCAATCCTATTCTAAGTCAACCCTTCCAAAATAGGCTATCTAATAGGCAAGTATCTCGTGAGAACTCAAGCGATAATACATTGGCTGACTAGCTCTGCACCAACGGGACCATGGAAGTTAAACAGGGCAGGGAAAAGAGGAAATAAGAATGTAAGGTAGTAGAGAAAGTTCCCATCAGTCAGAAGAATATAAATAGTTAGCAAGGGAAAGGAGAAGTCGCTCTGCCTAATGAGTTCTGTTGAAAAAATGGCTAGACTTCCCTTTTATACCCGGCCCTCTAGTGAGCCCAACGTGAACTACTAAGGACCGCCCACTGATAACCATTACGTAATTTCTCTCTCTCCTCTGGGATACACAAAGGCTCCCCCTAGCACTGAGGGAGGGAGGAGTGCTAGTGAGTAAGGCCTACCTCCTGCCTGGCGTACCCACTGACACCTAACTGTGGCTGTTTCTCTTCCCATCATTACAAATAAGTTTTACACACAATACTTATAACTAATGATATCAAATAGAACTCGTTGACTCAGATGAAAACAAAATACATATTCATAATACTTATAGTACAACGGCTCACACGAACTGAGTTAGGAAACTCTACATAGACTACAGCCAAAGTTCCTGCCCTGACGATCCTAGCGAGAGTGGGGCATGACTAGGCGTTCTGTACAGCATGCTCACACGTGGACATGCGTCACAGGTCTTCTTTAGCTTGATTTCCTGTCAACCCCAATCTATATATATACATCTATTTTTGTAACTACTTCCATTACTCTTTCTTCTTAAAGTCATTGTACTCGTACTACTCGGTGGTCACATATATTTGTCATTCTTTATTATAAAATTCAATGTGTTGTTCACACAGATTCCAAACATTTTATTTCAAATATCTCAACCATTTTCTGCTAATAGTTGTCCATATAACACCAACTCTTTCCCTAACAATATTACACCTCTCTTACAATGTGCATCACTGCACCTTTTTAGGTTCCGAGCATATCTCCTAACCTCAGTTCGCCCACACTTTGAAGTAATTTCGATTAGAGTAGGTTAGGTATTGAAATAGGTTTGGATGATGTTAAATCTGGTAATAAAAGACAGAATCTACATAAAATGAAGATTAATTAAACAAAATATATATACGCAGACACACACAAACTCCACTCTCTGATTTTCATCTCATTCACAAGTATGCTTTCGTCTCAACAACATAATTATCATCTGTGCTTTAAGTAAACTAATTTTCAACTAACACATATGTTATATTTGTATGTTTACCTTTTAAAAACCCTTAACACTACGCTAAATAATTGATAAAAAACAAATCAAACTTGATACATACACTCTCTATCACAGGCGAGCTAAGCTGATCTGTTTACATAACTTTTGAGAAACAAAAATTGCAATTATTCTTTAACCCTCTATTGGCGGCGTGCAACATAAGTCGAGTTAAATAAATTTGGACTATGTGGCGGCGCGCGACATAGGTCGTGTGGCAATTTCAGCACGTAATGTTGCTGAGAGAGAGAGACAAGTGGAGGCAGGAGAGTAGCGAGCGTATGACTGCTCCAGACCACCGCGGCGGGCCTACTGACACGAATCCCACCCTCCTCCACCCTCTCACACTCGCTACATACTGAAATGTATGGGGAAAGTACCGAATTACATGGTTTTTGCACTCGTGTTGCGCGGTTGTTGCAAGAAAACTAGCGGTCATACAAGGATCGTTGTGGTGTCATTGGAAAGCTCTGTTTATGCCCTTTCGGGGATAGATGCTTGTTTTACGCTCTGGGTCTTATTTAGGCATGAAAATGATCACGTAAACAGCCCTATTTTGGCTAAAAACACCCCGCTGGGCGGTACATATAAATAGACCACCTAGCCCGCCAATAAGGTGTTAATTCACTACTGACTCGTTCTCCTTAATAGGAAATCAGAATAACATTTAAATATTGTACACATACTGTATGTGTAATCATTGTAATTCTAGAAAAGACAAGTGTTCTTTCATTCATTGGACTACACATTGAAGCTCTTATGGGAGTTGTAACGTATTATCATATTTATTCTGATGTATATCTTAGAGTTGCAAACCCTTGAACAGTTAAGAATTTACTGATGCGTTAAAGGTTTCTCTATCAATACAGTAGGGTAAATAATTAAATTATATTACACAATTTCCGTAAGATTCTCTGCTATACACAATAGGTTTCAATTATCTAGACTGTGTGGTATGGAGTATGTGTTTATCCTATTAAATTGCTTACATAGTATTGGTGATTAGAACAAACCCTGAAATTTATCATATACAAGTTTTGGAACACATAAACACATCTCACCCACGATCACGCTCTTACAGGCGAATTTAACCCCTTCACCTTTATTACGTAATTATCTTCATATTCTGGTTGCCATTAGATGATTTGTTGTAGTTTATAATCTACCGATACAACTCAAATGGGTATATACGATCTCAATAACCTCTCTTAGTAACAGGTTCTTCTTAAACTGCATTAAATCATCGAATTGTAGCCAGAATCAAAGGTAAACAGGCGCCTTGGTGCTGAAGGGGTTACGATCATCGCCCTCAACTTTGATGGAAATGTAGGAGCCAAAACCTTAACCCTTTCTGTACCAGTGACGTTTGTTATATTGTATTTTTGTTTATTTAGACTATTTTATGAAACATAGGAAGGATTTGTGGTAGTTTAAAGGGTTAATTGAGATAGTTCGAAACCATATGATTGCTAGAAATCCTTCCTAAACTGAATAAAATCTATTAGTAGTAGCCAGATTAAGATAAAGAAGGATGTCGACGGTACAGATGTTGACAGCACCAGTCTTGTGTAATTAAGATCAAACGGAGGAATGTTTATGTTATCGATTAGCATCTTTGTTTACTCCATTCGTCAAGTCTGGATGTAAACATTGAATTCAACTGCAGCCTACGAATTTCGAGCAAAAATATACTGTTATTTAGAAGATAGTATGGAAGTATTATAAAACATATAATATTGAGCGCTATTAAAAAATACATATAAAAACAAAACACACTGTGGTATGTAGGCTACATAAATGACTCTATCCAGAAAAATAATATTTAATAGAGATTTCAATAGAATAGTTCTTTCCTTTTAGATATTCGGATTTGGCAAGCGAGGAAAGCCGCGTTGATTAATAAATTTGGACAATGAGCAAAGCCGAATTCATTTAGCTTCGTCAGATTAACCCTGCTATGCCCCTTTATCGCCTCACGGTCATTTATAGGAAGAAACATACCAACTTAGTTGTACCCATTGCATCGTCTAAAGTCATGATTTAGTTACTAAATCTGACACATTTTGTGCCCTGGAGCTGGTGAATATTATTTCTGAAATGTAAATATCTGGAAAATAATAAGTAAGGAGAAATAATTTTAATTAAGTCTGAGATTGAATCAAATATTTATCGACCTTGGCTATAAATTAAGCAGATTAACCCTTAATTAGCGGCTCACCACATAAATATGTTCCAATTCCATTATGTACAGTACTTAATCTGATGATATTCAAAAGGCAGGAACATGGCGCATTTTACAACCCAAATGGCACTAATCCGCCCTATATAAGAAATGTGAGTGTACTGCCCCACCTCCCTCCTAAACTCCGAAATGAGGTCCCGAACACAATGTGGCAATCACCAGTTTTAATCCCTTAAAAGCTTGTGTCGGCAAACGACCTCATCACCCGTCGACATACTCTTTGTGTACATTCCTCGCTCTAATGAAAACACAAAATTGTGGCAAAAAAGGGCAAAAAGAAATGCGACAACTGGGAGTCTATTGTCAGACTCAGTGGTGATTCATGTCTCATTCATGGAGATTCAGGTCTCGTTCATTTCAAAGGTGAACTTTTCCCCTCCGCAATGATAATGCCTCCGCCTGTTGAACCTTCAATATATAAAAACTAGCCGGGGTCGATTTTGTGCATGGATATAATTATGTTGACGAATAATTGTTTTAATCAATAAGTATGCCTATTGCTTAAGCTAAATTGGTTATCAGTACTTCTGCTATATATTATTTACGAAATCTCATGATTATCACAACCTTTAACTTATTCGTTTTCTTATGGTTTTAAGACCCCCTTATGTAGTCATTGGGAACGGTTGTCTAATCTTAATATTGAAATGGATCTTTGCCTTCACTTGCCTCCAAGCAGAATACAAAAATTAGTCAAGCACCGTCTGATTGAATGATGCTGGCTGCTACTCTGTCCAATTGACTTAACTCTTTATCTACGAGTGGCCCTTATGAAGCTGAATGATGCTGGCTGCTACTCTGTCTAATTGACTTAACTCTTTATCTACGAGTGGCCCTTATGAAACTGAATGATGCTGGCTGCTACTCTGTCCAATTGACTTAACTCTTTATCTACGAGTGGCACTTATGAAACTGAATGATGCTGGCTGCTACTCTGTCCAATTGACTTAACTCTTTATCTACGAGTGGCACTTATGAAACTGAATGATGCTGGCTGCTACTCTGTCCAATTGACTTAACTCTTTATCTACGAGTGGCACTTATGAAGCTGAATGATGCTGGCTGCTACTCTGTCCAATTGACTTAACTCTTTATCTACGAGTGGCACTTATGAAACTGAATGATGCTGGCTGCTACTCTGTCCAATTGACTTAACTCTTTATCTACGAGTGGCACTTATGAAGCTGAATGGAAATTCCTTAATTGCAACGGAAATTAATCCTTATTAATATATGAAAATTAACTGGAAGTTCTTGGAATATATAATTTTATTGTGCGGTAAGAGGTTATATTGATTACATTTCATGATAATGGGCAATATATGGTGTACCAATAATGAGGGTATTATGCAATTCAAAAATACGTCATTAACTAGATCATTGTATTTGCATTCAATCAACCGCTCACCTTCCATCCTAATTATCACAAAAACAGTTGAGCTTAGGACTTATCGCAGGAAAGGGGTAAAACTATTGCAATTAATTATCTAGCGAAGGAAAATTAAACGACGCATCCAGCTTCGCAATAAAACACGAAATTAGTCTAGCTATTCTTTTTCGATCTGTTGATAACTTTTATATTGATGCTACCGCCTCATATTTAATTTCAACATCGAATGACATTAATGTTATTCAGTTGGCATATATACATTAACCGGCAAGTAAATCAGTAAGCGATTCTAAAATATACATCAATCGGCCAGTAAATCAGTAAGCGATTCTAAAATATGGGGATATTAGTCATTCATAACAGAGAGAAGAGATATGGCAGAGTCAAGTTACGTTGTCAAATGATTCACTGTGCTTACGGGCACAGAACTTGCAGTAGTATTGTCCACATTATAGATTCCTAGTTTCAACCGTCATATTTTTAATAACTACTATATATTTATGATTTCATTGTCGTAAACTACCGGTAAAATACGGTAATAATCCGGAATGTATAATAAGGATATCGATAGTTGTAAGTTACTGTCTTGTAATGCTAATACGGTACCGGCAACTTCGGTATATAAGGTATATACAGTATAATATACTAAGTGAAAAAATACTGGCTTACAAACAGGTGAATAATTATAATGTATGTAAAGGTAAAGCTAAAGCCGGTATCACACGAGCGATTTTTCCCTCAACACTGATCTGGCAGCTTATGAGGTCAACATTATATATATTTCGGTTACGTAAATTCAACTATCAGCAGTCTAGTTTCATATACAGGTGCCATATATTCCAGACATTTTTTGATCATCGAATGTTGACTATAACAGTTTTCGTGTGATACCGGCTTAATAATGCTAGGTTACAAACATTTGAGTAATGTAGGCACCAGTCGAGCAGGGCAGTACCCAAGGGATGCAACAGAGCCATAATGATGAGTTACTGGAACCCCTGTTTCATTTCCCTGGCTTTCCCCACTGTTGCTATTTGTGCCTCACATAAACAGAGACTGATCCAGCTAACTCTCATAAACACATCCTCCTCCTGTTCATTTCACTACACTTGACAAGCACGCCACACTTCTTTCCAACACACCTAAACTACCGCTAACGTACTGTACCTTGATTTTGCGTTTCTGTCACTCTTTCAACCTTGATGGGTGGGGGAAGGACACTTGTTATAGGCAGCTTTCAACCTTGATGGGTGGGGGAAGGACACTTGTTATGGGAAGCTTTTTCCCCTTCATGCATATAGACAAAAAATAGTGTGATTAAACATTAAAGTAGGCGTGCCGCTTTGCCCAAAATCAAAACGGCATACCCAACTCTGCGAAGGGTTACCATCATCACTAATATTACCACCATCATCACTACTACTCTATCATCATCACTACAATTGTCACCATCATCGCTACTACTACCATCATCACAAATATTACCACCATCATCACTACTACTATCATCACTGCAATTTTCACCATCATCAATACTACTGTCATCATCACCATTACTATCATCACCATCATCTTACAATCATCACTACTACTCTCACCACTGTTATCATCATCACTACCATCATCACTACCTGTTATCATTATCACTAAATCTACAATCATTATCACTGCTATTATCACCATCATCACTACTATCAACATTATCCCCACTATTGCTACCATCACTTCTAATGTCAACTAAACTAACTTAACCTAACAAATGAGGGCGATTTTTTGTTTTGCCCCCTGAACGATTGCGTTCTGTGTGAGTGTGCCCTTACGGGGCACACACGCACATAACGCCATCATCCTTGCTTGGGAATAGGTACAGGGTGGGGGTGGGGGTACTGAGAGGAGGGGGGGGGGGGGCAAACCCATATTTTGGACCTAAAATCATAACTATTGCACAAATTCATCAAATATTTTTTTAATTACCGTCGCATTCACACACCGAATGTTCGTCTAACGTTTGGTGAAAATCAGTCCAACGGTCTAGGAGTTATCGGACAGACAGACAGACATTTCGGCCACCATGTACCACTATACGGGGAGCGATACCACTCTGCTTACGCAGAGTTGATTAATAGTAGCCAAAATAGAAAGGATGTCACTGGTACTGAATGGGTAAAGTTTTTCAATTATGAGGACTGTACTGTATATTATGGCTAACATTATACGATTTGACTTATCTTTGAAAGGCACTCTAGGAATGAGATAACGTCTGTATTGGCCTATTAGTTAACTCTGCCACACTTCCTTCCTAAGCTGAATTAAATCGTCTACTGATAACCAGCATATTAGGAAGAATGGCGTCATCGGACACTGAACCCCTTCTGTACCGGTGACGTCCTTTACATTATAATCTGGCAACTATTACACAATTTTATTAAGTTTCAGAAGGATGTCTACCAATTAAAAGGCTACAGACTATCAAGCCTATTAGTTGTCATATATCCTTCCTAAGCTTCATAAAATCGTCTAAATGTAGCTAGAATAGAATTGAAAAGACACTTGCCGGAACAGAAGGGGCTAAGAAGGTAATCAAAAGAGAATAATCGAGTGGTAGTTAATATATCATGACACAGACTTAGGAAACAACATAGAAATCAAGTATTCATATAGAGGTAGTTAAATAATTCATAGCAAACACAATACAAGATCATTCACACACGAGAAAAACACGATCAAAAGAAGAGACTAACGAGAGTACCCGGAGAAAACAAGGCGCTCACTGCCTTGACCTACGGCGGCGATTCAAGTTTAGTTCACATTCGCCCTCACACTTTTGCTTTTGGGGAGAGCGTGCTTTACGAGGGCGCCGCCGTGGAGGAGCGGCAGGTGTAGGGGCGGTGTTATGGGTCGGGGAGCCATGCTAGCAGGGGGAAGGACGTTCTTAACTTGAGCGACCTTCTTGTCCTGGTGCTGAGCTGTGACTTTGGTGGTGGTGACGTGGGCACCGCAGGGGTTCTGGGAGTTAAAGGCCCCCCCCCCGTCCTTCCATCCGCTCCGCTGAGGCTCTGGACATCACCCCGCCTCAGGTCACATCTGCCCTTTGGTCTTGGTACCTGTCATGGCCCCCAGGGAGACGTTCCCGAGGTAGACGTGTTGACTCTGCTTCCCGTGGGTGGACAGGGTGAGGTTCAGGGTCCACGTGGAACTGCCCTCCATCTAGGCCCTCTTGGGGACCCCTTGCCCACAGGTCCCCCCCCTCACCTTAGCCTACAACCACCTGGCCCTCACCCTTGCCCTGCTTTATAACACCCTTCCCTTGCCTACCCCGCCCCTGCCCTGGAGCCCCCTGCCTCGGCGGCTAGATTAAATTTGGAAGTTTATACTAATTGTTTGTTTACCAATGACACTGACTCCAGTATATTCACTATAATTAGGTTAGACATTTTGAATCCTAACCTGTTTAACCACTTTTGTACCGGCGCCGTCATTTTATTTTTATCCTTGCTATATTTAGAAGATTTTGTGCAGCCGGTTTTCAAAAAATGGTATTATTCCAGAAACAATAGCGAAGGGATTAGGAATGAAGGAAAAACCACGAAAAACCGCTCAAAAAGCTTAAAGAATGGTCCTACAGAGCCCCCGAAAACGTATTTTACAAGAGTAAAAAATTGAAGGCAATTACCCCAAAAAACCAGGTTATTGCGCGCTCATGCGCACGCACGTGGACTTTGAGAGTTTTCAACCATCGGCACGGTTGCGTGGGATACGTACACAGTTTCCATACAAATCTGAGCCCTCTCGAGTGGCTACACCTGAGGTTACGGTCGGAGCAATTAGGGTGACTCGTCAGACGCGTCGCTGGGGCTGTGCGTTACATACATCGCCGACGCGCCAGACGCGTCGCTGGGGCTGTACGGGTTAAGTTAAACTATGATTGTCTAATAGTAGCCAGAATAAAATAAAAAAAACGTCGCTGGTACAGCAGGGGTTAACTAAAAATAAAGTAGACGTGCCGTTTCGCCCAAAATCGGGTCCAAATACTGGTTTTTGAGGACGGCGAGTTCACTAGCGACATTTTCAACACCATCTGGGGTCATCTTCAAGGTCAAAAGGTCATATTTCAAGGTCAAGTTAGTGATTTATTTTTATTTTTGCCCACATCATGCACATGTCTCAGATGTGATGATAATGGTGAGACGTCTGTCTGTCCGAGAACTCCTCCTAGACCGTTCGACGGATTTTCACCAAACTTCACACGAACATTCGATGCGTGAATGTGACGGTAAATAAAAAAAAAAAATGTATTTGTGCAATAATTATGATTTTAGGTCCAAATATGGTTTTGCTCCCCCCCCCCCCCCCCGCAATGATAACGTTCTGGGGGCGAAAATAACTTGCCCCACATTTGTTAGGTTAAGTTAGTTTAGTTGACATTAGAAGTGATGGTAGTAATAGTGGGGATGATGGTGGTAGTAGTCATGATGGTGATAATAGTAGTGATGATAATGACAGTATTGATGATGATGACAGTAGTAGATATGATGGTGAAAGTACTAGTAATAGTGATAATGGTCATAATAGTAGTGATGATGGTGACAAGTAATGATTACAGTTGTAGTAATAGTAGTGATGATGGTAGTGACCATGGTGACAGTATTAGTGATGATGGTGAAAGTTGTAGTGATGATGACAGTTGTAGTGATGACAGTTCTAGTGATGATGAGTCGTAGTGATGATGGTAAGAGTAGTAGTGATAACTATAATAGTAGCAGTGATGATGATAGTAATGATGATAGTGACTAATAGTGATGATGGTAACCCATCGCAGAGTTGGGTATGCCGTTTTGATTTTGGGCGAAACGGCACGTCTACTTTATTAGTATTATTATTATGTATATATATATATATATAATTATATATATATATATATTTTCTTTAATACATACGAGGTTGAAAGAAATGGCAATTTCTGCGTTGGAAATTTTATTATTCAAAGTTTCCAGGTCTCTGATGAGTTTTCGCTGGGTGGCAGGAAGTAGATGAATGAGATGAGCAAAATTGATGGTGGTACAGGGTTACATAAATGTACATGATGATACAGGATATACGACGCGTTTCACTGGACAACCAGCATTATCAAGTAAGGGTAGAATAATATAAGGGGAGGTGTGGCAGAGTGGTCTTGCCACTGGACTAGTAATCCAATGGACCCGGGTTCGAATCCCAATATGTCAATGGGAAAATATTATTGGGATGGAATTTGTGCTGTACCTAGTTTCAGTGCATTACCACAGCACACCGAAATGCCAAAACAAAATACCCTCATTGTTCCCTGATTATATAGCACTGTATGAATATTCCCATATTCAAAATATGCTACAGGGGGGCAATGCCTAGTGAGTTAATTGCTCAATAGGTGGCGTTCTGAGAGTGAGGGTCCGAGCCTGGGGAGTGAGACTGTAAAGCGCAGAGGCGAGGCAGCTTCAGAGATGGAGTTGGGTTCGAGCCGTGAAATAGGTGTTTCTCACTCCCCAGGCTCGGACCCTCACTCTCAGAACGCCACCTATTGAGCAATTAACTCACTAGGCATTGCCCCCCTGTAGCATATTTTGAATATGGGAATATTCATACAGTGCTATATAATCAGGGAACAATGAGGGTATTTTGTTTTGGCATTTCGATGTGCTGTGGTAATGCACTGAAACTAGGTACAGCACAAATTCCATCCCAATAATATTTTCCCATTGACATATTGGGATTCGAACCCGGGTCCATTGGATTACTAGTCCAGTGGCAAGAACACTCTGCCACACCTCCCCTTATATTATTCTACCCTTACTTGATAATGCTGGTTGTCCAGTGAAACGCGTCGTATATCCTGTATCATCATGTACATTTATGTAACCCTGTACCACCATCAATTTTGCTCATCTCATTCATCTACTTCCTGCCACCCAGCGAAAACTCATCAGAGACCTGGAAACTTTGAATAATAAAATTTCCAATGCAGAAATTGCCATTTCTTTCAACCTCGTATGTATTAAAGAAAATGTATTACCTGGCTTTACTAACATATATATATATATATATATATATATATATATATATATATATATATATATATATATATATATATATATATTGTATATTCATAAACATATATATAGTAGACTCGCTGACGATAACGAAAGCTATAAATATATATTACTGACCAGTGAGACAAGGGATAGTGTGTATGTTGCGCGACTTCACTTTAAAAGAATCCTGAAAGACAGGAACAATCTCATTCAAAATACTTTTTGTCTAGTTAATTAAATGTTTCCCTGGGGCCTCGGGCACAAGGATTGTAGGGGTTGTTGACTTCTCAGATGTGCTGGGTTGATTCCCTGAATATCTGCTTTTCGCCCAAGACTGAGGTTGCAGGGGCATAATATACTGTATATACTGTATATATACGTCGTTTTGTTGTTCGTCAGTTTATATGCCCGTGGCGATTTTGGTAAGTGAGTCACTTTGCCTGAGTATTTACATACAGGCTCCTCAACAGCCCCTAAACAGATGTTCTGGAGTTTGCAGGTGTAGGAGAACGAGTGTGGTTTACTCCTGAACACAATTATGGCTGAGTGTTCTGCTCTTAACATTAAATTGGAGCACCTCGCCGTGTTAGTGGATAAGTATATTGGAGACTGGCAAGTTTGACTAAGCCATCAAGAAGCACAAGTTTGAGTGAGTGTTGTGCCCTTAGTATGAACTGTGGGCACTTCGCCAGTGTAGTAATACATCATAATACAAAATAATATTAAATTCCAGTAGGAATAAGCATTAGGGCTGCTTATAAATATGCAATATATTGCCTGCAATACTGAATAATATAATAGCATGTCCGCATAATAAAACATAGTTGGCATGTATTACTGAATTTACAAAATTAAGTTGATTTGTAAAATGTATTTGAAAATAAGCAAACCCTTATATTTTATTAAAACTGCACTTAAACTGTTAATCTGTTATATATAAAAAATAACTATATTTTGATGTACACAAATCGTTTAAACATGGGGAGGTTGCACGAAACTAATAATCAAATCAAATCAGTGCTATTATAATTTATATACATGTTTACTACATTCAATACCTGGTATAATGTAATAAATAAAGTAATAGGTTAACCACAAGTAGTGAACAGTATTTGGTTTATTTATTACATGATTTAATTGTCAGTTATTATTAATATTATTAATTAGATATGCCAAGAACGTGATAAACATAGATAAAAACATTTACCCAACTGCTATTCATGACGACCGAAGATAGTTGATTGTTTGTTCTGACGTCGGGGCAACACAACCTCACCAATATATTGGTTATATATATGGACTGAACGACATTGTGGTAGCCTTCGAAGATACCACAAAGGATGCAAATGAAAATACCCTTTTTGTCATCCATGCTGGTTCAAATGACATCATGCGCACCAGATCCGAAGAGTTGATGGAGAAATATCGCAAGATGATCCAGCACTACAAAAACAAGTCAAGGAATATCATCATCTCAGGCATTCTCCCCAAGATCGACGCACCTGACAAATTCTACGACAAGGCCTTCAGCACAAATATCCGACTAAAATATTTGTGTCTGAGGGAAGAAGTTGAATTCATCAATCTCTGGGACAACTTCTACAACCAGCCTACTCTGTTCCGCAAGGATGGCACTCATCTAAACCCTGTGGGTTCAGCACGCATGGGTCGTCTCCTACACGAAGCAGTCCGCAGCCATGGATAAAAAAACGCCATCCGAGAAGAAGCAGCAGTGACATAAATCATCCAACGCCAAGCAAAATAGAGAGAGAGGCAACCGAGGACCACCAGCGATAAGTACCGAAGACAGCGAGGACCGAGGACAGCCATGAACATAAATGTAGATCCGACAAGAACCAAAAATATTATTAAAGAGCATTCCATGAGTTCTAAAATAACAAATTTAAAGGTTTTCTATGCAAACGCTCGTGGCATACGCAATAAATTTTCAGATTTAGAGGAGCTAGTGTTTACAGAAAATTATGATGTGATTGGCATAACAGAATCTTGGCTCAATACAGAAGATAGAGACTTTTTAGCAGAGTATTCACTTCCCGGTTATGTAATGTTTGAGAAAAGCCGAATAAATCGAAATAGAGGTGGCGTTTTACTTTATATCAAAGAAAGTCTTAACCCTACCCTCTTGTCAAAACCTCAAATTGTGAACGTCGACACATCTTTTGTGCTAATAAAGAATAATAAAGGTACAAAAATAATACTTGCATTAATATACAGACCTCCAGCTCAATCAGTGCAAACTGACTGAGAAATTTACGAACAAATTGCAGATGTAAGTAACTCACAAGATACCGTAATTTTTGGCGAATTTAATTTACCTGTGACCAAGTGGGGCGATACTCTTACTTCACACTCCGGACATGACTTGTATACGAACTTGCAAGAGAGTTCGCTTTATCAATTTGTTCGAACGCCGACCCGTGGTAATAACATTCTTGACATTGTACTTGCAACAAAAGAAGAATTGATAGAGAATTTGAATGTTGGTGATGAATTCAGTAACAGCGACCATCGTACGATAACTTTCACTTTAAAGTTTACTAGTAACGAACCAAATAGTAGCATCGAAAAAGTCCCTAATTTCAAGAATGCAAACTTCCATAAACTTAGAGCTATGTTTAAAGAAACTGACTGGAGCTTTTTAATTAACCCTCCCGCATTCGGTAACTTAAATAGCTAACTTATGGTAAAGCGTTCTCTAATTTGCCACGAAATATCAGGTTGGGCGAGTTTTCGAAGCATTGTGTTTTTCTGTATTTTCATCCACCAGAATGCTGTTTATTGTGATGTATCATATGTCAATGGAAAGAGGAATATTTATAGTACATGATAATACAAACAAAAATGTAAATAAATCGAAATATGAAAGTGTAAATGAGTCCGGAATACAATTATTTCCATGCAATTGTCTTCACACCGTCTTATCTCTAAATTGTGAGTGATGACCATATATTTTTTTTGCTCAAATAATAGTATTTTTTCTCCTCTTTCCAAATCTGAAACAAGAAATTGTTTATCTTCAATAGTTCTCAAGCAGTGACCGAAAAAAAAAAATATGATTTTGATTGATATGGTTTATAACATTTTCGATTTATTTCGTTGCTACGAAGTGTATGATTTTAAATTTAGGCTGTATGAATACGGCAAATAATGCTGATGAGTATAAAACAAACTAGAAGTTCCGATGACAAATACTTTTTGCGCTATGAATATTTGAAATGAAGAGCCAAAATGCGAATATTTACGCTTCACCCATCTCTGTTCCGCCGATGCTAGCCGGGTTCCGAGCTGTTCCCCACCTCGGCGTTGGTTTATTTGCTCGGATACGTATATAACTGATTATATCACCGTCATCAGAAAATGATGCTCTTTCTAATGGTGAAAACAAAAATAATATAGCGTAATTGGTTCGCGAGCTATGCACAATTGTTTCCATGCATTGTTATTGTTATGTAAATATATGAGAATGTTTATACAGTTGTATATCTTTGCCAAAATGTACAACATTTATATAAATATATATATATATATATATATATATATATATATATATATATATACAAGGTGTCAAACAAAATATAATGAATGGTAATACAAATATGTGTATGTGTGTGTGGGTATCTATATATACTGTATATATATACTGTATATATATATATATATATATATATATATATATATATATATATATATCGGTATATATATATATATATATATATATATATATATAAATATATATACAGTATACATACAAGGTGTCATAAATATATATATATATTTATGTGGTATATATATATTTAAAATAAATAAAATAAAAATGTAAATAAAATAAAATAAATAAAATAAAATAAATAACAACTGTAATAAATAAAATAAATAAATATATAAATAAAATAAAAATATAATAATAATATACATACTCGATTATGGGCCTTGGGCTTGCTCTGGACCTTGGGGCTGATCCGCTAGATACCCTGGGCAACAGGAATAAAATAAAATAAAAATATATATATATACAGGTATATATACAGTATATATACAGTATATATATATATATATATATATATATATATATATATATATATATACTGTATATATAAACATATAATATGTATACTGTATGTATATATATATATATATATATATATATATATACCGGTATATATATATATATATATATATATATATAGATAGATAGATAGATAGATAGATAGATATATATATATATATATATAAATATAAATATATATAAATATATACATAAATATATATATACCAGGGATATATATATATATATATATATATATATATATATATTATATAAATATATATACTGTATATATAAATAAAATAAATAAAATAAATAAAATAAAAAATATAATAATAATATAAATACTCGATTATGGGCCTTGGGCTTGCTCGGGACCTTGGGGCTGATCTGCTAGACACCCTGGGGAACAGGAATAACAAAACAAATATATACGGTATATATATATAAAATAAATAAAATAAACATAAATAAAATAAAATAAATAAAATAAAATAAATAAAAACTAATAAATCAAATATATAAATATTTAAATAAAATACAAAATATAATAATAATATAAATACTCGATTATGGGCCTTGGGTTGCTCGGGACCTTGGGGCTGTTACATACTGTATATAGGCTATATATAATATATTTATACCGTATATAATATATACTGTAATATAACTAAAATTCCATAGAGTACTTACCATACTTCCTGTAAGCATTCCTGTGACATCTTCGTGATTATAATGTATTTATTTCGTAGGCAGTATTTATTGATAAATATATTTGTCTTTCAAGCAAAAAATAGTGTAAAGTCATCAATGATACCTAGACAAAACTGCATCAATACTCAAGGGGTTAACCAAGATTCACTCCCCTCAGTCACCAAAAGTCATAAGTAACATCTTATATACATATATAGTTCGAATTATTCACTAAACACTTTCACTGGGTAGATGAAATAATCCATAATTGCCTGCCTATAGCTAGGCATGGTGGGCCAGAGGGAGGGAGCCCAGAATTTAGAGGGCCGGGACCCTGCCTCACAGTCTGGGGGCCGGGAAACTACTGACTTTACAAAGGCCCGGGCTCCTCAGAGAGGGACGCTATGGGGTTGCTAGATACTTCCTTTTGTAACTTACTAATGCCTAACTTACCAGTCCAAATTGCGTCAAAATCGAGTCATAAACTTATTTTTGGCGAATATTTCTAACTTACAGGTGGCATTATGACGCGATTGCGTCATACGAGCACTCTTCGAGGGTTGGCGTTAGGACGCGATCGCGTCCTAAAGATGCGGGAGGGCTAACAATAACGACATAAATACATCTTGGAAGTTATTCGAAACCACTTACCTAAAAGCAGTGCAAGACTGCATACCATCGAAAATACGGCGTCCAGGCCATAATAATAAGCCCAAATGGTGGAATAAAGATATTTCAAACTGCCTGCTTGCTAAAAAATTTGCTAATGATAGATTAAAATCCTCACAAAATGACAAAAAACGGGTGAAATTTTGCTCAAATAATAGTATTTTTTCTCCTCTTTCCAAATCTGAAACAAGAAATTGTTTATCTTCAATAGTTCTCAAGCAGTGACCGAAAAAAACAAAAAATATGATTTTGATTGGTATGGTTTATAACATTTTCGATATATTTCGTTCCTACGAAGTGTATGATTTTAAATTTAGGCTGTATGAATACGGCAAATAATGCTGATGAGTATAAAACAATCTAGAAGTTCCTACGACACATACTTTTTGCGCTATGATTATTTGAAATGAAGAGCCAAAATGCGAATATTTACGCTTCACCCGTCTCTGTTCCGCCGATGCTAGCCGGGTTCCGAGCTGTTCCCCACCTCGGCGTTGGTTTATTTGCTCGGATACGTATATAACTGTTTATATCACCGTCATCGGAAAATTATGCTCTTTCTAATGGTGAAAACAAAAATAATATAGCGTAATTGGTTCGCGAGCTATGCTCAATTGTTTCCATGCATTGTTATTGTTATGTAAATATATGAGAATGTTTATAGAGTTGTATATCTTTGCCACAATGTACAACCTTTATATAAATATATAAATATATATATATATATTTGGTAGCTGGATACACATCTTTCTGCCTCACACATCAGGGGTATCAGGAAAACCCTCTTTATATAACATACACATCCAACTTCACGACATTGCCCTACATCGCTATCCTCTATCCATAAAACACTACTCTTCCCACTACATATCATACAAGTCATGTAACACCATACACCTTACCCAATAAATATGGCAGTACAATTGTTAAGAGCAAACCTGGTGGTCCCTCGGATATCCACCCACGGCAGGATTGGGTCATTGACACAGGGCCTTCCCGGTCGTCCTCATGCGACTGTGTCAAGAGCATTGCAACGTCCCAAAGCTGCTCATCGGTGCAGCTTTTTCTTTAGCAATATAAGGGGACTTCACTCTAACATCAATTCTGTACACCAATTTCTTCAAGCAGAATCCCCTACTCTCCTTTTTTTGACAGATACTCAAGTAACATCCACATCTGACACGTCTAGATTTAATTTTCCAGGTTATCAACTGCTCCAAAATTTCAGACCTAAAGGAGGTGTATGTTGCTTCGCAAAATCTGAAATTGCCCTGGAGGAGGTTACTAGTTTCAATTGTCCCTATTTTGATTATTCTATATACAAATTAATTTCTGCTGGTAAATTTAAATACAAAACATAAAAACAATGAAAATAGAGTTTAAATACATATTATGTATTTAAATTTACCAGCAGAAATTAATTTGTATATAGAATAATCAAAATAGGGAAAATTGAAACTAGTAACCTCCTCCAGGGCAATTTCAGATTTTGCGAAGCAACATACACCTCCTTTATGTCTGAAATTTTGGAGCAGTTGATAACCTGGAAAATTAAATCTAGACGTGTCAGATGTGGATGTTACTTGAGTATCTGTCAAAAAAAGGAGAGTAGGGGATTCTGCTTGAAGAAATTGGTGTACAGAATTGATGTTAGAGTGAAGTCCCCTTATATTGCTAAAGAAAAAGTTGCACCGACGAGCAGCTTTGGGACGTTGCAATGCTCTTCACACAGTCGCATGATGACGACCGGGAGGGCCCTGTGTCAATGACCCAACCCTGCCGGGGGTGGATATCCGAGGGACCACCAGGTTTGCTCTTAACAATTGTACTGCCATATTTATTGGGTAAGGTGTATGGTATATTATGTTATGTTATTATATTATGTTAAATATTATGTTGCATCTACCGTTCCCCAAATGCTCCTCCAGAGCAAAGTCTTTTTGATTCTCTGTCCTCACAACTCAGTGTCCTCAACTTAAATGCTTCTTCTGAAATCACTGTGTTGGGTGATTTTAATGTCCATAATGTTGAATGGCTCACTCATTCAGCCAGGACTGATGATGCTGGTCTTGAATATGAGCTATTTGCAGACTCATTTAATCTCACTCAACTAGTCAACCAACCCACCCGTGTACCAGATAATCCTAATCATAATTCCCACCTACTGGACTTATTTTTAACAACCAATTCAGAAAATTATGATGTTACAGTGAGGTCCCCGCTTGGATCTTCTGATCACTGTCTGATACAGGCCACCTGTCTATCACCTACCACACCTTCCCACTCTGAACCTGTTTTGGTGACTAAATGGCATTACGATAGGGCAGACTGGGAGGGTCTTCAAGGTTTCTTTATTGATATTCCCTGGACCTCTTTCTTTTCTAATGATGCACACTCCACCTTGAGCCACATACAAGATTTTGTAAAAATTGGAATGGAAACTTTTATTCCTCATCAAAAGTACATTAAAAGATCTAATTCACCTAAATGGTTTGACCATAATTGTGCTAGAGTAACTGAACAAAAAGCAATAGCCTACAATGCATACACAAGATCAAAAACACATGAAGCCTTTAATTACTTTAGAAACATTAGAAATCATGCCAAAACTGTATTAAACCTAACTAAATCAAACTTTCTCCACAAGCAGGCAAATAAACTTCTAAATAATCCAAATGATAACAAAATATTTTGGTCTACTCTTAACTCATTCAAATCCAACTTCACAACTGCTTCATCCATTCCACCATTAAAATCTCCGACTGGCAATCTTGTAAGTGACCCACGAGGTAAAGCTAACCTTCTTGCGGATATTTTCTCCACCAACTCAACCTTAGATGAAATAAATCAAGATGTCCCTGTACTTAATTTTAATTCGCCTGACATTCCCTCACTTAAGATTCATCAGACATGTCAAAACTATTTTGCAGAATCTCTCAGTAGATAAGGCTCCTGGTCCAGATGAAATTCCTCCAATAGTACTTAAGAATTGCTCCTTGGTGCTCGCTCCTGTATTGGCAAAATTTGTCCGTCTATGTATTCATACCTCATGCTTCCCAGTACCCTGGAAAGAAGCAAACATCCATCCAGTTCCTAAAAAAGGTGCCTCTTCAGATCCATCAAACTACAGACAAATAGCTATAACTTCCACTCTTGGTAAAGTCTTTGAAATTATATTAAATAATCACATAATTAAGCATCTTGAGAATAATAAATTAATCAGTGATAGGCAATATGGTTTTAGACGATGTCGATCAACTGCAGACATTCTTTGCCTTCTTACGCATCAAATCAACCAAGCTACAGACCAACATGGTGAAACACATACAATAGCACTGGATATATCAAAGACATTTGATAGAGTCTGGCATCAATCCTTATTGTCGAAGATGTCACACTACGGCCTTGCATCATTAGTTCCACTAATTTCTTCTTATCTTCATAACCGAAAAATATGTGTAATGGTAGATGGCCTTTATTCTCAATTTCACTCAATAAATGCTGGTGTTCCCCAGGGATCAGTTTTGGCCCCAACTCTGTTCCTCATTCATATCAATGATCTCATATCTACCACTCATAATCCAATACATTCCTACGCAGATGACTCAACACTCCACAGTACCTTCACATTTACCAATTCTTTCACCCAACCCGATCTTATAAATTCAAAAATAAGCACTGCAATTTCTCTGAACCAGGACCTTTCTAGAATTGAAGAATGGGGACAAAAGAATCTAGTTTCCTTTAATGCACAGAAAACCAAGTACATTCAATTTTCTAACCGACAGAATCTCACTGACTCCCATATATTTTTTAATGATGTAAATATTCCCACTTCCCCTAGTATTGACATTCTCGGTGTAACATTAACTACTAACTTGAGCTGGACACATTATGTTAGAATCATTGCTAAGAATGCCTCTAAAAAACTGGGACTCCTGTACAGGGTTCGAGAATTCTTCACTGACGAGCAGTTGGCCGTAATATATAAAAGTCATGTGCGTTCTTAGATGGATTACTGTTCACCTCTGTGGAGTGGAAGTGGAGTGGTTGCATTGAGGCAGTTGGACAACATTCAAAATACATCTATTAGATTAATCAGTAACCCTGCAATCACACAGGACCTTCCTACATTATCCATACGAAGAAACGTTGCATCCCTTGCATTATTCTACAGATATTTTCACAGGAATTGTTCCGAGGAACTTGCTTCAATTGTGCCGCCTCTCCACATCTTTCCCCGTAGAACTGGGGCAGCTGAGAGCGCCCATGAATTTACACTTTCTCCTCCACAATGCAGAACTTCTGCTTATCAAAATTCATTTATCCCTAGAACTACTACTCTTTGGAATTCACTTCCCTCGAATTGCTTTCCACAAACTTACAATCTACAAATGTTTAAATCCAGTTGTTAGAAACATTTTATGAATGGAGGATGCCTTTAGGCACATGGACCTTTTTGTTTTATCTGTGTTTTTCTTTCCTCCGTTCATTGTCTCAAAAAAAAAAAAAAAAAAAAAAAATATATATATATATACTGTATATACAAGGTGTTAAACAAAATATAATGAATGGTAATACAAATATGTGTATGTGTGTGTGGGTATCTATATATACTGTATATATATATATATATATATATATATATATATATATATATATATATATATATATATATATACTGTATATGGTATATATAATTATATAAAATAAATACAATAAAATAAATAACAACAATAATAAATAAAATGAATAAATATATAAATAAAATAAAAATATAATAATAATATAAATACTCGATTATGGGCCTTGGGCTTGGTCGGGACCTTGGGGCTGATCCTCTAGATACCCTGGGCAACAGGAATAAAAAAATAAAAAAAATATATATATACAGGTATATATACAGTATATATATATATATATATATATATATATATATATATATATATATATATATATATATATACATATATATATATATATATATACTGTATATATATACTGCATATATATATATATATATATATATATAAATATATATATATATATATATATATATATATATATATATATATATATATATATATATATATATTAGGGTGGTCCAAGAAGAGGGGGTAAAATTTCAAAGTGCACTGGTCCTTTCTCCACACCGCTGCTTTTTTTTTTTTTTGCATTCCTCTCCTTGTGTGCAAAATTTCATCGCGATACAATGATATTTAGAGGTCGCCCCATCATCTCGCTTTCTATCATAGGATTTAACCCGGAAAATATCACATACCCGAATTGGAGCACTTCCCGACATCACAGACCCAAATGGTGTTGATTTCTGAATTATCCGGGGTTGATAACCCCATAGACCACATTTTGTCAACTAAAAACTGATATACAGCTGTCTGAATGCTGAATTTCATTATTTGGTTTTCACAGTAAATTTTAGGGGTAGGCCATACCCTGGTTAGGGTACTTCTAGTAGAGATAAAGCAAAATGGTTCGCATTTTTGAACTCAGAAGGGTCGATTTACACATAGAAGTGGTTTCATCGACACTGATTTATTGACAATTCACAAAATATTGCCAAAAAATTAGTTTTTCTATAGGAAAATAGAGAAATTGAAATTTTCTGTCATAGTTTGCAGGTTTTAGCAAATACATGAAATATGAAAGCATTTATATGTGTAAATCGACCCTTCTGAGTTCAAAAATGCAAACCATTTTGTTCTATCTCTATTAGAAGTACCCTAACCATGGTATGGCCTACCCCTAATTTACGGTATGAAAACCAAATAATGAAAATCAGCATTCAGACAGCTGTATATCAGTTTTTAGTTGATAAAATGTGGTCTATGGGGTTACCAACCCCGGATAATTCAGAAATCAACACCATTTGGGTCTGTGATGTCGGGAAGTGCTCCAATTCGGGTATGTGATAAGTTCCGGGTTAAATCCTATTATAGAAAGCGAGATGATGGGGCGACCTCTAAATTAAGTTTTATCGCCATGAAATTTCATAGGCTTGTAATCTATGGGCAATGGACAAAAAATAACCTTGTGGAGGAATAAAAGTATAAAAATATTTTTGGTGGACCACCCTAATATATATATACTGTATATACGGTATATATATACAGTATATATATATAAAATAATTGAAATAAAAATATAAATAAATTGAAATAAATCAAATCAAATAAATAAATATATAAATACAATAAAAATGTAATAATAATATAAATACTCGGTTATGGGCCTTGGGCTTGCTCGGGACCTTGGGGCTGATCCGCTAGACACCCTGGGGAACAGAAATAAAAAAAAAAAAAAAAAAAATATATATATATATATATATATAGATAGATATATACATATATATATATATATATATATATATATATATACATATATATAGATATATATATATATAGATAAATATATATATATATATATATATATATATATATATATATATATATATATATATATATATATATATATATATATATATAAATATATATATACCGGGTATATATATATATATATACCGGTATATATATATATATATATATATATATATAATATATATATATATATATATATATATATATATATATATATATATACTGTATATATAAATAAAATAAAAAATATAATAATAATATAAATACTCGATTATGGGCCTTGGGCTTGCTCGGGACGTTGGGGCTGATCTGCTAAACACCCTGGGGAACAGGAATAACAAAACAAATATATACGGTATATATATATAAAAAATAAAAATAAACATAAATAAAATGAAATAAATAAAATAAAATAAATATAAACTAATAAATCAAATATATAAATATTTAAATAAAATACAAAATATAATAATAATATAAATACTCGATTATGGGCCTTGGGTTGCTCGGGACCTTGGCGCTGTTATATACTGAATATAGGCTATATATAATATATATATATATATATATATATATATATATATATATATATATATATATATATATAAAATATATACTGTAATATAGCTAAAATTCCATAGAGTACTTACCATACTTCCTGTAAGCATTCCTGTGACATCTTCGTGATTATAATGTATTTATTTCGTAGGCAGTATTTATTGATAAATATATTTGTCTTTCAAGCAAAAAATAGTGTAAAGTCATCAATGATACCTAGACAAAACTGCATCAATACTCAAGGGGTTAACCAAGATTCACTCCCCTCAGTCACCAAAAGTCACAAGTAACATCTTATATACATATATAGTTCGAATTATTCACTAAACACTTTCACTGGGTAGATGAAATAATCCATAATTGCCTGCCTATAGCTAGGCATGGTGGGCCAGAGGGAGGGAGCCCAGAATTTAGAGGGCCGGGAACCTACTGACTTTACAAAGGCCCGGGCTCCTCAGAGGGGGACGCTATGGGGTTGCTAGATACTTCCTTTTGTAACTTACTAATGCCTAACTTACCAGTCCAAATTGCGTGAAAATCGAGTCATAAACTTATTTTTGGCGAATATTTCTAACTTACAGGTGGCATTATGACGCGATTGCGTCATACGAGCACTCTTCGAGGGTTGGCGTTAGGACGCGATCGCGTCCTAAAGATGCGGGAGGGCTAACAATAACGACATAAATACATCTTGGAAGTTATTCGAAACCACTTACCTAAAAGCAGTGCAAGACTGCATACCATCGAAAATACGGCGTCCAGGCCATAATAATAAGCCCAAATGGTGGAATAAAGATATTTCAAACTGCCTGCTTGCTAAAAAAATTTGATAATGATAGATTAAAATCCTCACAAAATGACGAAGAACGGGTGAAATTTGTAGAGCTACGACGCAAAGCCAAAAAGTTAAATAAGCAAAGTAAAAAGACCTTAGAGTTACATATTGCAAATCAAAGTAAAACAAACCCGAAGGAATTCTGTAGTTATATCAGAAAGAAAAAAGTAGTTACTTCAACTGTTTGCCCGTTAGTCGATGAAAATGGAGAATACACTAAAGACGAAGAACAAATGAGTAATGCCCTCAATACCTTCTTTGCATCAGTTTTTACAACAGAAGATCTCAGTAATATCCCTACACCATCGCCGATTGAGATTGATAATTCAGATGTTCTAAGCAATATCACCGTTACAGAGAGAGAAGTATTGAATTGTTTAGATAAACTCAAGGTAAATAAAATGCCTGGACCTGATATAATCTCACTTAGAGTTCTAAAGGAAGCTAAGGATGAGCTCTCCAAACCACTGACATTACTATTCAATAAATCCTTGCAGTCTGGAACTATGCCTGATCAGTGGAAGCTAGCCAACGTAACAACGATATTAAAAAAAGGCAGCAAATCCCTACCCAGTAACTATCGTCCAATTAGCTTAACCTCAGTTGTATGTATAATGCTAGAAACGGTCATACGAGACAGACTCGTAACTTAAAGATACTTAAAGATACTCAACACGGCTTTCGTAAAAAACGTTCCTGTTTAACAAACCTCTTAGACTTCTTCCAAGATATCCTCAACCTCTACGATGAGAGTAAAGCTGGAGATATTATATACCTTGATTTTCAAATGCCTTTGACAAAGTTCCCCACAAACGTTTACTGCTAAAACTAAAAGCGCATGGAATACAAGACGGTGTGTTGAAATGGATAGAAAATTGGATCAGTAACAGAAAGCAAAGAGTAGTCATAAACGGTAAGGCATCTAAATGGACCAATGTAAGTAGTGGAGTACCCCAGCGATCGGTACTAGGACCAATTATCTTTCTAATTTACATCAACGACATAGATGAGGGTCTCACCTGTACAATCTCAACATTTGCTGACGATACAAAAATTGCAAATAGCGTACTCTCAAAAGAACAAGTTGACGATATGCAACACAATCTAGATAAATTGTCATGTTGGGCCCAAATTTGGCATATGAGTTTCAATGCGGATAAATGTAAAGTACTACATATTGGATACCTAAATGAGAAAGCAAACTATTCGATGAATGGCACTCAGCTTAAGAATGTAAACAGAGAAACTGATCTGGGAGTAACAATATCGAGTAACCTAAAACCGAGTCAACAATGTTCAGAAGTTGTTAACAAGGCAAACAAAATAATTGGCTTTATAGGCAGGTCATTTGAGCATAAATCCAAAGAAGTCGTCCTAACCCTTTACAATTCCTTAGGCCGCCCTCTTCTGGAATACTTCGTTCAATCCTGGTCCCCTTATTACCAAAAAGATATAAACAAGCTAGAAGGATTTCAACGTAGAGTTACCAAAATGATACCTAGCCTAAAGAACAAACCATACGAAGAGCATCTTAGAGAATTAAATCTATTTCCTTTAACCCAGTGCAGATTAAGAGGTGACTTAATTCAAGTGTTCAAAATCATCAAAGGCATCGACAATATAAACTGTAGTTAGTACTTCACTATCGACCAATCTAATTACATGCGGGGAAACGGTTGCAAAATTATTGGTAAATCTTTTAACTCGCACGAATCTAAGAATTTCTTCTTCAATGGAGTTGTCAACTTGTGGAATGGGCTTCCCCGAAACGTTGTAGACTGCATCACCGTTGATTCATTTAAACTTCGCCTAGACAAATATCTCGCATCAAACCCGCGACTGACTGCGTTTGTAAATGAATACCTTTATTTTATCCCCCCCTCAGTTACTAACCCATCTGTCCTCTACTAACTTCCTAATCCTGCCACGGACATTAGTTCCAGGGCAGTAATTCCCTTTCCAATGTTCCCTTACCCACTCTAAACCACTGTTTGGACACTTGATCCTCAGTGTTTTGGAGGACAGGCAACCTAGAAGGGTCACTATATATGTTGTTGCTTGCTTTCCTTTGAACTCCTTTGTACTCCTTTGTTATCATTCAGTTGGTGGGGCGGAATAGTTCCCTTGTGGCAGCCGCTTTAACTACCAATCACCACCCATCAGCCTCTGAAATCACTGGTTTCTCATCACATACTATATATTATAATCTACACAGCAAAGCTGTCAGATTTGACAAGTAAAACCATGCCTGACACTCGTATTTATTCTGCCTTGCAATGTTCTTCCATTAATGTTATCACTCCTTAATTGTTTCAATATATTCATTCCATGTTCACACCTGGACACACCTGCACACAAACTCCTCAGGTTTCCTCAAATTCTCCTACCTTGAAGTTCATTGTCATAAATACTTGAATACTCTTTTTTCAATAATTTGAGGCATGTGGTCATACCACCGGAGAACAACCTTCTACATTTTCTTCAACATCATTCTTTACTCCACACACCTATCCTTATTTCTAGTTCTATCTATTCTTCGAACCTGACATTAAATGCAATACGTCTCATTGAATGGAATAGGTCAATAAATAGATTTTTAAATTAGTTTTCCTCAGAACCTTCAATTTGTACAATTTGTATAGAATAGTGTTTGCAAGTCATCTGAATCCCAGGTATTCTCCAGCCCGTCATGGCCTAGACTAGATCAACCTTGAGGGGTGGGGTTGGGGGGATATTAACCCGCTTCGATGTCGATAGGTTTAGGGAAAGCGATAGCGAACTTGCAGTATAGGAGAAACCGGCCTATATTCACCAAGTTTAAGGACATTATTTTAAAAGGAAAATAAATTAAGTGTGATGAGTCCTTAAATAAGTTCTTCAATCCAGTGATACCTTATTAATGTCATGTATCCTTTCTCACACCAGACTATGCTGTTTAACCCTTCCCGCCCGGGCAGCATTTTAAAATGGCACCCCTTTCGAAGGGCAGGAGCCCGGGTGTCCCCTTGAAATCCGTAAGCTTGAAAGCCTATTAAGCGTATTTTGAAAGCCGTGCGTCCGACGCATGTAAACAAAGCCTGTCTTTGCGACACCGCACCTCCGAAAACAAGAAGAAGAGTCGGAGCATGTTATTGTGTTGTCTGCTGGAACAAATTTAGTGTTGAAAAGTGTCTGATATTGCTAACATCGCATTGTCATCACAACTGAACCAGTTGACCTAGAGAGCTCTACTCAACGCCAGTCTACAGATACGAAACACAGCTACGTTTAGAGATGCGTGGGAGTTCTCTAACAGTTAAAATAACAAAGATACGGGTAGCCTATTAAAGAAGTTTTTCGGCCAGATCGCCCGGATCTCAATAATGTCCTTAGGATGGCGAGCCCGGGCAAGAAGGGTTAACTCAGGAAAGGCGTTCGTAGTCAAGGGGTTTTGGTGAAAACCTAACCAAACTGCTCTTTACGTTCCTGCCACATGTATTGGGTGACGCGTCTACTGATACCCTTATTAACTTCTTCTGTACCGTTGACATCCTTTTAATTTTATTCTGGCTACTATTTATCGATTATATTCAGCTTAGTAAGGATCACTAGCAATTATAAGGCTTCGAACTAGCCCATGCAACCCTCTTAACTACAACAGATCCTTATTAAGCTTAATAACATCGCCTAAATATGGATATGTTGTTGTTGTTGTTGTTCCCCAAGCTGCCTGGCCGAACAGCCCCAAGGCCCCGAGCAAGGCCAAGGCCATAACCGAGCGCCCCCACAGAACCCTCCCCGCCTACCACAATAAAGCCTGGGTGACCGAAGCCACTCCATGGCGGGGAGCTGAGGAGGGTGCGGAAACGCCCGGGAAACCAAATCCCCACCCAGGGCCCTGTGCCCCTCAGCAATTATGAAGAGAAAGTTGATGGGCAAAGGAAAAATGTGACGCTTTGGCTTCCAATCTTGGTAGATTGGGAGGTCAATCCACGGAAAAGACTTGAGATCTAGGAAATACATAAGTAAAAGGAACAGTTGGAGTAAGCTATGGGTATGGCAGAGATCGCTCAGTTCTCACTCTGATAGACCAGCCCATCACCATATGACTAGAACCCAATCCTCTCAGCATCAGCTAGGAAAGGCCCTAGAAAGCCGCCTTTGGCGGGGGATAGCTCCCCTATTTCAACCACTTTCGGGGCTGGGCACCCGCCCCCTAAATATGGATATATCCTAAATATGGATATAATATAATATACCAGACGTCGCTAGTACATAAGGGTTTATAAGGTGAAGCGTGTTATAATAACTAATCTAATGATGAAAACCGGCCAGTCAACACTCCACTTTTTTGCAATGTTTGGCCATATTTTTTAGTTTGCCCTTTAGACTCAGTAAAGCTAAAACTAACCCGCCTCCCTAAACCCCACTTCAGTAAAATATATATAATTAAATACATAACAAAAAAACAAACCACACTTCTTCAACCTAAATTTGTATATGTTTCGGTCAAAACACTTACCGGCCTAAGACCGGTTTCTCCTAACTTGCAGGCTTGCTATCGCTTGCCAGGAAAAATGATCAGCTCCTTAACCCTCTGGATCCTGGGGCCTTCATATGAGGCGATCGTTGTGTATTCCTGAAAAATTGCTATCTTCATAATTCGATATCTACTGATTGAGACAACCTAGAGCAGTCAACTAACTTGCATAGTGTAGAATCAACCTTCGTCTGTAGACTGGCGCTACGACAAGTGGTTGCCGAGATATGATGATGGGAATGGAGGTAATTTCCCGCGTATTTTCGCCTGTGTCCGAACACTTCACCGAGGCCCTGGCTAGCACGCACTAAGTCACTCGTTGCTTCGGTGGCTTTGGTACAGGTAGACGATATTATGTTTCTATGGTTATAATATCATAGTTATTGTGTAATTTATTTCTTTTACAACCATTATTGAGTTATGTGAAACTTTTTATAACATATTTTTGGCACTTTCACTGTTATTGGATATTATTGTGTCACTTTCACTCTTATTACTCTTCAGGTTATGAATTATTGTCACTCACTGTTATTATTGAGTTATTATTACTTGTTATACATTTGTGTGTCACTTTCACTTACTAGGCTAGGCTACGCTAGGCTAGGCTAGGCTAGGCTACGCTAGGCTAGGCGAGCGTACGGTACCGCATCTTCACTAACCACTTCTTCATCGTCAAAGTCACTCCCAAGTTCACTCAGTTCACTATATTCCCAAGCACCGCATTCACCATCGTCATTATCATCGTCATTATCGTCCTCATCGGTACTAATAAAGCCCAGAAACTCTAATTCATCCGCCACTTCACCCTCATCTTCACTAACCACTTGTTCTTCGTCAAAGTCACTCCCAACTTCATTCGGTTCACTATATTTACTCAGTTCACTATATTGCTTAGTTCTTGCAGAGTGTGTGCAACATCATTGCGACTAAGCACTTTTTTCTTGGTCGTTTTAGCCTTGCTTTTGTTAGGCGTACGGTACGCGGCGGCGGGCATCGATTCGGACACAGCTATTTTTTTGGGATGAGCTCCATCCATGTTGGATGCGTGATGAGAACTGATGCTGCATGTTAGTTTGTGCTTGGTGGCGCTGCGGTAGCCCACACATAAAACAAAATCCGCCCGCGCGATTTAAACCCTTTGATTTTGATTTTGCCTCATATGAAGCCTCCCGAACTCCTAACCAAAATACGTTTTGCCTCATATGAGGCCTCCCGGATCCCAAGGGTTAATATGGAGAAACGAAACGATATACTGTATAATCGCAGAAATAATTTAACAAAACGTCGTAAGATCGCTAAATTAATGATGCAAATGAAGGGTGATGGTAATTTAACATTTACAATAGTCCCTGGCGAGACCAAATACAGCCAGCCAGTCCAGCTCTGTAATTTAATTTGGTGATAAAGTTTATTAGTTTCCAGTGAGTAACTATGAAATACTTTCGATTCGGGCTTTTGTGGAACTTAGGATTTTATTTGAACAACTCTTTCAGTCTAAGGGCGACTATTTATCTCACTTGCTGTTAGATTACTTCGATGTGAAGGCAATAATACATGTATACATAAATACATACATATAAAGATCGAGTGTTCCATTGGTGGTGCGGTTTAAGTCTCACGTCCTAATGACAGCGTTCCCTGAAGCCTGTCCAGAGTTGCTGAATTGTCAGGTTTTAAAATTCGAGAACAACACATTATGTTGATATCGCCCGCTTTGACAGGCTAAGTTCCTGAAGCCTAGGTTATTGCAATTCTAATACACGAAACATATACCTTTCCCTTCAAGGAATTGGCAGCAGCTATCTGAACTTTACCGACCCATAGCAAATCAGAAACTATGCATTCTAGCATATAATTGCACTAGAATATTCATAGGGAAAACCTACTGCAAAAAATGTAGAACTACCATCCGTTCTACATGGAACTGATGGAATACATTTAAACCAAACTGAATTAAAAATGTTGCAACGAGTTGAGAATAAAGTCTATAGACTAATCCTTAAAGCCCCTCAACATTCTTCAAACAAATATTTTAAGAAGAAAAATAGGAACAACTGCGATGGAAGCAAGGCTCAAGAAATAATAAATTTAATTTTGTGAACTATATTTTAACAAGGAACAAACATTAGTGGGGAGAGTTTGTCAAGATATATAGTCACTTTAAAGAAGAAATATGGGTACAGGAAATATGGAAACCCGCAAGGAAAATTGGGTTAGATAAATATAACACAAAACCATCAAGTAGAGCGAAAATGTAGAAATAGTGTGAGAATGGGATTCAAAGAACTGGGAAATGGAACTAGAGAGCAAAGGTAGTGTGGCAATATATAGAGACAACAAGAAGAAATACAAGAAGACAAATGTTATGACAATAAACCATTATTAGCTACTTTTGTTTAGATGTAGGGCAAATATTGTGGCACTATATAACATAAATAGGTATGTGAATGGAAAAGTGAAGTGTCAAAGATGTGAAGCGGAGATTGAGGACCTAGAACATTGTGTGATGTTCTGTCTTTTATACCAATACATCAGGAATAAAAGTGATCTTTTAATACAACCATGTGAAGAAAAAACATTAGGATAAATGCTATTTGGAGAAAACGAACGCAGAGAGGAAGTGAAGAGGATCATACAAGAATTTTGGAAGAGGAAGGTAAAGAAAAAGGGGGAGAAAATAAGATCTCAATGACAGACAAATTAATATAACCAATAGCGAGACCATAGTAAATGTTTTACCCCCAAACACGTACCGACCAAACCTAATTCAAGCGAAGGTGGCGGCTTCAACCCCATCACCGGCAGAGATGGTATCTCCCAAGTAGCCAAGCTTGCTAACCAGTTCCAATGTTTCACTATCAAAGTTCAAACTTTCAGGCCAGTCATTAATCTTATAGGAAGATATATATTTATTTGTTAATTTATTTATTTATTATTTTCTTTAGTTTCCTCCCAAGACCTCCATCAAGCTTAAAAAAATGCTCCCCATATCTCCCTATGAGATAAATTTGTACTTTTGTTGGTGGAATAATGTCCAGGCCAAAGGCCATTTCCTCCTTAATTACAGGCTTGCTATCGTTCGTTAGGAAAAGAAAATGACACCTAAATGGCACAAAAGGGTTTAAAATCGCCGAAGTAATGAAACGAACATCTTAAATTCTCAAAACTAATGGGGCTATGCATGAGGGAAAAGTGGATCCAGAAAAATACAAACCTACCCTTGCATACTATACAATACAGTACATACACATTTATCCTTTGATACATTGAATTAAGTTCACGCCCACCCCTTTACTGCATACTGTACATGGACCTGCACCACTTATTTTCTACATTTCCTCATTCCAATCGACTGTGCATTACTTGTGTTATATTTAGAAGAAGAAAAAAATGCTTTATTTGCCATGCCCTTCTCCTCAGGCCCTTATTCTGGCGTCGGCATTCAGAAAATTAACTGCAATATGAACTTGGTCATCTACTTTTAGCAGTTCCCAAGGGAGCCTTTTTCTAAAAACTCAGGAAGGTGCCTCCAGAACCACACCAGAGAGTGGGCTTAACACAGGACATATATCAAGTTCAGTGAATCTATTTTATCCGAAGACGACTTTTAAAGTTTATCAGACAATTATTTGAGGCTATGAAAGAACTTTATATAATTCATAAGTTTATACTACATTGCTCATATTATTTCAGTAATCTCCACCACTTGATATTATAGTCTTCAATAGTATCATTAGGTTGTCATGTTATAATTTAGTTCATAATAAGTAGGCCATCAATCTTAACCACTAACCTCTGTAACTCAAAAAAGGCTAGAGCAAATGGGTTATAAATGACCACTCCTATTCCATGGCTGACTTCCCAAATGGTAGAAATATTAGCTTGGTTATTCTAGTCGTCTATGAGATATATATTTTAGATGTTAGGATGTTTGGCCTACCTATAATGAACAGGGTATAGTAAAGTAGACATAAACATTCAATGTATCGAAGTACAGCTGGATTCAGAGGTTCATGCACAACCTACTAACTTTATCAGTAGATGGCGTCGCTTTGATAGTATTCTCAGTAACATTGTACGATTTAATGGGGGATGGGCCGGTTTTCTGGACCACTTTCTCCCTCATGTTTAGCCCCATTAGTTTTCAGATGCTAAGATGTTTGCCCCATTAGTTAGTCGATTTTATGACCTTTCGCCCCATTTCTTCGTCAATATTTAGACCTCTCGTGCTATTTAGGTGTCGACTTTTTCCCCTGGCGAACGATAGTGAGCCTGTAATGTTGGAAGAACCGGCCTTTGGCCGGGACGTTTTTCTACCAATTTTTTTATAAATCAATATAGAAGGGGGATCTAAGGAATATTTTATTTTTTTAATTTGATGGAGGTCTAGGGAGGAAACTAGAAATATAATGAATACATGCAAAAATCGCCAAAAAGTAAACCATCTCCCCTTAATATATCTCGGGAAGGTCCTCTAGAAATTCTGGGAATTAATACTCTTTCGACTCCCTCAAGTCCATCCAAGACTTAATAATATTGTCTAATGATAGCCAGAATAAATGAAAAACGATCTTTTATTACAAAAAATACAAGTACATATAACACGTTAGCTTACAATTTTATCTACATACACCAACCACTATATACATATACCAACCCCTACAGTATATACATATACCAACCACTATTTACATATACCAACCACTATCTACATATACCAACCACTATCTACATATACCAACCACTATCTACATATACCAACCACTATTTACATATACCAACCACTATCTACATATACCAACCACTATCTACATACATCAACCACTATCTACATATACCAACCACTATCTACATATACCAACCACTATCTACATTACCAACCACTATCTACATATACCAACCACTATCTACATATACCAACCACTATCTACATATACCAACCACTATCTACATACATCAACCACTATCTACATACACCAACCACTATATACATATACCAACAACTATCTACATATACCAACCACTATCTACATATAACAACCACTATCTACATATACCAACCACTATCTACATAATTATACCAACCACTATCTACATACAGTATACCAACCACTATCTACATACACCAACCACTATCCACATACAGTATACCAACCACTATCTACATACACCAACCACTATATACATATACCAACCACTATCTACATATACCAACCACTATTTACATATACCAACCACTATCTACATATACCAACCACTATCTACATATACCAACCACTAGCTACATATACCAACCACTATTTACATATACCAACCACTATCTACATATACCAACCACTATCTACATATACCAACCACTATCTACATATACCAACCACTATCTACATATACCAACCACTATCTACATATACCAACCACTATCTACATATACCAACCACTATCTACATATACCAACCACTATCTAGATACAGTATACCAACCACTTTCTACATACACCAACCACTATCTACATACAGTATACCAACCACTATCTACATACACCAACCACTATATACATATACCAACCACTATCTACATATACCAACCACTATTTACATATACCAACCACTATCTACATATACCAACCACTATCTACATATACCAATCACTATCTACATATACCAACCACTATTTACATATACCAACCACTATCTACATATACCAACCACTATCTACATGCATAAACCACTATCTATATATACCAACCACTATCTACATATACCAACCACTATTTACATATACCAACCACTATCTACTGTACATATACCAACCACTATGTACATACATCACCACTATCTATATACACCAACCACTATCTACATATACCAACCACTATATACATATACCAACCACTATCTACATATACCAACCACTATCTACATATACCAACCACTATACACAAGTGCAACCACTATCTACATATAACAACCACTGTCTACATATACCAACCACTATATACATATACCAACCACTATCTACATACTGTATACCAACCACTAACTACATATAACAATCACTGGCATTTTGGCTCGAACGTCCTTTGAATTTGGCCCTGTCACTCTTTCAACTCTGGGGGAGGCACTCGATACAGGCAGTTCTGTCTTTTCTCTCCCTCACTCACATAGACAAAACAGATAGCCAGAATAAATGAAAGACGACCTTTTATTACAAAAAATACAAGTACATAATTATAACACGCTAGCTTGCAAATTTATCTACATATACCAACCACTATCTACATATACCGACCTCTATCTACATGTACCAACCACTATCCACATATACCAACCACTATCTACATATCTATATATATCTATTGCCTGACGCCGTGATCCCCGAAGGGGTGGCCCCAAACGAACCGCCCCCACGCACCTTTGTACCCCGTCAGTTGACGAACCTCCTCCCAACTAGCACCGCCTTCATCCATATAACTCCATCCTTCCACCTCTCTTTCAGCCTACCTCTCCCTCTCTGTCCTTCCACCTCACTCTCGTACACCTGTTTAGTAATTCTCTCGCTTCCCATACGTTCCATATGGCCGAACCATCTCAAGGTGTTCCTTTTCACACTTTCCAGTACATCTACCTCCACACCACAGCTCCTTACTTCTTCATTCGTCTGTCTATCCCCCCGGCCATGGAATCAGAAGTCATTCCATGGGAAATCAAAGAAGTACTGCCAATGAGCCTCCCAGTCGGCAGCGCCAAAGTGCCACAAGCGCCGCCGGCTGGGAGGATCGGGTGGCCATACTGGAGAGATAGGACAGGTAACGGAGATATGTTTATGGTCGGAGGAGCCCAAAGGAGAGAAAAGATTGACAGTATAAGAAGGAGGGTTAGAAGTCAGAAATAAGTCAAGAATGTTGGGCCGATCATCGAAGCGATCCAGGATACGGGTGGGTTGCTGGACTAGCTGCTCTAGTTCATTTAGGATAGAAATGACGAAGGCTTGATCACCAGGTTGTTCAGTAGTAAGAGAGGAAAGCCATTGGCGGTGGTGAACGTTGAAATCTCCTAAGATGGAGATTTCCGAGAAGGGAGAGATGGATAGAATGTGTTCCACTTTTAAGTTTAGATGGTCAAAGAATTTCGGAAAGTCGTTAGAGTTAAGGGAAAGATAGACAGTGCAGAAGTATCTAGCATTAGAATGACAGGATAGTTTGAGCCATAAAGTTGAGAATGATGAGGAGTCGAAATCGGGGACACAAGACGAAGTGAGTTTGTTGTGCACCTATGCACAACATCCACCTTTGGCTTTGAAACTAGGATAGAGAAAGTAGGAGGATACAGAGAAGGGGCTGCTGGCAGTTGCCTCAGACACCTGGGTTTCCGTGAGGAAAAGATGATCAGGTTTGGAGGAGGAGAGGTGGTGTTCAACAGAGTGAAAATTAGAGGAAAGGCCGCGAATATTGCAAAAGTTGATGGTAAGAGTGACAGGCCGTGGTCCAGAGCATTTAGAGGGGTCGTTACGGGAAGGTCGGGTGGGTGTGGGTGTATTTATGCCCCCCCCCCCCCCCCTGGGGACTCCGAGGCTTGGCAAGTTATTATCATCATCATATTTGTTTGTTTTTTTGTGGAAGGAGGAAGTGTGGTGTGCATGTTAAGTGTAGTGAAGTAGATAGGAGGAGGAGGTATTTGTGAGAGCATGCTGGACTACTGTCAGTGTAAGTGAGGCACAAAGGAAATCAGTAAGAGAGGCCAAGCAAATGTAACAGGAGTTCCAGCGACTCCTTATCAAATGTCTACAGCCTCTCCTGGGTATAGCCCTGCTCGATTGGTGCCTACAGTCTACCCTTATTCTCCCTATTAGTCACCTTGTACGACATGCAGTTGGATGCATGGGGCATATTCTTTTTTTCCTCCACCATAAGATGAAGGGCCCCTTAACCACTGTGGAATAACCACTATCTACATATGCCAACCACTATATCTACATATACCAACCACTATCTTCATATACCAACCACCATCCACATATACCAACCACTATCTACAGTATATACCAACCACTATATAAATGTGTTTCTATTAATATATATATATATATATATATATTGTTACGACTGAGGTTTAAATATATCAGGGCTCTTATTCATTGGTATGTAATGGCATAAATGCTACAACGGAAAGCGCTAGATCCAACCTCTGATGTATATTCCCAGTGAACAAAGAACACAAATACTCTCCAGAGTTCTATATGCAATAATAGGTTATTAAACTCTCAATAAATGTGCGTTTACTCTAGGCTTAATGTTATGTGAAAACAGCCTATTACTACCTATAACCGAAGGTGCTTGGTTATGGTATGCAAAGTAAGGTGGTAAGAGAAGTTACAGCTTACGTAAATAAATGTCAGGCACTCCTGCATGAAAGAAAGTGCACTAAAGTCCTTCAACACCAACAAGGAATCTTCTTTAAATGTTAGATGCTATCAAGATGCTCGAATCGGAAATGGAACCCAAAAAGGCAGGCAGCGGAACAATGCTCGTGCAGGCTATGCACACAAAAGGCAGGATATATAATGCAGTCGGAGCCAAGAATATCCTAAACGCTACAACAATAATAATCGCCACGACAATGCAGTATTCCTATCAACAAAAAAGAGCCTAAGTCGTTTGGGTCTCAATACATCAAACTAGGCTGCGAAATGCTTGTGTAATCATAAACGGGTATGCATAAAAAGAGTAATTGGTTTAATATACTTAATGTCTACTGTGACTGATAAAGTCTAGCTAGAGTCAATGATACGAGATACTGGTGCGCATGGCATGCCGCATAGCCTAGTGCAAATCTCAAGTCTGTGCGTCAAATATTACGTTATAGGGAAGGGTAGCTCTCTTGAGAAACCTTAATACCGAAGTATTAAGCGTTCTCCTGGCGTACCTCAAAGACAAACAACGAGCTTGAACAGTGCAGAATGGTATAGGCAAAAAGCCCTCATTCGTGCATGCTCTACTCTCAATGGCACACAGACTAGAATTTACCCAATCAACTCCAGTTCTCAGGTATGTCGTGCAGCTTTTAACTAAAGCCAGCACCCATTGAAAACAATACCTTATAGTATCAGACTCCTAGTCTAGCATTATCTAATCCAGCAGAACACTAATAATTAAAGGAAGCAGTACTGAACAATATGGATGCCAACCAATGCTTTGTGATCAACTTATCTTAACAACTAAAATACATGCGTTATATAAGACCTTAACGCACAATACAACTGGCCAGCATGAAGCTGATTATGCAGAGTTAACCAGAGTGGGTATAATATTAATAAAAGGTGGTGAAAGATATGGAAAATGAGAGAGATAGGCAGAGGAAAAGGTTCTCAGGTGCAGTGAGGAGGACAGATATCAAAGGGATAAGAGGGATCCGTTCTAGAAACCAGATCTGAGGGAGAGAGTGGCAAGAGAGCTGTATATATACTAGCACTAGCTCGCACCGCGTAGGCAAAGCGGTAACAATTCCTTCAGCCAATGACAAAGAAGCCAGCCAAACATGACGTCACCAAGCATGGTAAAAAACTCCTCCAACCAATTTCCAAGAGGCCAGCCAGCCGTGACGTCATCGAGCATGGCAAAAAACACTGCGCGCCTCCTCTCACTCTGTTCTACTCTCTCTCTCAAATTCTATCATTACTACTTAATGATAAAACATATACTTTGCAATTAAATATATAAAGCCTTGACATGGGCGAAAACAAAGAGCCTTTCTGGACTGCCCATGACACGAGCTTTCATATGAAATAAAGCACACAATAATACATCAACTGTAGCCACATCCACTGCCCTGGCGATCCTAGCGAGTCACTGTAGGACAAGCCATGCGGTTCTAACGGAGTGGTTAACATCACACCCCCCCCAAGATTTTTCTCAGAGGCCCAAAGCTCAAAACAAATCTGATGGTTAGAACCCATGCTACATCTCTACTTCCCATCACCCAGCGGCAGTAAAATATCTGGCACAGTTCTCAAAAAAAAAAAATTACAAAATTATAACCCTCCCCAACACAATAGGTTAAATCATATGTAGTTATGCTCCTCATGAGCGAGCTTCTCTAGCCCAGCATTCTGAGAGGAGTGCAACTCAGAATTACTGCTATAACATACTGAAAAAATTCAACTATCAAAGAAAGAGTTTTTATTTGATTTTTATGTTTTTAATTTGTTTATTTCGGCTGTGCTATAGGGGCAAGCCTAGTTTTTTCTTCTATACCAAACGCTCAACTCCTGCTTTACGACCCAATACGCTGGGCTACAACCGCGAGCCAACAAGCACCAAGCGCAAAATACTATTCAAACTAAAGCAGGAGGCTACCCGTGTGTCAATCTACCCAGGATCATATACCCTTGAAAGACAATCTGCAACCACGTAGTCACAACCGGCAATATGGCGTATGTCCAGGTTATATACCAATAACCTTAGTGACCACCTGGTCAGCCTCATATTCCGATTGTGAAACTGGTCCAAGAACTTGAGAGGGTGATGATCTGTGTAAACTACAACGACCGGACCATAGGCTGGAACATAGACCTCAAAATGCCTCAGTGCAAGCACAACTGCCAGCAGCTCCCTCTCGACAACAGAGCAGCTTCCCTGGGCTGAATTGAACTTCTCCGAGCAGAAACTAACAGGATGTTCGAGCCCATCATCGTCCATTTTCATAAGGACGGTACCAGCCCCCACACCACTAGCATCCGTTGCTAGTTGGAAAGGTAGGCTAAAGTCAGGGGCCCTGAGGATCGGGTGAGTGCACAACAGGTGTTTTACTACTCTAAACGCCTTCTCACACTCAGGCGCCCATTTGACTTTCTTATCTTTCCAGTTATCCTCCACCTGAGCTTGACTGTTCCATTCTCCTTCTCCACCTTGACTGCTAAACGTCATCACAGGCACAGTGAGAGGCTCAGGGGGGTGCCTCACATACTCCCTCATGAGATTACCGTGACACAACCGACCGCGCTCACGCCTGTCTGGAGCGGCCACCAATTAATCCAGGTCCGACAGCTTCCCAACCACCCCACAAGGACCAGCGTACTTCGCGGATAAGGGGTGACCTACAAGGGGCAGTAGAATCAACACCTCCCGACCCACGTGAAACTCCCTGAGCTTAACCTTGAGGTCGTACCTGTCCTTCATGAGGGCCTGAGAGCTAGTCAAATTATGGCCAGCCAACTCCAGACTGCGCAACATCCGTTCTCGACTGTCGAGGACATACTTGAGCATAGAACAAGGTTTTTCTGTGCCCCCCCATATTTCTTTAACCATATGGAGAGGCCCTCTGACACGGTGTCCAAAGACGAGCTCATTAGGGCTGAATCCCAAACTTTCCCCAGGTACCTCCCGTGCAGCAAACAAAACATATGGCAGGCCAAGATCCCAACCTTTCCCACCCTCAAAGCAACAATAACGAAGCACAGATTCCAAGGCTGAGTGCCATCGCTCTAACACACCCTGGCTCTCCGGATGATACGCAGATGACACAACCGTAACATTCCCATGCTGCGGCACTGCTTGAACAAAGAGGCTAGAAGTGAAGTTGGATCCTTGGTCTGACTGAATCCCCTGCGGGTAACCATACCGGGAAAAATACACTAGCAAGTTTCGGACCACCGTCTTCGCTGACCCATTTCTCATAGGGTACGCGTCAGGATACCTTGTTGCTACATCTCCCGACTGTGCATCACTGTCCTCCTCCAACTCGACAGCACCGGTACCACATTCAAGAACCTCCGGGTCTTCTAATTGCAATTTACGAATGTCCGAAGGAGCAAGCTTATCTAACTGTTTGCGAAACAACTCATGCCCCCCTCCTACATTGAATTTAGCCTCCCGTTGCTCTCTCTCTGTGTATCGTTGCTGTCTCTTCGTCTTTTTAAGCCCATCCTCTGCCTTCTTAGTAACAGTTAATGGGTCTTCTCCAGACTCGAAAATCGGTCCTAATAATGAGTCCCCGAGAATGTCCGTTGATACTAAACTCTCAACCGCATCAACTTTCAACCCCTTCTCGGTCCCTTTCCTCCGCTTGTCTAAAGACTGTTGACCAGAATGTGACTCCCTGGATGCAAGAGATCGGGTGACAACACACGCCATAGGTTGCACCCGACACTTCTCAACCCACTCCTGCTCCTCCCTACTCACGTCGGCCGGCTTCTCGGCAACGACCAAGGGTGGAGCCTCAGAAGTAGGCCTCGCAAAGTCGTTGCCGAGAAGGAGGTCGACGCCCCCAACAGGTAACTTCTCCACAATTCCTACATCCAGGTCACGAGTCACACCATCAACTTCCATCTTCATTCTTACAAGCGGGTATGACCTTGTTGCATTAACTCCCTGAACCACAACCACCCACGCCGTATTTACAGGTTTACCAGAGAAATTTCTCAACAATGTTTGCGATGCCCCAGTGTCACGCAAAATTCTCACCTCATGTCTTCTACCCCCCCACTCCACACAACCGAGTCCCCTGTGGTCACTAAAGGCATCACGGACAGGGAATAAGCCTTCCGGATCCTTTTGCACTGGCAGTGTATTTATCTCGGAAGAATTGCCTCTAACAAACTCTGATGTCCTCTTGAACACTCCAATGCCGTGAGCAAAAGACACGGCTGCCGGAGGAGGTCGACTAGGGCACTCATTTGCCTTATGACCCTCCTGGTGAGACTTAAAACACATAAATTTCGGTTTCGGCTTATACTGTGATGTAAAAAGCCCCTGACTTTTCTCATACGGCGTGGTGTTAGGTTTGGATTCAGTTTTAGTTTCATTGCTCTTTTGTTTAAATGTGTCATTGCTACGGGGAAGGGGAGGATAACGGTCCCTAGCACTTGCATCGTACTTCTGTGGGGACCCACAACCCCGAATCAACGACATCCGTCGATCAGCCATTTCTGCTGCTTCGACTAGAGTTCTTGGGTTTTTCTCCTTTAAGTTCAAAGTTAGATCACCTCCCGTGCTCTTAATGAACTGCTCCAACATCATTAACTGCTTAATTCCATCAAATGTTGTTACCTTCTCAGATCGGAGCCAGTTCCCCATAGCATCGGACAAGTCCCGGGCGTGTTCCAAAAAGGTGCTATCTCTTCCCTTAGTTATACCCCGGAACTTCAAACGGTACGTTTCTGGTTGCAGTTCGTAAGCCCTCAGGACAGCCTCCTTGAGATACTCATATACAATACATGACTCCAAAGGTAACGCATCGTAGGCTTTAAGACCCTTGCCTATTAATCTAGAGGATATAAGTGCTGCCCATTTATTCTCTGGCCACTAGTGTTCCTGGCACTTCTTCTCAAAGCGTGCGAAAAATTCTGTTATCCCACTCTCATCAAACACCGGAACCAGTTTCAATAAGTGCGAGAGAGATTGATCATGAACACGGTTACCAGCCCCAAGTCGCTGTCCCGTTGCCTCTACCCGCGACTTCTCTACGTCCCTGTCGGCACAGTACCTAGTCGACTCTAAATCAGCTTGGATTTTTGCTAGCTCTATGTGCTGGTGACTTTTTCTCTCTTCTATCTTGGCTAATTCTAATTGCTGCTGAAGCTCACATGCCCTGATAGCCTTTCTCTCTTCGATCTTAGCTAATTCGAGCTGAAGCAATAATTCTGGAGTTAACCCTTGAGGAGGTGAAGGTGCTACAATGTTTGAAATTACCGGTGGTCCCCCCAGGGGCAACCCACCCTGCCAGTCACCACCCAACTGTGGAAGCGTACTCGGGGTCGGCAAACCACTGGGATGGCTGGGAGTCGAGTGTAGGGGAAGCATGGCCGAAGGGCTCTGAGCACTCAACCCATCTCGCTCACCAGTCACCCTGCCCAGTACACACGTTATCAAGTTATCCCTGGTCATGCTGCTAGTACCCGCATGACCGATAGCTGTGGCCAGGCATTGAAGACCGTACCGATCCATACCCTCCAACCGCTCGGCAGTAACAGGCCATTGCAAAAATATCCTAGCATCCTCCTCACAGTTCACCTGATTAACCATTTCATCATACTGCTGTTCCTCAGTTTCGACATTACGTACTGTGTCTCCATTCTCCTCTGATCCGGTATAAGACATGATGCTCACAAAAATTTCCCACCTCAATATTCAGAAAAGAAGCACCCCAAACTCTTATACCTCAATATACACACAAAAATTCTCGGAAATACTCAAGGGCTATACTATGTTGCAAAAAAAAAATATTCTTGCTGATCCCTGCAAAATATTCCCCAAAACAACAAATGTTCCCTGCTAATAAATGTATGTTCACCAAATCCTAGGTAAGGTCGCCATTTGTTACGACTGAGGTTTAAATATATCAGGGCTCTTATTCATTGGACTAGTAATGGCATAAATGCTACAACGGAAAGCGCTAGATCCAACCTCTGATGTATATTCCCAGTGAACAAAGAACACAAATACTCTCCAGAGTTCTATATGCAATAATAGGTTATTAAACTCTCAATAAATGTGCGTCTACTCTAGGCTTAATGTTATGTGAAAACAGCCTATTACTACCTATAACCGAAGGTGCTTGGTTATGGTAAGCAAAGTAAGGTGGTAAGAGAAGTTACAGCTTACCTTACTTTAATCAATAACTGTCAGGCACTCCTGCATGAAAGAAAGTGCACTAAAGTCCTTCAACACCAACAAGGAATCTTCTTTAAATGTTAGATGCTATCAAGATGCTCGAATCGGAAATGGAACCCAAAAGGCAGGCAGCGGAACAATGCTCGTGCAGGCTATGCACACAAAAAGGCAGGAGATATAATGCAGTCGGAGCCAAGAATATCCTAAACGCCACAACAATAATAATAATCGGCACGACAATGCAGTATTCCTATCAACAAAAAGAGCCTAAGTCGTTTGTGTCTCAATACATCAAACTAGGCTGCGAAATGCTTGTGTAATCATAAACAGGTATGCATAATAAGAGTAATTGGGTTAATATACTTAATGTCTACTATGACTGATAAAGTCTAGCTAGAGTCAATGAACATAAGAACATAAGAACATAAGAAAATGGGAGTCTGCAGAAAGCCGATTGTCCTAAGCAAGGCAGATCCCTGTCCCACACAACCCAAATTACAAAGCCCAATTATAGGCTCAACACTCTAATACCCTGAGGATTATCTTACCAAACCGGTTAGAGATTTACGCAGGATTACGGGGGTCTGCAGAGCGCTGATTGGCCCAACCCGGCTGATCCCCCTTCACACCCAACCCTTCTCGTCCATATGCTTATCCAATTTTTTCTTAAAGCTCCCTATCGTTCTTGATCCCACTATATCACTTGGTAGCCTATTCCACCCATCTACAACTCTGTTACCAAACCAATATTTGCCTATATCTTTTCTGAAACGAAATTTATCTAATTTGAAACCATTGGTACGAGTTCTTTCGCTATCACTGAGCTTTAGTACATTTGTCATGTCCCCTTTGTTAATCCCACTAACCCACTTGAACACCTCTATCATATCCCCTCTAACTCTGCGTCTCTCTAACGAATGTAAACCTAATTTCTTCAACCTTTCTTCATACGGAAAATTTCTAATATTATGGATCATTTTTGTCATTCTACGCTGAATTCTCTCCAATGAATCTATGTCCATTCTGTAATAAGGACACCAAAATTGGACAGCATAATCCATATGGGGTCTCACTAATGACAAGTAAAGTTTTAAGATAACATCAGCAGTTCTGTTACTCACACTCCTAGAGATGAACCCGAGAATCCTGTTTGCCTTATTACGAACGCTTATACACTGTTTTCTAGGCTTCAAATCATTGCTAACAAACACACCTAGATCTTTCTCGCAGTCTGAATTTTCTAATTCTAAATTAGCTAGTTTATATTTAACATTTGTTTGCATCTTCCCTATCTTTAATACCTTGCATTTGTCAATGTTAAACTTCATCTGCCAATTTACTGACCATTCATGTAAGGTATCTAGATCCCTTTGGAGGCACTCTATATCGCTATCTGAATCAATTGATCTCCCCATTTTAGTATCGTCTGCGAATTTACTTATCCTACTAGTTATACCTAAATCTAGGTCATTTATGTATATAAGAAACAACAGGGGACCTAATACCGATCCCTGGGGGACACCACTTTTGACTGCTCCCCACTCTGACTTGGTACCATTTATGCTGACTCTCTGTTTCCTACCAATTAGCCATGACCTAATCCATCCCAACAACGACCCTCCTATTCCATGTGCCTCAACCTTTCTCATCAATCTCTCATGAGGGAC